>OX411549.1:600000-973744 GCA_948146395.1 Fragum whitleyi
AACTACTAACCTATTACTGTGAACATTTCCAGAGGTACCATGAGATAAAAAACTGAAATGTCTTGTCAACTTCAGCATCAGTTTTTTTTTATATCTTAACTATTATCTTAATCTTGCTGGTCTCCAGTTTATTTTGTCTACTGAAAGATTAATTATTTCAAAAGATTGCTATGATTTTTTGTAATCATTTTACCTTTTGTAAATTCTTTTTATTTGCATGGGGGTTCGGGGGCAGCGCCCCCGACATGGATTAATTATTTTTAACAAAAAATGTTAACAATTTCAAAAGTATGATAATCATAATGAATAACTATAATAATAGTCTATTGTGTGTGTTTTGAAAGTTTTATTTTTTGTATTTTTCACACTGGTTTGTCTAAAATATTTCAGTGATAATTATCTAACTTTATTTGCAAGGGGGGACGGGGGCAGCACCCCCCACATGAATTTATATTGGATTTATAATTTTTAACCACAAATATTTCAGACGTGTTCCAGAAGTGTACCATCTATTACTGTAAATTACCTTGTGTTAGTTAGAAAAAAATTGATTGTGTCATTTTTACATTGGTTTGTCTAAAATATTTCAGTGTAAATGGGAATTGAGAATTGAAGATGTAAACCTGAGCAGGCAGAGCAGCTAAATTAACCCTTAAATACAGAAATACTATTGAAATAAAATATTTTGCTTTTGAGGAATGATACAGATTTTTAGCTAGAATTTCCTCATTTTGCTAATAGCATTGATTTTTTTCCCAAAAGAGTATTGATAAATGGACTTTTTTATGCTTATTTAATCATGGTGTTGGGCAATCGGTTTCAAATCACAATTGATAATGGGTTTTTAGTTGGAAGAGTAAATCAACTAATGCTCAAATCAAATAGTTTTCTTAGAAATAATTACAGAAATCTCAGGATCATTCCTTTGAAGAATAGAATCAGAAAGTTTAGTTAAAACTCATGACCTAAAGAATTATCCAGTTACAACTGTTTCATGCTATGCCATCAAACTGATGTCAGTTCAGTAAAAATATATAATATAATGGCTTTCATTTATTTGTTAGGACCCGATTAATCAATTATAAAATTTCATAGTCGATTAGCACAATTTGGAAGCCCTAACTAACTGATTATTGATTATAATCAATCAATCTGCCCATCACTTATTAATCATCATTCAGTGACCCTGAGCTAGCTCCAGACATGTGCTTTCACATCCACAAGTTTCGTTTCCAGTACCAGGTGCATTTATACATCACAAATTTTTGGGATTAAAAACAGGGTTATTTATTTCATTAATGAAAAGGTAATGATTAATTAGACCACTTTTTCCATTGGAAGCAGAACATCAAATTTGTTATTTGTCTGGAACTTTCTATCTTGTACAAAAATATTATCTTGGCTTCTGCTCTTACAATTACTTGCTTTTGAAAGCTGCAATTAATGGTGGAAGGTGTCCTGTATTTCCATAGATGAATTCAAAGGACAGAATAAAAGTTCATCAGCTAACATTTTATTTTTTTTCATTAATTTCATTGCGCTGATCGCCAAATCAAAAAGCCCTGGGGCTTGTTTCATCAAAACATTTAAGACGCATTTGTGTCTTACCGATGACTTGCCACATATTCAGGACAAAAACCACATATCACTGATCTATCAATACATATGTTAAGTGATTGTTGATGTTACTGTTTCGAAAGTCATCAGTAAGACAAAAATATGTCTTAAACGTTTTGATGAAACTGGCCCCTGGCGCGTCTAATAGGAGAAATACTGAAAGTCTTCCAGTCTATTTTCAGTAAAGAACAACAACAGCCTCCAAACTCAGAAGCTACTTTGGGTCTTAGATCAACTTTCTAAGACAACAAGTTCCTTTTGATTGATATAGCCCTGGACTCCTGGAGCTTGGGTATGCAAGAAATGATTTAAACTTCTTCGCTATGATTATTTCCATTAAATACAGAAACTTCTCCCTTAAAACTATTGGGGGGTTATTTCTCCCATAGATGTCTTCAAATCTGAATATGACCCGAATATGCTGCTCACAAATAAAAAATTCTGTGGCAGACAGTTTAGACTAAGATGAGCCTGCAGTCAGAGGTACAAATAAGAGGGGGTTAAGCCTGTCTAAAATCTTTAATCCTCAATGAAACCCTATATTATTGGTACTCATTTGAATTGTCTTGACAAGACTATTCCAATGAGTACTAACAGCAAAGGGTTTGTGCTTTAATTATTTATACTTTGATTTGATATCCAAAATACCCTCTCTCTGTAGCTCTTGTGCAGTGCACAAATATGCAGTCTGATCTGAATCTAGGCCGCTATTTCAAAATCACTTTTGCCCTTATTCATGTTTGCCCTCTGAACTTCCCAATGCACTGGATCCGTTATCTCCATTGTTTATCATACATATATTTATTGCCTAGAAATGCTTGGTTTTAAATCTAATTGATTTTTTTTAGACAAGCAAAGGGATCGTGAAGTGGTTTTTTGCTGTTTTACCCATTTTGGAGACAAGAAAAGGGATCATGAAGTGGGTTTTTTTGCTGTTTTACCCATAAATTGATGACAATATTACTGAATATATTTATAAAGTTAAAGCCAACAATAGGAGCCAGTTTTGCATAAATGTTTTAATAATTAGACAGGGGTTCTGATTGTGAAATATTTCGAAAGTTAACTTGTCCACAGATAATTGACAATCACAATTTGGCTTGTCCATATCAAAAACCTTCTTGTCTGTTCTTTATAATAGACATGTTTTTTCTCCAAATGAATAGTCTTATTTTTTCTGACATTGAAGTTACTTTGATATAAAACTATTACTAAAAGAAGCATGATCAAGCATCCATAAAATAGTTTCTTTTTATTTTTGACATTAGAATTATGGTATTTATCTTTAGAAAACAGCTAACTTCTACTATAAGAAAATTTTATAGATTTTTCTTGAGATTTCTCACTTGTCCACGGACAACTGAGCAACAAAAATCTGCTTGTACATGCAGCTTAATGGACCACTCTGACAACTCAGGTAGCTTATTTCAGAACCACTGTTAGAAAGATCTATTGAATTATGAGTTGAAGCTGGACATGCCTTTCTTTGTGCTGTTTTTTGGGCAGAATTTCAGCCCCATTCCCGTCAGAAAAAAACTTTTCCCCATATTACTGTAACTGTAAAAGTAGTGCTAAGAGCTATTTGGGTGCACAATTTGACATGCTGTTACTGAAATACTGTTGAAAGTGGCCATAAGACCAATTTGAGCAATAATGTTTTTATATGGAAGAGGGAATACAGATAGAGCTAAACATGAACAGTCCAAATTAAGATGTCTTTATTTTATTTCAGACATAGTTGACAAATATGGCACCAATGAAACTGCCTTAGGGTGCTTAACCCAGGGTGATTCTTTGTCAGCACCAGATACCCCAAATCCTTGACAAGAAATGTCTTCTGTCGAAATGCTGATCAGTCTGCATTTGTTACTGCATCTGAGGCATTAAAGCAGAAAATGGTGTATGTGTAGAAAGGTTGGTATTTTATAATTATTACTAACACTGTTATATCAAAATAAGACATTTTCTCATTTGCAGGTGCAAACTTAAGCAGAAATTATTGTTGTCCTGAGCATATCTCCTACACTATTGCATGTATTGATTTGAAATTTATACATTGTATTTGTATTTTGGGAAAGGGCCCCTGGCCCAAAATTGGGAAAAATTTATCGACAAGAGTCTTAAATTGGGGAACAAAAAAAAATAAAACTTGTATAAATTGTAACATTTGCTCTAATAATCAAGGTAGCTTATACACATCTCATGATACTCAAATCATTAATGTACAGTTTTCTTGCTTTTTTGGCTCTGAATTCATCACACAGTCATCCAACATTGAACTGGGTGGGTCACCAAGATCTATAACAATAATCATTAAGTTTTGTATGGTGTTCTAGGTGAGAGAACTTCAGATGGGTGTACATATATTCAAGTGACTGAATCCACAGGTAGCCAACACAGGTGGGGATAGTGTAATATTACCAGGGATAATTTTCGGGCGAGATCTGTGCAAATTCTCTCATTTTTCTGCCAGAAATCTCATTTAAATTGGCTAAATGAGAGAAAAAAATCATAGCAAAATATATTCTTAACAAATAATTTGGGTCAATTTACCATTGAAAACTCATTATTTCTCATAAGTTCCCACTGCATGAGATTTTTCGCACATAAAATTCTGAGCCAGAATTATCCCTGTATTACTAAACATTAACCACAAAAAATCATAACATTAACCTTTTTTTTCAAGATATTTATATTGACTAGATCTATATTATATATTTACCTGAAAAGATTTACATATTTTTTTTTTAGTTTAGAGAAATAGCCGAGTGATATTTGGAATGTACCTTATCACTGTCACTGCAGAAATAGGAGATGGAGGTGTGAAAAGTTATACTTTTCATCGAATAAAATGCTTGCAACAATCTTTTCTCCCTAAGGGAATTTAAAAGTCCAAATGAAACCGGCTTAAATTCTTATGTCTGCAATGTTTTTGAAGTTTGATCTGGTAATGGATTAAGCCTTACTTAATAAGAGTTCAATATGACAATAAAGCAAGAGTGTATCAACTGAAAAATGTAAAATGCATTAGCCCTTTTCATTCTGGGTATTGCATATGCAGACATACTGATAAAAGGGTTTTTTTGGTGTGTGTGTGTGTGTGTGTGGTAACATTTTACACCATTCCCTTCAGTGGGCTACCTGTGACTGAACCCAGATCTCTACTCACATTCGTGTGAGTTTGATAATGCTGAACAGTAGATAATTCAGTGACTTGTTGTTCACTAGTCACTTGATCAGGAGTACTGGACTCGAAAAAAGTTACGGGGTCATAGATAGGGCATGACTTATCGCCATTAACATTACTGGTCGAAGGTTTTAGAGAATTGTTGTCGCCTATATCAGTTATGGTTGTACAGCCAAATTGAAATAAATCAACTATCAAACAAGATTTGGAATGGCATTTTTGAAGTCTCTTCACGAAAGATGAATTAACTATTGTGTGAGAGCCCAACATCGCAACCTTTTTTCATATTTCCCCGCTTTTATAATTTGGCCGTTGTTGACATCGTCGCTTAGACTACGAAACTATGATAATTCATTGGTTATTATGAACAGTAAAGCTATTCGATAATATGTGTATTTTTTGGGCGATTGGGTTCCCGCGTACAAAGATTTACCGCTATTGTATACGGGAACCATATCACAGATTTTTTTCGTATTTGACTAGCTTGAACACGACTGGTTATTCAGCACTTATACTTGTCGAAATTTAATTTTTTTATTGATTCCAAAGTTATAACGTTGAGCGCATTTTTTACTTTTCTATTCTTCTTTAAAAAAAATAGAAAAACAAAAATGGAACATAGCTTTGGGAATGAATAAATTGGGAAAAAATAAGGCCGTTTTGGATTGGGAATGGGGCCGAAATTCGGCCCCGCAGGAATAGGCGAAAGAGCCCTGCACTTGCAATTTTGGAGCCCCTACTGACTCTCAATAATTTCTGAATTATCTGCCCTTGAATTTGCAAATATCACTAAATTATTGTTGTCTGGAGCATTTTTCCTACACTATTTCATGTACTTAGATACATGATGTACTTCTGCATTTGAAGTAGTGCACCTGCAATTTTGCAGACCCTACCAGGGAAAATGACGAACAATTTTCATTTAGGGGCCCAGGCTTCAAAACTTCAATATTTAGCATTAGAGGTATAGGGATTTTCCTCAAAAGCTAGGGGCCCAGCCCAAAATAGCCATGGGCAACTGGGCCCCTGCTAGTCTTTTTCCCTGCCTACTATGATTTTTTGCTTATTTCTCTCCCCTTGAATTTGTAATTGTCACCTACAATATTGCACATAGTGGTTTCCAAATAATCTCCCTTGAACTTGTAATTTTACTCAATTTTCATACGCTGCCAGAAGGGGTCGTATATTGGCGTCATCTTCTCTGTCTGTCTGTCCATCCATCTGTCTGTCAGTCTACAAACGTATTTCCACTTTTCGTGCGAGTACAACTCCTCCCAAGTTTCTGGTTGGATCTTTTTGAAATTTGGTCGATGTGATCACCTTAATTAGAAGATGTGCATGAAGTAAGAATTTTATGGCTCATTGATTTTTATACCCCCACCTACAAAGTAAGGGGGGGTATATTGGTTTCACCATGTCTGTCTGTCTGTCTATCCGTAGACCTTTTCGTTTCTGGATTCTAAATCAAGAACCAAGTGACCTACAATCATGAAACTTTATAGCTTATGACCCAAGGAATTGTCCTATTGTTTTTGGGTCACATAGGTCTAAGATCAATGTCACAGTCAATTTTTGTTTAATTTTTGTTTCGAACCCAAACACCAAGCAACCTAGAATCATGAAACTTTATGCAAATGATGCTAATGACTCGAGGAAGTGCCCTATTGCTTCTGGGTCACATATGTCAAAGGTCAAGGTTACAGTCAATTTTTGTTCAATTTTCTTTTCCGGACTCAAACTCAAAAATCAAGCAACCTAGAATCATGAAACTTTATGCAAATGTTGCTTATGACTCATGGAAGTGCACTTGTTTATGGGTCGCATAGATCAAATTAATTACAAAATCCTTATATAGATTGTCATAGACACTTATACTTTTTGGAATTTTCATTGTGTGTTGGCTTATTTCAAAATTAGGGTCTTAATGCCTCTTATTAAACAAAATCATGTATGAAGGTTCGATTCCTTCCCCAGACTGTATAAATTGCTGGTGCACAAAGGGACAAATTGTCTGGAGGTCCCACATGATTTTGATATGAAAACATAATTATATGATTCTAGAAGAGAACAAATAAAGCTGTGTTAAATCAAAGCACTAAAGGCAGTTGGATGTTTTTGGTGGCATGGTGTTGGTAAAAACAGGATAATAGTTATCCGAATATCATATTGATAATTGCAAAATGTTTAGATACAATTCCAGCAAAGTATCAGCCTAAATGCATTTTTATGCTCCCCGAAGGGATAGCATAAAGCCGCCGCTTCATCTGTCCGTCCGTCCATAATACCGTCCATCTGTCCGTCCCCAACTATTTTCCCATAACCCTTCGGACCAAATCAAATGAAACTTACCAGGTGAACTTTGTATGATATAGTGTTGATGCATCTGTGACAGTTTTTGGATTTGAGGCCTTGCCACGGAAAAAGAAGACTTAGGGTAAAAAAAAGTTTTTCCCAATTTTTTCTAGTCTAATGGTCAGAATTTAGTGAAATTTCATATTTCAGTAGCAAATCAGATGCCCTTTACTATAAACAATTTGAAATTAACATAAAAAAAATATATCATGGAAAAAGGGGGCTAAATGTTCGTTACCTTTACGTTAGCTTGTAAAAAACAGTTATTCTTTCATTTCTCCTAGTCTTATGCTCAGAATTTGATGAAATTTCACATTTGAGTGGCAATTCAGATGCCCTTTACCATAAACTATTGAAATTTGTGTCTTAAAATATGTCATGCAAAATGGGCGTTTAACGTTTGTTACCTTTATGTTAGCTGTATAAGATAACACCTTATTTGAGTCCTTGCAATCTGACCACAGAGCATATCTCCTAAAGTATAATAGCTATCAACTTGAAACTTTATGGGTGGATACATCTCATGGAGGAGAAGTGCAGTGCACAAGAACTACAACTCTTGCTTGCATAATTTTGGAGTTACTACCTTTTGTTATTTTTTAAACTTAGATTATGTCTGGAGCATATCTCCTAAAGAATAATAGCTATCAACTTGAAACTTTATTGGTGGATAGATCTCATGGAGGAGAAGTGCTATGGGTAAGAATTACACATCTTGCTTGCATAATTTTGGAGTTATTGCCCTTTGTTATTTTTGATACTGAGATATTGTTCGGAGCACATCTTCTAGAGTATAATAGCTGTCAACTTGAAACTGTATGTATGGGTAGGTCTCATGGAGGAGAAGTGCAGTGCACAAGAACTACAACTCTTACTTGTTTCATTTCAAGTTTGTTCAGAAATATACCATTACAGGTTGAACAGAATGGACGGATACTTTACTGGAGTTAAACTTAACTAAATACTTGAACTTTGATCTTTAGTCCAGTGCTGCCTGAAATAAGCAGCAGTTTGGGGGAGCTATGCTGTCCACAGGGAACTCTTGTAAACTTTCAACCAAGACAAGATCTGTCAAACTCGCAAAGGATATTTTAAAAATGGAATATGTTGTTTTAAGAACACGTCTTGTTTAATATATACTACCTAATGTCAACGTATTTTGGTATCATCTCGTGCTGTCTGTCGATATATCATCTTCCAACCTCAATCTATCAACTTTGAATCGTCTTTAAAGAAAACATTTACGATCTCCATTTTCACTCATTCTTTCCCGCGAAACCCTTGAGGTGTCGCAATTCTTGTATCAGTGGATATGTCAGGCTTCAAAAAGAAGCATTGTTGTGGTCTGCAGCAAACTAGATAGGCATGGTCTATCATGCCAACTGTACTGTCTGCAGAATAACATGAGGCAGACGTGTGTATGCATTTGCAAAACGATTAGAAAGTAGCATACACAGGTTTGTAGCAGGTATCTAAGTACACCTAGAGAAAAGCTTTGGAAAATTGTTTTCCAAAACCCAATATCACGTAGAAAATAACGCAACAACAGCAACAAAAACGACAATTAGAAGTAAAAGTCAGACAACGTAAATAGAAATTAACTGAGTCCTTACTTTCCACAAGCGTACACATTTAACCTAAAGAGTACCCTACCCTTATAGAAATGTCTGTTTCATTGTTTCTTTTCAAGCTTAGAAAGTACTAACCCCTCTAACACCGTAATTACTAACTTGTAAATACTATCCCTGAAAATAGACCAGTGGGGGTAAACAGAAAGCCAATCCCCACGGGGCTACAGGCGTGTACATAAAAACTAAAAAGAATTTAATTAAAACTTCAAAAATTTGAGGATTTTTTAGGAAAACAAAAACACAAAAACGTCATTCAAACCGTTTTATCATTTATAAGCATCCTTTATGAAAATTTGTTTTCAAAATTTTAAAAATAGAAAAAAAAATAATATAAACGTGTCACAATTGAGCAATTACAACATTAGCCTATTTGCTTTTATGGTAGTCGACAGTGGAACCAGTCTAGCCAGTCGGGGCCCGTTGTTGATGTTTTTTCAGCTTGAATCATGCCCTGCGTTCAGGATGACAAGCCGGTTCAAGTCATATACCCTTTGGCCTTTACCCGTATACTTGCGTGTAAAGCGGGGTATAATTTGAAAACGGTTTGCAATATTTTTTCAGTCTGGATGCAGGGCGGGTTTCAAGCTGAAAAACAACTACAACGGGCCCCGATGGAGAGAAAAAAGTTGCCCCCCCCCCCTCCCCATTGTTTGCAAAACAAAACCAGTTTTTTGCAACAGATGGTAAAGCATAAAAAAACCCAACAATTTATCTTATTCATTTTCTTTCATTGTCTTGCATAAAACTTCCGACTGAAGATATGAAAATCAGAGGCCGGCCCTTAACTTTAGTTCGGCAGTAAAGATCCATTTCATATTTAAGGAAGAATAGAAATTTTATTTATACATTTTACTTGCCTTTCATTAAACTACAACAACAACGAAAATGGCAGACGAAATCGCTGTTCTGACTGCTCGTGCTATTCAAGCCGTAAATTCCTTCTTTAATTACAACTTATTGTTTGATTGAGTATAGAATTAACTATAATATTTTCTTATAATTGATGTGGAATTAGTTTTTCTTATTCTCTTAACATACTTTCTTTAAATTTATATGACATGTGTAGCCGGTGTGGGCAATTTGATGTGGGTGGGGTAAGACGTCAACATGTGACAGTATATCACAATGATTTTTTGACCCGTGTCTCCTCTTTTTTACTTATACTTTTTGTAAATGTTTAATTTATGTAATGTTACATGATAAATTCACGAAGACTGACTTTCTAATACAACCATTACTCTGGAGGATCCATCATTTCTGTAAAGAAGGAGGGTGCTTTTCTTACTTTACTAGTTTATGACAAAATTTCTCAAAAAAATAAATAAATGAATAAATAAAAAGTTGGCTACAGATGGTTCGAAATCCTTCAAACTCCCTCTGGATCTATCACTTCATTTATTTACATTTCTTATCAGTGCATCATCAAAAATCCAAAACCTTGTCTATCATTTCAAAATATGTGATCAATTAAAATCATCTTATTTGATCAGTGTGTGAGTTTTTCCGTTTCTTTATCATCGCTACCGTAGCATATGCCCATATGAGCGACGCCCCAGAAGAGGGTTAGTTGTTACAGCGGATAGTGCAAGGATACATGACAAAACTACTGCTGGTTCTTTAACGTGCTTGGTGTAAAGCACAGGGTTGCCAGCAGTCTTGAAAAGTCAGGGATATTGGATATTTTTTCAAGGTCAGGGAATTGTCAGGGAATTTTGAAATTTGGTCAGTGAAAAATGAAAATCCTAAAAAGTCAGGGAAAAATTATTTCAAAGGTTGAAAGATGTTTGCACTGAAGATTTTCAATGGATATGGCATTCTTTAAGCATTTGATATTTGACTATCACACTCACAATTAAGCATGAGATTCAAATAACAGTAAATAAAGTATAAAAGTGATTCAAAGAAGCATTACCTTCTTAACTTGGTGTTTATAATTACCAGTTTTTATCTTAGAACTTCATTTAGCCTAAAGATTGAAAGGCTTAGATAAGCTTGGTAGCTACTTTCTAATGTTAAAAAAGAATATTAAATGCCAATATTCATTTATATGCAGCTGAGATATTGAATCAGGGAATAGTGATACAAAATATAAGGAAATCTTTTAAAAATGGGATAATGTGATGCTTTATTGTCTAGTGTAAACAGCTTGCATATTATAATCAAAGCTTATCAGTTTTATTTTATCAAATTTATGTCCCTTATTTGTTTTATAACTGTTTACATATTTTGAATCAGCAGGTATGGATAAAAAAAAGGATTTATTACTTACTTACCACTTGCTCGAAGTAAAAAACAACAACCTAAGAATGGGAAAATGTTAGGTTTCTCCACTTTTGCTAGGTCAAGGGTCGGGACTTTTTTAGGCATCCTGTGAACCAAAAAAAAAGGAGTGGCATAAGGAGGTCATTTAAGAATTAAAGTATTTGACAATTTTTGTCAGTGAAAAACATGAATTGGTCAGGGAAAAGTCTGTGAAAAGTCAGGGAATTTTGTTTCACCAAAGTGCTGGCAACCCTGAAAGCACCGTCTCGCGGAGCCTCGGTTTAACATCTCATCCAAAAGACAATTAGTTTTGTTAGTCTACCAGCCCGGGAATTGAACCCACAGGGTTGAACTTCAATGGTTTTGAAGTCTGGTACTCTCCCAACTGAGCTTATCGGGCTAGTATTTGATCAGTGCTCCAATTCGGCCCTTTAAGAAGGGCGCCCCGCCCTGCACATGAACTCCAGTGCCCTGCCTTTTCCTAGCATCCCCTGTCAAAAAGGGTTAAGAAAACAAAGTGTGCTGTTTATATTTCCGCCTTTATACATGACAAGATAAACAGATCTAGTTTGACACCATTATCCATCCATAAACTAGGCGTCATGCTTGAAGACAACCACTGGAAAAAGGCAGAAGGCGTGACTTTAGAGATAAAACCAATTAGAAAGCACTTTTTGTTAGTGATCAAGCAGTTTGTTGATAATCTGTCAATTGACGGCTTAACACAAAACTATTGTACTAAGTGCCATTAAATTTACAGTCTCTTCAAATAAATTCATGTGGATCACAAAATTCAAAAGATAAGTGGGCAATTTAAACTTCTAAGCTACAGCTTGAACAAAACATATTTAAGTGACAATTTTCGTCATCCACTGAGCTTTCATGTACAAATAACATGTACGTTCTACCTTATACTAAAATTTTTGAAAGCTTTTATTAGATAATCCTAGTACATTTATAATCCTAGCTGAATTCGCAAAATATCAATAATAACAAGAAGATAAAATAAATGAAAATGAAATAAATGATAATGAAAAAGTAACAATATATGTCCTCCCCCCCCCAAAAAAAATTGGATCGAAGTTTAAAAAGATAGATTTTTGTCTTATTTTACCCTGCCCTTTTTAAATCCTAGCTGGAGCACTGTTGATGATGATAGTTTCATCATTCTAAAGAGAACTGACATCAGCTTTTAAAAGTAAACTTTGAATTAAGGGCTAGGTTATCTGTTCAGGTAAATTCAAAGGAGCAAGACTTAGTATCATATGGAAAATTAATTCTATTGCTGTAAGTGATAACATTGCTATACACTTATAAACATATAGTTATTGTTCCTTTGACCAAGGTCATGGTGGGTAGATTGTCTTAATGTTGAGATCTGCTTAAAATATTTGTTTGTATCGTTTGTCTCATGTAAATGTGTTAATGCACATTTAAAACATGCAGATTTCGCGGGCTTAGGCACAGTTTTAGTAATTCAGACCCTTGGTTATATACTGTATTTTATTTTTTCCGCCCTCCCTTTCCCTATTTAAAGTATTTTGTTTCTAAACTTCTTTTCTTTTGAATTTATCTTAAACTTCCTCATTGGAAAACTTGGGTTTGGCTTACATCATCTGTTTTAACCCTTTGCTGTTTAATCCCTGCTTTTTACGTGCCTGTGATTTTAGAATTGAGAAAACATTTTGAAAAAAGAAGAAATTGCTTCTGACAAGCAATTTCTTCTTTTTCCACACCATTTTCTACCCTACTGAATGGTTATTTCTCAAATTATATCCACTTTAAATTTTCGTCTGCAAAACCTTTGAATTTGGACAGGTCCAAAATTTTGTAAAACAGGAAAGGGTTAAAAAGAGTTGTCTTGTTCAATTGATTTACACTTAGACTGAAAATGTTCTAGCAAAAAATGATGTTTGACTATCATTGAGTTCCGATATATGTTAATCCTATTTCTTGACTGAGTTGTACCAGAATAAATTCATTCGTATAAGTATTTCAAGTTGCCTTATTGCTTAATTGCTAATTAAAATCTTAGTAAGCAGTACTAGGCTGAGAAGAGTTGTATGGGTAGCACTAGCCTTAGAAATACCAGAAAGTTTGAGCCTATAGATGATGTTCCCACTGTGATACGTCTAAAATACTGTTAAAGTCATGTTAAATCCAATTAAATTGAATACAATGACACCTACATGATACATCGTTTTGTGGTTTCCTTTTTCGCACACATTTTCTGACGTGTAGAATTCCTCCCAAAGATAAAAGAACAAAATGTCTGGTCTTGTTATATATTTCTTTAGTTAATAGACAGTTAGAAATATTTAAATTTGGATAAATATCAAGTCTAGTTGATAAGTCTCTGCAATCTTGAATAATGGGATATTCCAAAACTTGTGAGACCTGTCACAATACTCATGGATAGCTTCGGAGAAGCATCTATCTACTTCCTTTACACTTTCTGAGGTTATTTATCCCTTTCCTGTTTTACAAAATTTTGGACCTGTCCAAATTCAAAGGTTTTGCAGACGAAAATTTAAAGTGGATTTAATTTGAAAAATAACCATTCAGTAGGGTAGAAAATGGTGTGGAAAAAGAAGAAATTGCTTGTCATAAGCAATTTCTTCTTTTTTCACAATGTTTTCTCAATCATAAAATCATAGGTACGTAAAAAGCAGGGATTAAACAGCAAAGGGTTAAAGAATTGATCTTCAATATAAGCCTGTTCACTGTTAGAATAAAACTTTTGGTGAGCATCTTGCACAATTACTCCTTGTCATGCTGAAAATTAGCCATGCAAATTGCATTAAAATCAAAGTGCTCAACGCACTGGATACACTAGTTATGAGTCTGTGCAATGTATTTACTTTGAAAGTACATTCCATTTTTATTATTATACGCCGCCGGAGGCGGACGTATATTGGCGTCATCTTCTCCGTCTGTCCGTCCGTCCATCCGTCCATCCGTCCGTCCGTCCGTCCATCCGTCCGTCCATCCGTCCGTCCGTACGTCCGTCCACTTTTCTTGTCAACGCAACTCCTCCTAAACTACTGGCTGGATCTTCTTGAAACTTGGTCAATATTATCACCTCAATTGGTAGATGTGCATGAAGGAAGGATTTTACGGTTGGTTGAATTTAGCCTGAGTTATGCCCCTTGATAACTTAGTCTCTGGGTCCACTTTTCTTGTCAACGCAACTCCTCCTAAGTTTCTGGCTGGATCTTCTTGAAACTTGGTCAATGTAATCACCTCAATTGGTAGATGTGCATGAAGGAAGGATTTTACGGTTCATTGATTTTTGCCTGAGTTATGCCCCTTGATAACTTAGTCTCTGGGTCCACTTTTCTTGTCAACGCAACTCCTCCTAAGTTTCTGGCTGGATCTTTTTGAAACTTGGTCGATGTTATCACCTCAATTGGTAGATGTGCATGAAGGAAGGATTTTATGGTTCGTTAATTTTTGCCTGAGTTATGCCCCTTGATAACTTAGTCTCTGGGTCCACTTTTCTTGTCAACGCAACGCCTCCTAAGTTTCTGGCTGGATCTTTTTGAAACTTGGTCTATGTAATCACCTCAATTGGTAGATGTTCATGAAGGAAGGATTTTACGGTTCATTGATTTTTGCCTAAGTTATGCCCCTTAAAACTTAGTCTCTGGGTCCACTTTTCTTGTCAACGCAACTCCTCCTAAGTTTCCGGCTGGATCTTCTTGAAACTTGGTCAATGTTATCACCTCAATTGATAGATGTGCATGAAGGAAGGATTTTATGGTTTGTTGATTTTTGCCTGAGTTATGCCCCTTAAAAACTTAGTATCTAGGGCTCATTGAAATTGCAGCCTTTTGAACACAAATCCTCCTTACTTTTTGTCTTTATTTAAATGAAACTTGGTCAATGTCATCACCATAATTTGAAGATGTACATGGATCAAGGATTTTATGGCTCATTTATTTCCCTGAATTATGCCCCCTTAAAACTTAGTGCCTGGGGCTTATTGAAATTGCAGCCATGTGAAGGCAACTCCTCCTAACTTTTTGTCTTGATTTAAATGAAACTTGGTCATTTTCAATTTGGTTCTGTCAAAATAAGTAGTGTCTACAATTATTTCTGTGAAACAGCAGCAATGTGGCGGCGTATTTTGTGACGATGGCACTCTTGTTGAGTCTGTGCAATGTATTTACTTTGAAAGTACATTCCATTTTGTTGGAGCAACCATGTATTTCAGGCGGCCATTTTTATTCAATGACAATTTTCAAAATCCCCTTCTTTATATCAAAGTATCCCAAAAAGTACATATAATGGGTCTATAAATGGGTGCATTAACACATATTTTCAATAAAAAAATACATTTCTGATTTGTAAACAAAACATGTTGTAAAAGAACCACTCTCTTTAACGGCCACTTTTTTGTGGTTCTGTAAGTGGTCGTTTAATACAAGTTTTATTCTTCATTATTTTGAAATCTTTTCTAGTTTAAAACAAAATTCAGGTAGTAAAGACTAAGATCAGACTCCACAAATGAGCAGCAGGCTGATCTTTCTCTTTACCTTCTGCAAAAGCAGGTAAAGCACGACAAGGGGTCAACCATCAGATTTCAGTCAGTCAAGGTTAGACATTAACTATTTTTCAATGGGGTCTCACAGGAATCCACATTTTTTACCTTGAGGATCCCGCTTGATTATCAGGAATCCCTTCCTTTATTAACCCTTGTCATGCTGAATAAATTTTGGCTAAAAATTTCCATCAAAATCAAAGGGCAAGAAGCACTGAAAGTAGTCAATTTTTATCTGAAAAACTAAATCTATTGACAATTCTTGTTTGAAAGTGAGAAACAGGTGGTGTAGACTAACATCAGACTGCACATATGTGCAGGCTGATGTTTGTCTATACCTCCTGCCAAAGCAGGAATGTTCCGGGTTCAGCATGACAAGGGTTAAAGAAATAGCAAGGAAAAGGTGCTTAGGTTGGTGATATATGCTAGTAGGTTTGCAAGCCAAGGTTTCTAACTTCACTTTGTTCCGTACAAATGTAAGGAACTAAGTGGGGTTAGATCCTTGGCTTGAAAAGAGATGAATTTTGATTGAAAGAACACCTGGTTTATATGAATATATAAGGATCCTGATGAAATTCCTTGCTCTGAACTAATGGGAACCTCCCCAAAAGGGTTGTGGAAATTCAGAGTGTCTCCACTTGTCCCTGGACAAGAAATAGATGATTTTTTACTTGTCCCAGATCAAAAATAATGTCATCAAAAAAGAAAATCAATCAATTTTGAGAAAACTTTGATTTTAAAGAAGAAAATGCTGGACCCCAGCATTTTCTACATTAAAAACAATGTTTTCTTCCCTTTGATATTAACATTATGATAATCAAGCTTTTAGATCTGTTTAGTACCATTTGATATTTGTACTGGTATTAGTTGTCCATGGACAAATCACATTTATAAAAGGACTTGTCCTCAGGTAGAAAACCCTGTGTCGGACAAGTCAGTCATTGGAATTCCACACCCCTCCCTCCCAATATTTTAGGATCCTCAGTATCCCAGGACACTGTAAGTGTTGAACCCTGTCTGTGTACCGAATCCCTGTATATCCATTGCAGGAGGCAGAGATCAACATGCTTGAAGCAGAAATAGCCCAACTTCAAGATCCAAAAAAGCTGCTAGCAAATGGAATAATAAGCCCAGAATTAGAAGCCCTTCGTGCTGAAAATGCAAAACTTAATTTCCAGATTGGTCATTTAGAGAGGGTTTGTATGAGTTTGATTAATCTTCTTTTACAGCTTCAAAAGTATATGGTTTAAACCTATTTATTTTACATCAATTGAGATGCAATTTACAGCTTAAATTCATCCCTCTTGATTCTACTTTCTTGACATGAACCAAATATGTGGACCAAGAAGAGAACCAAGATCAATAGCTACTCCTGGGAATCAACTTAGGACCTCTTGGTGTAGAAGCCAACACTCTAACTAGTCAAAATTGAGACAACATGTGAAAATTTTAGGACAAATTTGTTAAAGTGCGTCATTGTGCACATGATTGCTAAGAACATTTATGATAATGTCACTTATTGCTCTCCACTAAGATAAGGTCAGATAGAGTAAACTGTATGAAAGTGGGGTAGATATGTTTGATAATGTCACTGGTAAGGCAGTGAGTTAACTGATCGATAATCTACATTAATTTCTCGATAATCCATGGAAAAGCATTAAAGAAAATGCTTAGCAAAATTCCATAACTATAATCTTTCAATTTTCATATGAAAGGACATTTGACCATATCCAATGAATGTGTCATTAACCTCTGACATTTAACCATGTAAAGAAAAGTTTCCTAACTTCTATCATGCAAAATAAAGGAACCTAGAAAAATTTCCAACAAAATCTAAGTGCTTAAAGCACTGGATGCATGAATTATGAGTTGATATTGATTTTGAAAATATTTTTTAACCATTTCTGGTTTCAAAAAAGGAAAAAAAAAAGTTGGAATAGATAAAGATCAGGCTGTACATGTTTTCAGGCTGATGTTTGTCTATAGCTCTTCCAAAAGCATGAATATTCTGAATTCAGCATGAGAGGGGTTTATTTTTGATGGGCATAGATGACCATTCTTATTACTTCTTTAAAGACCTAGTTTAACAAATGTAGTATATCATGGACCCTTACTGATAAATTAGTTGTTTGTTTCTTTTTATCACTCTAGTGAGTTACCTAGATTACCCTGTTATTCCTCACATGACATTGATCATTAATTATGGTCATCATTATCCAATAAATTCACATGGAAATAGTAATAACAGGCATATTTGTGTGATATTGACTCAGTTAAGTTCCCAAGACTTAAAGTTATTTTGAGGGTTTATTGCTGGGAGTTGGTAATTGATCTTTTTTTAATTGTATTTTTATTTTTCAAATATAGAATATAAGTAAAGAGGAGAAGAAGTGTGTAGAGAGTATGATCAGTATTGGCCAGATGGTGTCGGACGTGTTTGGACTCGCGATCAGACAGGCTTATCCTGATGTAGAAGATGCTACAGTGCTCATACAGAAAGGAAAGTTTGCAGACTATCAATGTAACAGTGCAATGAATATTTGTCAGGTGCGTAGTACTTGGTCAGGAGTCTACACTAACTCCTGAGAATAAGGAGTCCAGTTAACACACAGAATCAAGGAGTCTTGACCTTCCATCGGACTCCTTACTTACAAATGGAAGGAGTCCTAACAGGTAAACAAAGAGTCTTAGACTCATATAGAATGGAAAATTTGCAGACTATCAATGTAACAGTGCAATGAATATTTGTCAGGTGCGTAATACATGGGCCCTTAAGTGAAGCTCTTAAGCATGGTTTGTTTTGAACTCTTTTTAAACGCCACCAAATATGGATGTATTATCATCTCTGGTCATCCATTTCTTACATAAAATCTTGTGAATGCTACTCCTGCATTTATGCATAAAATTCTCACAGATTGTGATAGTCATCTGACCTTGCGTATACTGGTGACCATCAATCCCTCCAATTCATTGAAAAATGCTATTTACGAAAATTCATCAGATGGACTTCTTACAATGCATAAGAAGAACTATTGTTTAAAAATCTATATGCTGTTTTGTTCTTGGTGCTTTGAAAGCTTGTTAAAAAATCAGAGAATGCTATTTGATGAGAAAATAAACATAGGATATTGAATGAGTGGTCATGGATTACTGAATTTATTAAAAGAGTCACCTATAAACAATTATGCGCCGATTTTTTATCTGTTATAGATGACGAGTTTAATAAATTCCGTATTTTATGAGCACAAATTTTTTATCCAATTTATAATATGACCCGAATTTTTGCAAAAAATCGTCAACATTTTTGAAATTCAACATTTCAATTTTCCGCGAAACTTATAATGCCGTTAAAACTGACGTCACAATACATAGATAATGACGTCATTTTTGCAGTAACAAAATAGCTTTGCAATTCGCTTTAAGCTCATTTGCATAGTTATTCCACTAGTGTAATAACACCCGTGTAATATCAAAAATATTCAACAGGTTTATTTCACTCCCGCGACGTAGGTTATATCATAAACAATCTTAAAATCTTTAAGTGTTTTGTTCCGATCTATCTCTGTAATCATCAATTCCTTTTGAAATTAGCATAAGTATGTCAAGATATACTCATGTTTACATGCATATAAATTATTTCAAGTACAGAATATGATTGTGCTATTTTGTTACAAGAGCTATGAATGATTTCCTACAGATGTACTTAAATTCAATAGACCAATAATGAGCTTTCACACAGGATCAACAAAATGAACAATTCACAAATTGTAACATTTCAGAAACTGAAGGCGATGGGTATAAAGTGTTCACCACAAGATGTTGCTAAGAAGATTATAGAGCAAATACCAGAGGTGGATTTCTTTGAAAAGGTTCGTTCCACACATACATACAGGATCTGTTATGAGATTTTGCTTGAGATAAGTTGGTTTTTAACCTAGAACACAATTTTTAGCCATTGCGAGCTTATTAAATTTTCATTGCCTTGTATTGATAGATCTGGGGCATATAGTTTTGTCCTGGCTGTTTGTCAGTTTGTCTGTTTGACCATTTGTCCAACTTGACCATTTGTCCGACTTAAGAAACTATATCATTGGCTGCAACTTTTGAATGGGAATGATATAGACATCAGATTTTACATCTGGAATGTTTTTGAGAAGAACTTTCTGTTGGTACCAGTTTCAAGGTCATTAGATGAGGTCAAGGACATATTTTTCAAGGTCAAATTTGTGTAAAATAATAACTTTGATTTTAACTTTGGAATGGTAATTGATATAGCCCTCATGTTCCACATGAGTACTGCTTATTCATTCTAAGGTGTTACAATTCATACTGAAGAAAGGTTATCTGTCAAGGTCAAATTCTAGAGGTCACCGCATTTTAACTTGAAAACTTCAACATTGGCTATAAATTTTGAGTAAGTTTTAGAGCCTTCATAATTCACAGGTGCAAGCTTATAACAAGATTTTTGTGTTTTTACTTTTACTACTACCTTCAGAGTCATCAGTAAAGGAAAAGGTCATATTTCAAGGTAATCATTGTGTGAAATAAAACCTTAAACATGGGCCATTATTTTTGGATGTCAATTTATATAACCTTCATATTTCATATGAGTATGATTTATGGCAAGGCCTTTCAGTTGATACCAAGGTCAAGGTTATCTGTTGAAGTCTAAAGGCCACAGATTTTTAAATGGAAAACTAATATTAGCTACAACATTTGAATTGTGGGTGATAAGGCCTGCAAATTTCACACGAGGAATATTTGTGAAAATAGCTTTCTGTTGGTACCCAGTCAAATCATGAGTCAAGGTCATTGTCATTTTTCAAGGTCAAATTTGTGTGAGATAAAAACTTTAACATTTGCTATAACTTTTGCATTGTAAGTGATATAGCCTTCATATTTCACATGTGCAATTTTTGTGATAAGAGTTTCTGTTTATACAAACTAAAATGTGTGTAATTAATAGTGATGGGACGATGATCGATTATAATCGAAAATCAGTTGGTTTGGCCTTCCGATTACGATTATCGACTAAGAAATTTCACAATCGATTGTAGTCGGCCCGGGACGTGTTTTTAACCAGACATTTGGTCCGGGAATATAACTGTCAAAATGCAAATAGCAGTTCATTTAATCCTTGCGAGAAACAAAATAGCGGTTGCAAACAATAATATTCCTGAGGACCAAGAGATATTTCCTTACCCCCGTCATTGCGAAGGACCGTCGGACATGTTGAACAAAAATCCCCTTGGTCCGGTAAATTTTTACCATATCGTTGATCCGAATGTCCGACACTATTTTGTTGGCAAAAAATAATTTAACAGTTAATCCTGTCTTTCACTTAAGAATTCACTATTCTGGACACCTTTCTCACAAAAACAAACATTTTTCTTAAACTTTACATAGGTCTAGATTCCGTCAATAAACAGTTCCTCTACGACTTTCGGCACCCCTAGAAAGCGAAAAGTCTCATCTTTAAAATGCATCAATTAAGAGGAAGAAGGGGTGATTTAATGATCCAATTTAGAAAGAATTATTGGTAGCTAGTCTTATTTTACCTGAATTTTTCGTATTTTTCCAGTATTAAAAGCACACAGACTAAAATAATTTTCTGCTTATTCGTACCCAAGAATGTTCGACCCATCAAATTACGTCTTGTTATTTTTAATGAAAACCACAAGTGACTGTAGCCTTTTGACTTGAAAAGAGTTCAAAAAACATTTTTTAATAACTCTGTTAATCTCTGAATCTCAGCTTTTGAATCAAAGCACTGAAAACACTTGGAGGACTTTTGACAACCTAGTTAGGCCTATAATGTTACTGCTAGTTAATCTTAATGAGGAATGAAAACAGTTATAATATAATTTGACCCCTAAAATGTTCGGTCTGACAGGTCTTGCTTCAGTCTGACAGTTTATTCAGGTTTGTTAGACCGACTGTCTGACAAGTTTTCTAGACCCTTGCCGTTTGTTACCCAGGTGGTTGGAAGTCGTCAAAAGTTTGCCGATGTTTTTTGGCTTCTACAAAAAACATTGTTATCCATAGTCACTTTTTGTATGATAAAAATAGAAATGAAAACTTGGGAAACATTTGGTGAAAGCAAGAAATAGAGTAATGATTGACAAGTGATGATCCTCTTTCTATGACCATAAACAATAAGATATGGGTATACTGGTTTACAGCTTTCTATCTAAGTGTCCAACCAACTATCCATCTGACCAATCTCTGACAATCTGTCTATGGTGCTGATTTCAAATTGTTTTGATAAAATTGTGGAAAAAGAAACAAGCATTTCTTCTTTTCTCAAGATATATATTACCCTATTTGGCACTGATGTTTCACATTTTATACAAATACACATGTAACTGCAACTTCTTGTTCAGAGAGGGGATGAGAGATGTAAAAATTGTAAAACTAAACATATGCAAAAACAATAAACATTTTCGAATTGTCTTACAACATAAACAGTTTCAATAACAAATTCTCAAGCCTTAAATCATATCAATTAAGTAATGATGCATAAATATTGCAATTTAAGATAAATTCAAATGAAGTCTTGTAATTCCAAAGTATACAAACAGATGATGCAGTACAGTTTTGATATCAATGAAACCGATTATATAATCGATCATTAGTTGATTAATTCTTCCGACTAAAAACCGATAATCGATTATGATTTCAAACCGATTGCCCAACACTAGTAATTAAGCAACAGGCATGTTAATTAATTGCAATCAACAGACTCGATCTTAGATAAGGTTATTTGTTTTATAACCAATTTCTATTTTCTACTTTCAAACCACTGTGTCAGAAAAATTGCAGTTGCTGGGCATACATGTTCAACAAATACATCTTGTCTTTTCTAAATGAGGTTAATATCAGGGGTTGACACTAACTCTTGAGAATAAGGTGTGAATTGGACCCCAAACATGTGAAATTAAGGAGTCCAAGCTCAAAGCAGGGAGTCCGAATTTTCAAAATGGGAGTACATTGTGGAAAAGAAGAAATTGCTTCTTCCAAAGATGCTAGCAAATTTTTTCTTCATCAACTTTTGTAGTGAAAAGATCAACAGTGTTGGCAAGTATTAGAAAAGACACTGCTCTATGAATTTTTTTCTTAAAATATTTTCATATGACCTTTGGGGTCCACCGACTCCATACTTGCAAATGGAAAGAATCCCATTTGGTAAACAAGGAGTCTTGGACTCCTGGACTCCCCTTAGTGTTACACTCTGAAGATAAGCTTGTCTCAAATAAAATCAAGTAACAGATTGTTTGCTCACATTATCAACACTTTGTTAATTGAATACCAATTTTTGAAATACTCTGGTGACTGAATATCAGGAAAACATATATTAGATGGCCTCTTGTTGACTTCATTTACAATGTGATCTTACACATGAGTAAGACAAGAATATATCTGGGCCCGAGGTTATAAACCTTTTGAGAACGTCTCTAATAGAGAATGATTCTTATTCTCTAATCGCTGAGAATCCGCTCATGGGAGAATTTTGACAAAAGGAAGATTATAAACGTCTTTAATCACGTTCTCAACAGAGTAAAATTTTTACACGATTAAACCAGTCTAAACTCATAATTAATTTATTTTTATACTGCACGTAAGCGGCATTTTCTGTTGCCACTATAAACAATATGGCGGTACATCAGTCGCTTCGAGACGTTTTTCTATCGAACAAAGGCGGATAGACCTGTGTCTGGGATAAAAATGGTTTTATCTTTATCTAAACTTTGGACTGATTGCATAAAGAATCTTCTACTACGTCTATAGAACGTCAGACGCTCGAAAAAGAGAACCGTGTTTTGGGTAGGTTTTCCGACACATTTCGGTTATCGTAAGTCGCGCACCTAGCTCATTCTACACCCTAATGGATAATGGCAGTTATGCAGCAGGTTTTCGTTCGCTATACCACGAATTTGTTAATCTTTAAAACACCGTTTCTTTATGAAAATGGAATAGTATGGCTACAGAAATTGTTTCACTGGAGCCCCTAATTAACCCCCCACCCATCTCGATCCGGTAATGGGCCCGACGATTAGGAGCTTGTTGGGAGTGAGATCCAGTAGTCAGTTGCCTTTTCTATGTCCTAGGACTATCCTAAGCTCATCTAAATATTTCATTTTTCCTTTCTTTTGTGCAGTGGCAGATCTAGTCACTTTTGTGGGGAAGGGGGGGTCCTCTTTCTTTATTTTTGTCTTTATGGTGCCGAAAAAATTGATAAGAAATAGAAAAAAAATCATTGCTGGAGACCAATTCTGGCTGCGTACCAGTTCTTGCCAACTGACCATTTTCTCAGTAAAGTCGCAATATTCATTTAAACAAAATAATTCTAGAGCTAATCAGTCTGAGAGCATTGTAAATGCAAAAAATATGTAATAATATATTTCACAAGAAAAGGGGCCTTATGGATTTTTGCTTAGAATAAAACTGTTGAAGCAATAAAGTCCACAAATATTATTGGATTTCCTTGAAAGACTCACATGATGATTATTGGGTCATAAGGAAGGGTTCCTATTGAAAATGGGGACTGATCTGTTTGAAAACAAGTGAAAATGTACCTTAAAAAATTTGCTCTGAATATTCTTCTCGATGTGAAAATATCAAGTCCATAATATCCGATTTCCTTGAAACTTTCAGGGGATGATAAAAGGGTCTTAAGGAATAACAATAGCTGAAATGAGCTGAAATGGTTAAATTGCTGAAGAAAATTTATTAAATAGTCTGCATGTGACATCCAGTTAAATTGAATTGGTATTTGTTTTGTCAATTGATATTTTGATCTTTTACAGCCTCAACTGGAAAGATGACAGATGTGGATTGACATATAAATTGATAGCCAAGGGTATGGAGTCTAACCAAGGATTGTAGTTGTGACTGTGAGTATAATTAAATATCACTTCAAAGTGTAAGCCAATATTGAACGAAGAGATGCAAAAGATAGGAATAAAAAGTATTTGTTAATATGCCAGAAATAGGGTGATTCCAAAAAAACATTTGTATGTCATATTTTTTTTAATATTTTCATTGTTTTCAAAGAAAAACCAATAATACTTACTAAGATGTGTATTTCATGAGATGAAATTGCATTTTCCTTTTGCATTTATGCTATGATTTTCAAAAATCTGTTATTAAGAGGTCAAGATGAGGTATATGTTTTCATTTATATACAAAATGAAAATCAAAGATTGAGGAAATCTTAGTGAAGAAATTGTTATCAATCTGGAAAGGGTTAACTTGAAATGCTGCTTTTCTAATTGCCTTGTGAAAAGGAAACTTCCACAGTGGTTGAATCAAATAATGTTCATTGAGTCTTAATAATTTCAGACTGTCAAAATTACTCAGAAAAATTTGTGAAAGTAACCTGACTCTATTGATCATGGTTCCTTATTCATTCAAGGCTTAAGGTAGTGGAACCGTAAAAAACTAACAGATCCGCAACATTTCGGCACTCTGGAGCTTTCACAATGTTGACCGAGGTTTCCTTGTGAGAATCGTTAAGAAAATTCGGTTAACACTGTTAAAATTTATTACTTCGGAAACATTGCGAAACTATTACGGGTCCACTACCTTAATTACATATTGATATTATTATTAGCTTTACCCATCACCTCACAATTTCACATTAACCTACTACATCTTTTTTCTCCTTATTTTAGTATTTCATCTATTTAAACATAAAGGGAAGATGAAAAATAAGTTTTTTAAAAGTAATTCTATTTTCTACCTTTGTTTTCTATCCTATAGATCACTAATTTCACATTTATGTACCTCATTCTATTTAGTACAACCCTTTTTTTTTACAGATTCACAGACTGGTGCTGGCAGCAGAAAACAGTTCAACATGTACAGTAATGTAATACACCAGACATTTATGACTTATTAGAAAACAGACATTAACAAGCCAACTGGATGACACTTCCTGACAAGTGATCAGAAATTATTTTTCATCATCCTGGTAGACAATTCATGCATACAGTGTCTGATTAAACCTTCTTTTGCTGTTCACAGTATATTCCTTTAGTACACAAAGCTTTGGCAGAAAGAGAAGACTTGAATCAGTATGATCTAAGCCAAAACTGCCTGCTGTCTGCTCAGTGATTAAGGCTAAAACTTGAACCAGACTGTTTTCATACCCATAGTAAGGGCATTCTGTTGGAATTAAAATTCATTTCAGCAGGATAAGGGTTAAGATTAACTTTTACAATTTAAGTTAATTTCACAAACTGTGGACATTCCTTTTTACAAAATATATTAACTCTTCATCATAATGTGATCACCTTCAAACAATGATTCAATGAGTGCATACAGTGAAAGTTGTCAAGACTGTTTGTAGATCCTAAATTTTGACAAGGAGGATAAGCATTTTTTGCTGATTAAAGTTTGATTTAAGATTTATTACTGTCATACCAAACAGGATCATATGATAAAAGTCAATCTGTATTAATTACGTTGAAACTTCAATTTTATGAGGATATTTGATATGCTGGCTGTTCTAACTTCTACAATAAGTAGTCAACAGTGATAAACCTCTGCTGCAAAAAATTGTTTTCAAATTGATGACTTGGAGTAAAACAGTTCTTACTGCCCATATGAATGTTTTTTCTTGGTTGAAGTTTCACAAAGAAATTCATATATCAGTTTGATTATGAAGAGTAATAATAGATTGAGTTCTGACAAAATACATGACAGTTATTTAGCTCTGCATTTAGAATGAAAACCTTCACGAACCATTTGAGTACTGCTTACCCCTCAGCATGTGTGATACTGGTAACATACAAAGCGGGGTACCATTTTTGTTGAGCCCACTAAAGTTTGTTGTGAGCAAGACATAGTTTTTACCATAAAAATCTGTGTTTGAAGTTAAGAGTGTTCATCGACCAGTCTGTCAGAATTTGTTCGGGCAATACTCTATCAATTAAGGATGGATTTCAAAATTACTGGGCACAATTATTCACCATCATGAGCTATTGTGCTATTTGAAAGAAATTTTCAGATAGCTCTGAGGTTAAGTTCACAGCACAATGTCAAATGCAAAAATGAGGGTTGACTAGAACAACCTAATTTTATGTTGGCCAAGATTTTTACATTCTGAACTCTGGGCTGATTTTGAAATATATCCCATAGAATCAGTTACCTTTAAAAATGTTAATGTTGCATCTGTGGCTTTGTCAGAGGACAAACATGCCTCCCTTTGGCACTTGTTCTTGTTAGCACTAGCTGCAGGGAAAAATTTAATGTATTTTTTAGCTGCAGAAAGTAACAAATTTAATGATTTTAATTTATGATGATGAAAAAATATTTGACTTGTCATAACTGTTAAAATAAATTGACTGGTGTTAAAAAAATAAAAGGTGTCTAATAGATAACAATTTGTTTTGAGTCATAAATCAACTTACTACAGTATTCAGGGCTTGTGTTTGACCCTTTAACCATTGTTTTGACCCTCAAAAATCTGATAATATGTGTATCTTATTTTGACCCTTAGAAATTTCTCCCAAGGGGGTCATTGTGACCCCCTTGAGAGATCTTTCCTAGAGTCAAAACTTTTTGATGCATCCTATAGACTATTTAAAATTTAACTAGGCAATGCTTCCTATCTTTACAAGAAAAGGCCAATTGACTCTTAAACCTACAAAATTTGACTGATAATTTGCTCATTATGCTCTTTTGAACCCTTTAGAATCTGTTATGACCCCCAGAGTTTAATGGGTAAGGGGTGAAATACTCCAAACACAAGCACGAGCCCTAGTATTTCGGTTTTATGGTATTTAAGTAATATGAAGCTTGTGCATCAGACCTTGACTTCCTTGTTCACATAGATTCCACTGAGCAGTTGTTTGCTTATCCTACCCAAGGTCAAAATAATCATTGGCTGAAAAGAAGTGGTACAAACATCTGTGGATAAAAAAGTGTCAAAATGTGCATGACTTTTACCAAATAATGAGGGAAACTTACCCAAGCTGTGTTTGAACTCTACTACTACCTTAGGTCTGATAATTTATTACCTTACCATAAAACAGAGATAACCATTCCAAGTTCTTATTTAAGTATAGAATATTATGAGAAAGGAGGAGCCAAATGTGAAATAAAGAGCCAACAGAGGTATTACTGGTGAGAGAAATACCAGGAATCCCATGTAGGTGCTCCAGTTGCCACAATATAGCTAGAAGATCGTTGAAAACAAACAAATCTTTTTCCTATGCTATATATAGTATTGTTTCATTGTAAAAAGTCCATCAAGACTTATCTGTCTAATAAAAACAGAACTTTTCCTATTTAGAATCAATACTTTTATATGTGAGTCATCACACAAAAAGGGACCATCTGGGCACTTAGTTAAAATAAATATTTGAAAGAGATTGGTTCAAGAACAGGCCGCATTTCAAAACTTCTTTCATCTGAAGGTAGATTGATTAAAATTGATTCAGAAAATAAGTAAAGTGCAAAAGGTTTCAAACATTTTCAGTCTGCACATTCCAGGCAGTCTGATGAGGGTCACCTTTTATGCACTTCCCAGATGGTCCTTTTTTGCGTGATGGATCACATATATATATTTTGAAAAGTGGCTTTCCATTTAAGGTTAAGCCTACACTTTCTGTCAAGCTTTTGGCCTCTTCCCCCTCTTCCCAAATTTTCTTGTAAACTTCAATACCAGACTGATTTTCTCAGTGATAAATATTTGAAAGCAAGTGGACAGATACAGGCCCCTTCGGGCCTCTTGTTTTAATTGTTAGCTCGGCTGTTTTCGGAGAAAACCTGAGTTATAAGGATCACCTTGGCGTAACAAACTCTAACCTTGGTGATATCTCTGTTTTTATTGACAATATCTTCATGAAACTTGGCATGTGTGTTCACAATCACAATGGCTTTCCAGACTATCAAAGGGGATGTCTCTGGAAGCATTTTTCTTAGAGTTATACCCTTTTTTTTTTACTTTTTTTGCATAGTGAATGTAAAAAAAGTTGCTTTTATCCGTAGCTTTCATCTGTATGTAATGCATGAACGGTTCATAGGTAAGGAATTGCAGCCCAGACCATGCAGAATAATGGAAAATCTGGAATACAGAGTATCATTAAAAAAATTTCGCTAAGCGGGCAAGCCAAATGTTGGGACAAATCTGAGGTTAAGCTATTTTGATAGCTCACTGAGCATATCATGAGAAAATTAGGTTTCCAGTTGTACAATCCCCAGCAGAAATCTTTATTTGCACATGGATCAAGGTTGGAATAGTGTGAAACAGTTGTAACTGCCTATATATTTATAGGCAGTTGCAACTGTTTAAAATTGAACCATCAAATTAGTTTTGATGGTCTTCAATGGATCATTCTTGTAGAATTTGAAATTGACTCTCAATATGCTGAGGATATTGTCGTTGAAGTCTCCACTATATACCATACACAGGAAGTAGCCCCTTATATTAAATCTTGCCATGCTCAACCTGCAGGTAGTAAAGGCAAGGATCAGTGCTCTATGTGTAGCCTGATCTTTGTCAACACCACCTGTTATCCCTTTAATGTTATTCTACACAGATTTAAATTAATCATAACATTTCTAACAAGCGATTGGACTATCATCTTCAGCCAATTTAAGTGTCTTGAAAGAACTAGTTTAAATTGCTTAAAATTGACCATGAATTTTCTTAGGAAGATTCTCAAAGTTTAGTCTATTTACCGGTATTATTTACCATATTAAAGTTAAGCCTTACCACAAAGCAGATTATAATTTCTTTGATTTGTTTGTATGAGGCTTCTAAGGGTAAAGTGATGATGAGCCTCAGTAATTCAAACTAGAGCTGTCGCAAAGCAGACTAACACCCAACACCAGCTTTGTCAAAATATAAGTGCTCTCAGTGCAGAATGTGTTTGTAACAAATATTGAAAATTCAAGTAATATGCCTGTGATTGATTGTAGGTCACCTAGTTCTCGAGTTAGAAAAATGAGCAGCATTTGTATGAAGTTTCATGATTCTAGGTCACTTGGTTCCTAAGTTAGAGTCCTGAAACGAAGGTCTATGGATTAATGGACAGAGAGGTGGACATGTTTTTTTTATTTACTTTACATCGATTGGGAAACAAGTTTTTACAACTTAGATTAATCCCTCTCGATTCTGCTTCCTGGAAAATTTACCAGTACTTGCGCCGAATGTGTGGGCCAGTAAAAGAACCAAGATAGATAGCCGCTCCCGGGAATCGAACTCAGGACCTTTGGGTCAAGAGGCCGACGCTCTACCTCTAGACCACGGACACCACATGGTGGACATGGTGAAACCAATATACCCCCCTCTACTTTGTAAGTGGGGGATATAACACAAAAGTATGATTGAACAAACAGACAAAACATCATGACAATATTCATAGCTTTTTGCCATATGGATCAAAACTTAATTTTCATACACAATAAAGATTATGAGAATTTCAGGTTCTACTTATATTCAATTGTCTCTATTCATAAATATTTACAGAAAAAATCAAATTCCAAATGTGAATGGGTTAATAGTGTCCATGGTTGGGTGGTTTAGCATCTCTTGATCAAGAGGTCCTGAGTTTGTTTCCTGGAAGCTGCTATCATTATCAACCTTGGTTCTTGCACTGTCTTGAACTTGGTACAACTAAATTTTCCTGGAGACACAATCAAATTTATCACAGTAGTCATACTGACACAAAATTAAACTGGCTATCTAGATTATTCCCAAATTCTTTTCTCTTCTATTGAATACATAGCTGTTTCCATGAAAACAACAGAGATACAAATGTCAGAGCATTTTGCACTTTGAGATGTCCATAATACGGTTAGGGGATGTAACTATATCATTTGACAAAGTCATTTAGGGTTCAAAGCCACTTTTACTGTAATTTGGCCAAATTGCAGTATTCATTTAAATCCATTCAGTCGAGTTTTTCCATCCAGCAATTTCCTCTATACTGTAATGTTCTGTAGGTACTTTATTTTGTGGAAATCACAACTGAAATAAAGAAAATACTGAAAAAATCAACTTATATTTTTGAAAACAATATCGAAAAATGGTATCAATGTCCTATGTGTGAACATACATGAAACATATAGTAAGTGATATCGTGACCACTAAAAAATGAAGTTCTATCTTTTATCAAGGAGCCTATTTGGTCTAGCATAGCTCTAGATACATTATCTTAAAATATTACCCTACAGGGTGTACCTTCTTTCATGTAAGATATGTTGAACAACAGTTGATCTTATCCAGGACCCTACTGGTTGGAGACAAATTCTCGCCACATACAAATTCTTGCCAACTGACCATTTTCATAGTAAAGACCCAATATTCATTTACAACAAATTATTAACGTGAGCCTGGGCTGCTGGCGAGAACTGGTACTTAGCGAGAATTGGTCTCCAACTAATAAATGTACATATAAGTAATGAGGGTCCCTCATCTTACACTCCATGCTTTATAAACATGCCAAAGGATTTTGACAGACAACAAAGTTTACTAATTGATTGATTGAATGGGGTTTAACGCGGCTTTCAACATTATTTCAGTTATATGGCGGCGGCCGGAGCACCTAACAATGGATTCCTGGTATTTCTTTCACCTGTACTACCATTACATCCTTTCCTAGCCTCCGACTGCTATCTCACATAGGTTTACGATTATCTACCCATTGGTGAGAGACAAACGTCGGAAAGGATATTTGCCGCCACCGACTTCCAGATTGGAAGTCTTATGCCTAAGCAACTGCGCTATGGTGGCGGGCACAAAGTTTAGATACTGAGTTTTATGGTTCAATCAAAGAGTAAATTGCATTAACTAGACATGTTAATTCATCGAGGCTGTACTACAACTGTAATTGTGCATGGAAATGAATATTTCATTTTCAAATTGATACATAATCACTTAGAGAAGGATTGTCAAACATCCACTGTCTTACCCCACCTCCTTAATAACCTAATAATCGGAGCGTTATAATCTGTTTAGAGCAAAAAAAGGATATGTTTTGGACCATGATAACATAATTGATTAAATCAAAGATAAAAACAACACGTAGTTATATTAAAATTAAGAGATGGAAACACTCATTTCATTCAAATCTTCGAGGGCAGAAAAACTTCCGGGTTTTGGGGCTAACGGACGGCTTGTTTTCCTGATAATTTCGGGACGTTTTGCAAATAAACGACAGATAAGTTGTTCATTTAGCAACCTTTTGGAAATAAAATTTCCTTTCTACTGAATAAAAATGGGACAATACTTGACAATGTGGCCAAATATATAAATGTTACGCTGGGCATATCTAACGATTTGCGAATTTTCTTCCTTCGCCTAAAATTACTCATCAAAGCGCTCCGTTACCTTGTTTAGACTGGAAACTATTGATTTCGTTCTAAAAACAGTCCCTAACGAATCCTTTTCGTCCTTTTCTCACTTATTGAAGTATTGAATCGTGATAAAACTGAGTGTCGGCCATCTTGAATCCACTTTGAGAATGGTTAGAGCATGCCCCTACCCAGACTTAAATTTTTGTTCTCAAACGGCGATTTTATTCTCAAATAGAGAACGTTCTCAGTCTCTATTTTTTTATAATCACCATTTTTTCTGAGAATCCCCCGTTTGAGTAAAATTCTCAAATAGAGCCTGAGAATACAATAGAGAATGGTTTATAACCTCGGGCCCTGATGCCTGTTTGTTAAAGACAACAAGGAGAGCTATGTGAGAATGTGCTTTATCTTAAAACTATACAAATATCTGTGTGATAACATCCCATATGATATTTTTTATGAAATCACATTATTTTTAGAACAATGACATAATACAGTTATTTTTAGAAACTTGCATTTCAGCTAGAATTATGGACGAAAACAAGACAAATAGAGGTTATAAGATAGATATAATACAAACTTTGTGTTGTGTATAAAAATATATCTTACTCGGTTGAGATAAAAGATTATTGTCTAGGCAGAGCCTCGACAATTTTCAATTCTCCCAAGCTCGTTAGATATTTTTATTCATACAAAACACTAAGTAGGTATTATATATATCTTTTTTTTGATAATTTGCTGTGAATAAATTTCTTCTGAAATAATTTTGGATGGACTAAAGTTATTTGTTGGATTATCATTTGATAATTCATTACAAAAAAGTCTTTTTTCTGTAGAGCCTTCTTGTCATTTTGAGCCTGAGAGGTCTGTGTGTGTATGCAACTGTTATAGAAATAAGTCTTTTAATCTATTTGAAATTTGTTTAAGGTATAATATTTATGGATGGATTTTAATAGATATGCTTAGGCATTCTCCATTATAATACAATAACCTGTAATGCATATATGAAATAAGAAGGAATTACATTGACATTTATTTGCAATAAAATTCATATATCATGTGGTTTACTGTGTACACAGATAGCTTTGCCCATTTATCATACTTAACATCATTATTCAATGCTTTTGATGCCATATAACCCATATGCTAAATGATGCGCTTATCTTTTGGTGAAATTATCCTAATCATTACTTATTCATTAATTTATTGCCAGAAAAATGTCTTAATACTATTTTAAACCCAGAAAATAGTAATTAACTACTTTAAGAATTGTGATTTTTTAAAATGGATATAATTTCATTTTTACCTTTGGATTTTACCTTTTGCATATAACTCCTTCATCAGACTTCATTAATAGACACATTAATACAAAAAAAATAAATTATATCACAATCACAAGATGTGCCATTCAGAGAAAATTTTGGAAAGCATAGGATTAAATGTTGAATCAGTATTGGTGTTGATCTTTAGCATCTAAATTAAGCCTTTGGATACATATATTTCTAAATATATAGCCATTATCCAATAGATAAAGTGATACATACTTTTGCTTATATATTACAACAGCTTGAGGTTGCAGGACCAGGATACATAAATGTTTACCTCAAGAAGACATTTGTAGCAGAACAGATTCACAAGATATTAAAAATAGGAGTCAGACCCCCCAGTCTATCTGTAAAAAGGCGTGTTGTGATAGATTTCTCCTCCCCAAACATTGCAAAAGAAATGCATGTAGGTCATCTCAGGTAAGTCTCTAAAATACAGTTAAACTTGTATTAAGCGACCACTAATGGGACCACAAAAAAGCCGTTGTTTAAGAAAATGTTCGTTTATACACACTTGTTTCCAAACATATTTTTTTATTGAATATGCGAAAGATATTGTGAAAATCTTAGTTATCCTATGGTATTAAAACTCAAAAGAATTGTCTCATTAAGACGATTCTGTTGAGTTTCAACAACATAGGATTTATTCTTTAAAAAAATTTAGACCAACAAAACCTTTTTCAAATTATTTTGATTAAAGAAGGGGATCTGAAAACGGTCGCTTAAAAGAAATGGTCCCTTAATAGATGTGGTTGCTTTGACAAGATAGACTGTACATAGTTTTTAAAATCAGAAGTATTTTTCTTACACTATATGTAATAATGAGACAGTTTTTAGGTCACATGAGCAAGAAGTACTCAAGATGAGCTATTGTGATCGTACAATGTCCAGCACATATGGTCCATAATTTCTTTAAATATCTTTTCCTAAACTGGTGTGTCAATCTTGATTAAATGTGGCAGGGGTATTCCTTGGGTCAAGCTCTACCAAAAATGTTCAATTAATTCTCTTCTCTGGACCCAGAAGGTAGACATATTGGTATGTATCATGTAGTGGACCTTTACGAAGTTTTTTCATGTCATGACCCAGGGGTAAAATTTGGGCACCTCCGGGACCATCCCCTTTTTATACAGAAACAAAAAGGAAAATCTTCTTCTCTGAAACCAGGCATACAGATTTCATCTTTGGTATGTATAATGGACCTCTATCAAGTTTTTTCATGTCATGGCCCTGAGGTCAAATTTGGGCTCTGCCTTGGTGCTTTCCCTTTTTCCATAGAAATGAATAAGGAATTTCTTTGAATCCAGAAGGCAGGGAGCTCTGAAACTACTATTCAGAAATCAACCAATCTTTACAATTTCGGTAGCTATGTATGAAAATTGAGTAAATAAACCTTTCTGTGAGTAACAAACCATTGATAATCCAATCAAGTCTGATAAAAACAAGCTGTGTAGCCACAGAAAAATGAGTCATTTGGATTTGGAATGTACTGCATGTATACCATCCATCTAATGAAATAAAGGCTCCAATCAACAGTGACTACACAGCTTATCTATGTCTTAATTTTGACAAACACATATAGTTCTGCAACATTTAGAAACTCATGATTTTTCACAATGTTAACCAAGGTTTCCTAATAGTTTCATTGGGAAACTGCGGTTACCACTGTTAATCCAAAACGTAGCTGAAACATTGTGGATCCACCACCTTAATATTTTAACAGGTCTACCATTATAGGAGAAAGTATATCCCGTTTACTAGAGTGGGTGGGGCATGATGTTTTGCGGATAAACCATTTAGGAGACTGGGGGACACAGTTTGGAATGCTGATTGCTCATCTACAAGATAAATTTCCTGATTATTATACAGTTTCACCACCCATACAAGATCTACAGGCATTTTACAAGGTAAGTAAAGTAATATTAATTTTGATAAGGATATTTAGAAGTTGTTGCCTTACACAGGTGGCTGTCTTGTGAAGGTCTTTGTATGATTATTTTAGTTTTCAGTATTTAATAATCTAAACAATGTATCTGTTGTAGTGAATTGTTATGTCTGGAATTAACTGTATAGCCTACTTTATGACAGTAATGTTGAACTCATATCTATACTTAGTACATTTAAAAACGCAGACGTGAAATTTCTTCTGATATTTTCTTCAATAAACTACAGAACTGTCAAAGGAATGGCATTTTGGAGTCACCAGTCCTTGAACAACAGTTTTAAGCATAAAACACCAAACAATGACCAGAGTAAATTGGTTTTTGTCACCCTTAAACCACACAGGGGTAAAAATGAAAATTCCATTTAGGACAACTGGCAGAATCCGCCAAGATTTTCTTAAGTTAATGGCACTTGTAAGGCAATATGCCCATTTACTAACATGACTGGACACAGATGCATAGAAAAAAACAATCTAATTCCAAAAAGAAAATGATTTTTGAAAGGTGTACTAGGCAGGCTAAATGCACTACTATCGTTTACAGATTTTCTTAGTCCAATACTGTATTTCTTATTCGCCACTCATTTTTCCGGTTTTCTCATAGCAATAGAAGCTTTTTTTCTTTATTTATGCCAGTTTTTACAAAAAAAAGGCGAGTAATTAATTGGAAAACGCTAAGAATGAAGAAGCTAGAATAGTGAAAATTATCCGATCACAAAGATTTCATCTCTTATTGCTAAATTCTTTTTAAACTTTGAATAAGAAAGTTTTATATCGTTTATGCATTGCCAATGCAATTTTAAAACCATGGTTCATGAAATTGGAGCTTTTATATCAGTTTGCCTAATCCTTTGCGTATCTGTTGTGAACGTGTACAAAGTTTGTTATTGGAAGTTGCAATCATTGGTAATTTTTAAAGAATCTTTTACAGAACAATGGAAATTTAAGCAAGTATTGAATTACCGCTCACAATTACAGAAATAAACACATAAGGTAAAGTGTAAAAAAAAGGCGTTCTAATGAAAGCCCTTTGGTGCAGTCCTGTGTGCGATAAACCCATTTCACGTGGGAATAAAAAAACAAAAAACTGCTTTTATCCAATTTCGAACAACACACTCGAAATCAAATATTCATTTTGACATTATTTTCAAAGCAAAAATCTGAAAACCAAGAAAAGGTAAAATCAGTACTAACCTGATAAGCCCGAAAGCAAAAGTAAGAATACGGTTATTTTTGTATCACAGACTACGAAACTTGTTTGTAATACAATATGGTTATCATCGAGATACTCGATGCACAATAATTGTCAATTCATCATGTTTACATTCTCTGCGTTTTTAAATGTACTAAGTACATCAGTTATCTATCATAATAATTAAGAATGGAAGTACAAAAAAGTGATATATTTGGAAAAAAGAAAGGCAATCATTATGCCCCACTTAAAAGAAGAGGGGGTTTAATAGCTTTAGATTTGTCAGTTAATCCATTAACTTGTCAGTTGATCCATCCATAGACCATTTTGTGTGGAGCATCTCAAAAAGTATGCAAGCTAGAATCATGAAACTTCACAGGTGTAAAGATCTCATTGAAGAAAGGTGCACTACACAAAAACCATAACTCTACTCATCATATTTAAAGTTATTGACCTCTGTTAAATTTATTACTTTATTTTTGTCAAGAGCATATCAAAAAATAAAAGTAAGCTAGAGTCACGAAATTTCACAGGTGGAAAGATCTTATTAAGGAGAATTGCAGTGCACAAGAACCATAATTCTACAGTCAATCTTGCTCACGTCTATTTGGCAACCATTTTTATTAAGCAACTGTTTTTAGCTCACCTGAGCACAACATGCTCAAGGGGAGCTATTAGGATCACCCTGTGTCAAAGGTGCGTCATGCGCTGTCCGTCGTCAACAATGTAGAAAAACTTCTTCTTCTCCTGAACAACTGGACCGATTTGGATGAAACTTTACCAGAATGTTCCTTGGGTGACCCTCTTCAAAAATTGTTCCTGAAAATTTGATTGGCCCATAAATATGGGCATGGGAGGGGTGGCTTATTTTGAGCCCGAAATCTATGAACCACATCTCCTCCTGAACCACTGGGCTGATTCCAATAAAATTTTACCGGAATTTTCCTTGGGTGACTGTTTGAGTTGTTGGTTGAATTAACTACTTCGCTTGTGTTCAGGTTCGATCCTTTATTACAACTGACGGATAAATCAAATTACAATAGTTACAATAACAAACAAACACGTATCTAATAAACAACGTAACGTCAAGACAACACAGACGTAAAATACGGGAACGTATACAAGACGCGGGAAAGACGAAACGACGTTAACGTAACGCGGGAACAACATACAGACGTTGACGTGTCCACAACATTCTCCGGGCACCACAATGCAATTACACAAAAAATCATAAATTAGTGAATCAAACGGATAAGAAACACATTGATTTCGGCACTTTCCATGAATGTCCTTATGATCTCTTTGATACACATGAATTAAGGAATGAATTAATATGGAATGTCCGTATGAAAATGAATTTTATAGGATTCCAACTTCGGGTTCTTCGTTGGTGTCTAAGGTTTTTCATCTCGCAAGTAAGAACGTCGTCGTGGAGGTCTATCGTATATGAAGGACCGTTTTCTACGGGGGTATTGTAGATTGTTAGTAACGGGGCTCGATCTTTGGTTCACATCGACGAAGTCGTAGTTTTGCGATGTCCGATTCACAAAACGCTCACAGAACGGTGACGCAGGTATCCTCCGCCCACACAAATATTTACCGGGAAACAAATCTATTGACATGTCATACTGATTCTCGCTTTGATATGACTGGGTGATATTAAACATCATGTGGGTATTCGTTTCATCGGGATCTGTCGGCAAAGGTCCGGAGAGAAGATACCCCACTTTCGATTGTACTGCGGTGGGACCGTTTCCCCGAATCACTTTGTCCTCAACAACTTTCCAGTACTGATCTGCACCAATCAATAATGAAATCTCGAACTTATCTTCACTGGAAAATGGGTGTGCTAACTTAAGTCCACTGAGATACGGTAGATTTGACACGCGGTTATGTGCGGTGATCTGTAGAGGCACTGCTATTGACGGAATGATAAGAACGTCTAATTTCACCTTCTCGCTGTTATCTGTTATCAGAAATATTTCAGCTTTTCCTATGTCTTGATAAGACAAATCTTGTTGCTGGCTACCGAAAGAAACTAATCGTATCTGTTCTGTTCCTTTTCGTATTACTCCTAATTCATTTGCTAGTTCCTCCGTTATAAAACTTCTCTGTGCGCCTTCGTCGAATAGTATATTTGAGTAGGCATAATGACCTTCATTCTCAACTTCTGCTACTGCCGTTTTCAATAATATGTCTGGTTTGTCGTGATTAACGTTCATTATTGTTGTTTTGGGTGCCCCCTCGATATCTGACTTAAAACGGGGATTCTTGAAACAAATACTAGTATGATGTTTCTTATCGCAATATCTACAAGTTCTTTTTGACTGACAATTGACCACATAATGATTTCCTAGACAGTTGAAGCACATTCTTCTCCATTTAACTTCGTCAACCCTTGAGGCCTGACTGGCGAATTCTCTGCATTCGTTGCTGTAATGCTCTTGTCTACAATAGGCACATTTTACTGGTTTCTCGACCACGCTCGTGTTAGTATCTACATCAGTTATGCTTTGTGTAGCAGTATAGAACATTGCTGTTGGGTTTTGAGTACGGATCTCTAATGTTTTAGAATCTCCAGCTTCAAGTATGTTTATCTCTCTGTTGATTGCTTTACGTAAGTTTTCCAAAGTCCAGTTGTTATGCTCATTTTCCCTCGCGATATTTTTCCTCATTTCACTGGGTAGCTTGTCTAATAAAATTGGTACTAATAGGCTACCATAAGTATCTTGACTTTGATTCAATGATTCTAGCCCTCGGATGTAACTCTCCATTTTATCATGAAATAACCTTAGATCGCGTATAATAAATGTGGGGCTAGGTAACTGTAAAAGAGCTTGCATGGTAGCTTGAATAATCTTATGTTGCTGACCATAACGTTCACGTAACAGCTCAAGTGCTTTCGAGTAATTGGCGTTTGTCAGCGAAAATCCTTCGATAGTCATGGCGGCTATTCCCTCTAACTGTGATTTGAGATAACTGAATTTCTGAATGCTACTCAGACAAGGGTTGTTATGTACACTGGTTTCGAAACAGTCCCAAAACGTCTGCCAATGAAGGACGTTACCGTCGAAAGTAGGGAGTATTAACTTTGGTAATTTATGACTCTGCGATGAAGTAGAAATAAAAGATTCGTTACTCACAGCTTGGTTCCCTTGAATAAATCCATGTGCATGATTTATACTCAACTGCGATGTGAGATGTTCTGTCTGGTTTGTAGGTTGACTAATGACCCCTCGATCGTTCGAATGTGTCCACTGTTGCTCTCTCTCGTATGACTGACTCTCGGTTGCGATAGGTCTTAAGTCTCTTAGTTCGTCCAGGCGTATACTCAGATCTAACGAATACTCGTCCGTATTCACGATCTCCTCCTCGATTCCATCCTCGTCCATAAGTGATAAAATCTTCTCATTCAACGTTTCAAGTATTGTACATTTTGACTCCAGGGTTTCGAAGATTTTGTTGAACTCTCTGATTTTCTCATCGTCTCTAGCGGCTTCTATTTTCTCCAATAATCGCTTCGTTGTATTCCTGTGTGCGTTTCGCTGGATAATCAGCTTGCTCAAAGTTTGTTTAGACATCTTGCTTGTCTAATCTCTCTGCGGTTTATCTCAATTGCGGTTTGTCTCTATAGCGGTTTGTCTCTATTGCGGTTTATCTCTATTGCGGTTTGTCTCTATTGCGGTTTGGTCACGGCACCAAAATGTTTGAGTTGTTGGTTGAATTAACTACTTCGCTTGTGTTCAGGTTCGATCCTTTATTACAACTGACGGATAAATCAAATTACAATAGTTACAATAACAAACAAACACGTATCTAATAAACAACGTAACGTCAAGACAACACAGACGTAAAATACGGGAACGTATACAAGACGCGGGAAAGACGAAACGACGTTAACGTAACGCGGGAACAACATACAGACGTTGACGTGTCCACAACAGTGACCCTTTTCAAAAATTGTTCATGAAATTTTGATTGGCCCATAAATATAGGCGTGGTAGGGCAAGGCTTATTTTGAGCCCGAAATCTTTGAATGACATCTCGGCTTGAACCACTTGGCCGATTTCAATGAAACTTTACCAGATTGTTCCCTGGTAGCCCTATTTGAAAAATTGTCCACAAAAATTTGAATGGCCCATAAATATGGGGTGGCAGGGCGGAGCTTTAATTTGAGCCTGAAATCTTTGAAGGACATCTCCAACAACTTTACCAGAATGTTCCTTGGGTGACCCTTTTTAAAAATTGTTGGTGAAATTTTGATTGGTTCATAAATATAGGTGTGGCAGGAAGGGGCTTAATTTAAGTCTCCTCAGTAATGAAATGGTGGGCAGCATATATATTCTTGCTTCAAAATCTTGGAATTGATCTCCTCTTCAACAATTAGGCAAATGTGAATGAAACTTTGCCAGAAAGTTACATGGATGAGTTCCACTGGACCAATTAATTTCAGGTGCGTGATTCAGGGCCATTCTGGCCCTCTTGTTTAAAAAACCCATCTATAATTAAAAAATATCTTAAAAAGTAGAAATAATGGATCTAAAATGATTTAAAATGAAACATATGTTGTTAAAACTCATTAGAAAGGTCTCAATGAGACGTTTCCTTTTAGTTTTAATGACAAAGGATTATTGAGATATTCCCAAGAACATACATATTCAGTCAAAATAATGTTTTTTATTTGTTAACAAAACACGTATTAAGCTACCATTCTGTTTAACGACTGCTTTTTTCTGGTCCCACAGGTGGTCGCTTAATACATGTTTAACTGTAATTGTCATATCTTTAAGTTATTGCCCTTTTTTGATTGACAAAGAATATGCCATCAGCCTGCTCTTATGTGGGACTTGAATGTTTTACAAATATCTCTTGCTTTATACATTGTTAATCAAACAGTTTCTGAAAGAAAGATATAAATAGGCTTATATTTGGCTGGTTTTGAAGATGAAAAAGTTCCAGTTGAGTGATAACAGGCCCTATTCAGCCCCTTGTATGTTACATGCATGTGTATTATTTGTTTTGTTGGAATTCAGTTTATTGTTATGTTCATATTGAGGGATCAGTGCAACACTATTGTAAGTGCCTAAATATTAATAGGCACTTACAATAGTGTTGCACTGACCCATCAATATGTATTGGACATTGTTTGCTTTGTACGAATCTGTATATTGGACATTGTTTGTTTTGTAGGAATCTGTATGTTGGACATTGTTTGTTTTGTAGGAATCTAAATATTGGACATTGTTTGTTTTGAAGGAATCTGTATATTGGACATTGTTTGTTTTGTAGGAATCTGTATATTGGACATTGTTTGTTTTGTAGTAATCTGCACATTTTACATTGTTTGTTTTGTAGGAATCTGTTTATTGGACATTGTTTGTCCTTCAATAATCTGTATATTGGACATTGTTTGTCTTGTAGGAATCTGTATATTGGACTTTGTTTTCCATGAATCTGTATATGTGACATTGTTTGTTTTCCATTAATCTGTATATTGGACTTTGTTTTCAAGGAATCTGTATATTGGACTTTGTTTTCCAGGAATCTGTATATTTGACTATGCTTGTTTTTCTAGGAATCTGTATATTGGACTTTGTTTTCCAGGAATCTAAAGTAAGGTTTGATGAAGATGCTGAGTTCAAGAAGAGGGCCTATAATGCTGTTGTACAGTTACAGAAATATGAAGAGAAACATTTAAAAGCATGGAATCTGATCTGTGATGTATCCAGAAATGGTGATTCTATTAATACAGCCTATATATAACTGAAATTGTTTAAATATTGTCCATCAAAATACATGTATTATACCTGACAAAGAAACTAATTTGATATCTGTTATGAAAAAAGAAGAAATGTAGTTAATGCACTAGCACGGAAAGTTGTTTAATAAGAAAGATGTCTCAGAAAAGTAAAAATTTAACAAGAATGTTAAAAGTTAAGTTCAACTTCAGTGTTTTTGAGCCCTTCAATTTTAATGCAATCTTGGAGAGGCTTTCATATAGTATGACATGATTTAACATTTTCTTTCATTATTTTGAACCTTGCCTACACTGTTATTTCAGAGTTTCAGAAGGTATATGACAGACTGGGTGTGTCCATTATTCCTCGTGGTGAATCTTTCTATCAGGATTTGATGCCTAAAGTGGTCCAGAAATTAGATGATAATGGTAATGTATCAGCTTGTTTTGACTAGTATATCAGAATTGACTCTAACTTTTGACAAACCTAGTCTAATAATTATATTTTTTATGTATCTTACCCAAGAATTAATGACTTGAAAATAGAAAGGTACCCTAAGTATGAAAAAATTAGTAATAGGTATTTTCTTCATTTTCTAATCTCATGATGACCTATATATTTTTGATTTGTAACTAAAGTTCAGATATTTTCATTACAACATTTTATTCATTGTAGGTGTAGTTACATCATAACAAGCTTTAATCATGGCCGTATATTAGTCATTTATAATGAATCTTGGCATGGGTTTTCTCCATCAGAAAAAAACGCCTATCTTATAGGGGAATAAATCTAGGTAAATATTTGTAAGAATTATACCCCTTATATGCCCATGCATACTGGGGTCATATATATTTTGTTTTGATATATGGAGATTTTCTTTTTTCATATTTATGCCACTCTTGGAAGAAGAGGGGTATATGGTATTGCACTTTTCGAAGGTCGGTCGGTCCGTCGGTCCGTAGACCTTTTTTTTTTGTCCAGAGCATATCTCAAAATGTATTCAAGCTAGAATCATGAAACTTCAGAGGTGGATAGATCTTAATAAGGAGAAGTGCAGAGCACAAGAACCATAACTCTACTTATCATATTTTGTGAGTTATTGTCCTTTGTTGATTGACTAAGAATAGGCTATTGACCTGCTTTTAGGGGGGGGGGGAGGCATAAATATTTTACAAACATCTCTTGTTTATTTAGGGTTTACTGAAATGGATGATGGTAGGAAGATCATGTTTCTGGAGGGAGAGAAGGTACCTTTAACACTGGTAAAGTCTGATGGAGGGTTTACATACGACACCTCAGACATGGCAGCAATACATCAACGCTTGTTTGATGAGAAAGGAGAATGGCTTATTTATGTAGTAGATGCAGGGCAGGTAATTCACATTTGTGAGGGTGTTAACATTTGCAAAAACCTGAAAAAATGGTTAAACCCTCAAGTGAGAAGCACTCTGGCATTAAGAAATTTTTAGGGGCACGCAAAAGTTCATGCTTGAAAAAACATGAATTTACGCTATTATTGCATAAAAAGAAAAACTATAGTATTTATTCAAAGATAGATGATAAATGATTCATAGAAAATCTTTAAAGCTAGCTTGAAACCCATGAATGTGCTAGAAAATTACGTTATGCTTTACACATTATGCATTTTGTTTATACCAATATTGCTTGGAAAATTAATGACCTCACAAAATTTAAGGCTGGAATAAGATCAAAATCTTTATCTATGCTCTAAATTAATGTTAGACCTAGAAACTGATAATTACATAGACCCATTCATATTCAAATGAGTACCTATAACATAGGGTTTCATTGAGAAAAAAAGATTTTAGAATGGCTTTGCCCCTTGTATCTATACCTCTGGCTAAGATCAGATTGTATGTATATGCAGGCTGATCTATGCCTACAGGGTCTCAAAGTATATGTAGACCATCAGGTAACTTAATATTTACAGTGTGTAGCTGTCTACACTACCCAGTGTTTGTACCTCACGAATTTTGAAATTGATGGAAATGTCACACACAGGCTCATTTGTCTTTTGTCTGCCGAAGCTTTGAATATAGTAGGAATATACCTTGAACAGCATGGAAAGACTATTATGCTTTCAGAAAAATAAATTGAGCCTGTGGGTGATATTTCTAACGATTTCAAATGTGCATAAAGCAAAGTGCAGCCTGTGCAGCCACACAGTCTGACCAGAATCTCCGCTATGCACTATATAGATAGGTTAGGTCTTAATCTATCTTCATACAGTTAGCAGATATTATTATTGCACTGTTTCCTTGTCAAAGCTACCCATGGCTTGTACCTTACACACAATCATGTGAAGTTGTTGGAAATATTAGGCTCAGGCTCAATGAAAGAAGATGTAGATATGTGTCTACACAATCAATGATATTAACAATAATATTTAATCTATGTACTGATCAGTCTTCAATATAACCCACTAAGATCAACAATTTTGTCAGTCCCAGTTCTAGATATTTAATATATTTTACATTCCCAGCAGCAGCATATATTCTTTTTAATGTTTGTATAATCATAAACCATACTGGGATAGCAGCTGGAGGTTCCAGAAGGATATAATTGTAGCACCCATGTGTGATTAACACGAGGAATCCAGGTGCTTCGGCCATATGATATGACTGAAAAATGTTAATAGCAGTTTTTAACCCATTTAAACTAACAAATTAACACTTTTTACAGGGCCCCCATTTTGACCTGATATATGCAGCAGCCCAGAAGGCAGGCTGGTATAACCCCAAACTTACACGAGTGGAACATGTGGCGTTTGGTGTAGTACTTGGGGAAGACAAGTAAGATTTTATTCATTACCTAATATATGTTGTTGCTTGATGTTTATTCCTGCCATTTGCTAAACCCCTTCAAAATTTTAGACGGGTCTGAATGAAAGCAGTCCAATGGGTCAGTGCAAAACAGTTGTAACTTCCTATAAACATTTAAGGAGTTACAACTGTTTCTAGCTTAGCCATTGAGTTGCAGATAAGATTTAAACTGGGGGCTAATTAAAGAGAAACTATAAAACTTTGGTTCCAAATATTGTAGGAAAGAAGAAGCTCTTCTTCTTGTTTAAGAACATTGGCAAATAATTTAATTCTGGTTGATCCAATCAATTTTTGTGCATTCTGATTGCCTGAAAAAATAGTTTCAACCCCAATGAAATTAATTATGAGTATGCAGCTATATTGTAAGCTTCTGCACAAAGTAGTCCCGAACGAAATCAGTCCCAGTTGGAGAAATATTTACAGTTTTGTGTCATTGGATATTAATTTATAAAATATGAAGAAAGCATTTGTTGATTTCATGTAGGTATGAAACTAAATACCTAATTACACTCATGTATGAATCCGCTTTTGGTATTCATTCAGTGTGAATAGGAGTTTAGTTTCATATCCCAATGAAATAAAAAGTACTCTTTTTACCTTGTTACATATGAACTGTCCTCAGCCAAAGCTGGCTGAAAAATATTTGTTGAGGACAGTTCATATGTAACAATCTCTGAAGAAGAAATTGTTTGTAACCTGTCTTAATTCCCAGGACTGTACATGGTTAGATATAATTTATCACCTTATATAGGTTGTTTCAACACTAACAGTGACCTGGCTTTGGGATCAAAAGGTCCCGGAATCGAATCCCGGCCAGATCACGGGAATTTTTCAGAGCAAAAAATTACTCCACGTTGCTCCTCTCCACCCAGGTGTATAAATGGGTACCTGTGAGAATGTAAGTCAAAGTGCTGTGGCTGCCGATGAGCGCTGTTTGTTAACAGCCGACTTGCAGTTCGATGATCGGGGGTTAAAGTGTGAAGTCGGTTGAATATGCCTGGCATAGAAACAGACTATAAACCTAACTTTAACTTTAACCTGGGATCCTGAAAATCCCAAAAATATTAGGAGGAATCCAACCAGTTCAAGCAAGGGAATCCTTCAGGATCCTTCAATATTCATAGATTTTAGAAATTCATTTGATCAGGAGCTATCTTTTCCAAGCCAAGGTTCTATAACTCCACTTTGTTCCTTACAAATGTAATGAACAAAGTGTAGAAATAGAACCTAAGCTTGGAAAAAATATCCTAAAATATCTCATTAACCCAGAATATTTCATTAATCTATACTTTTTATCTTATAACTATACACATATCTATGTGATAACATCCCATATATATCCCCACGAAAAGAAGACAAATAGAGGTTATAAGATAAATATAATACATACTTAGTGTATTGTGTGACAAAAAATCTAACTGGGTTGTGAGAATTGATAATTCTCTCAGCAGTTTTCAATTCTCCCAACCTTGTTAGATTTTTTTTTTTTATACAAAACACCAAATACGTATTTATCAGGGTGTCCATGGTCAGGGAAAAAGTCAGGGTAAAAATATTTTTTCAAGATCAGGAAATTGTCAGGGAATTTCAAAATTGGTCAGGGAATTTTACAGTTTAAGCAAAAGTCAGGGAAAATTCAGGGGTTTTTGAGATAATTGGTGTATGAATGATAAAAAGATAAAAAAAGATAAAGGCTAAGGCAGTTTCTTCATGTTTTATGATCTGTAGCTCGGTTAATTATGTTGATAAGCATTTTGTAGATTAGCATGCCAAAAAGACACAAAACAGGATAAACTAATATGGTTTATATGTATTTATATGTCTTCATAAATGTATCTCAGAATGAGAGTTTTTAAGACACTTAGAAATTTTATACATGATACCAAATAATGTACCAGTTAATTCATGTTGAAGTGCCTAAAAGAAAGTTTATATTTTGAAATGTACACAAAAAAGTCCAATATATTAAGATACATGCTTCTATGAGGTTAGTTTGTGTTTTCTTTCCATTTTGGCATGCATCTTATTTCAAAACCCACACCCAGCAGTATAGGTTAAATTCATAAAACATGCATAATGTATGTATGAAGAAAAAGAAAAAATATTCATACAAATAGTAATACATGTATATTCTTTCACATTGGTTGTAAAGTAATAGACAGTGACAGTCTTTTGATAATTTATTAAAGTCAAAGTGCTGTGAGCACTTAAATTGTGTGTCACTAACTGGATTGAAATTTAAAAAGTGGTAGGTACAAGGTTTTGGAAGAATTACATGTAGATGCATAAAAGACAAAGAGAGAGGCATAAAAATAAGTTTAACCCTTGTCATGCTAAACCCGGAATATTCCTGCTTTAATAGGAGCTATAGACAAACATCAACCATATATGCAGTCTGATGTTAATCTACACAACCTGTTTCTCACTTTCAAACCAGAATTGTCAATAGATTTAGTTTTTCAAATAAAAATTGACCTCCAGTTGGTACTGTCAGTGCTTTTTGCCCTTTGATTTTGATGTAAATTTTTAGCCAAAATTTATTTAGCATGACAAGTGTTAAGTTATAGTGAAAGAGGGGGGATATTAAACAATACTCCCTGTATATAGAGAGGAGGTTGTATGTATTCAATGGTTTCATTTGAGGTAAGGGTTGAAATGGTAAATCTGATTATAATGCATTCTGAAAATATTGCTCTGAAAGTACTGCTCTAATTATGGTTTGTACAATTGAAAAGTTAAATGACATATAATGAAACTAAGGAGGGTTTAATGTTCATTTGTTAAAAATGGGAACTAGTTGAGATTCAGTACCTATTAATAGATTTGCACTTACACTGGTTTTGCTCTAACCCCTTTATTAAGTATTCTGTAAATTGAGTAAATTGTGTAAATTGAGTACATGATTAAAAATTGAATTATAGATCAATAAGATCAGCAAAAGATTGCCATGAAAAAAAGGATGTATATACTCCAAGAATTGAAATTCCTTGACAATGGTTAATTTAGAGAAAAAAAAAGAGACCTGCAAGTGTTTGAAGTATGTTTTTTTGAAAAAAAGAAATACAAAGAGGCCCAAAAAATTTATTTTCCATTTGACTTACTGTGATTTAAAGTATATCAAGATGAGATCTAGGAGGGTACTGACAGTTATAAGTCACCTACAGACGAAAGCCGAAAGGGGGCTATAGGTTTGTGCTCCGTCCGTCTGTCTTTTGGTCCGGACATATCAGTTTTCCGGACTTTTTTTCTTAACCATGGGAGATATTGAGCTGATTTTTGGTATGTGAGTCCACATCAATGAGTTACAGAACAAGTTCGAGTTTTGTTCAGGTCCATTGATTTTTGAGGAAGATACGGATGCTGGACTAAGAAAATTACCAGAATCTAGTTTTCCAGACATTTTTATACGCCGCCGGAGGCGGACGTATATTGGCGTCATCTTCTCCGTCTGTCCGTCCGTCCATCCGTCCGTCCGTCCATCCGTCCGTCCGTACGTCCGTCCACTTTTCTTGTCAACGCAACTCCTCCTAAACTACTGGCTGGATCTTCTTGAAACTTGGTCAATGTTATCACCTCAATTGGTAGATGTGCATGAAGGAAGGATTTTACAGTTCATTGATTTTTGCCTGAGTTATGCCCCTTGATAACTTAGTCTCTGGGTCCACTTTTCTTGTCAACGCAACTCCTCCTAAGTTTCTGGCTGGATCTTCTTGAAACTTGGTCAATGTTATCACCTCAATTGGTAGATGTGCATGAAGGAAGGATTTTACGGTTCATTGATTTTTGCCTGAGTTATGCCCCTTGATAACTTAGTCTCTGGGTCCACTTTTCTTGTCAACGCAACTCCTCCTAAGTTTCTGGCTGGATCTTCTTGAAACTTGATCAATGTTATCACCTCAATTGGTAGATGTGCATGAACGAAGGATTTTATGGTTCATTGATTTTTGCCTGAGTTATGCCCCTTGATAACTTAGTCTCTGGGTCCACTTTTCTTGTCAACGCAACTCCTCCTAAGTTTCTGGCTGGATCTTCTTGAAACTTGGTCAATGTTATCACCTCAATTGGTAGATGTGCATGAAGGAAGGATTTTATAGTTCGTTCATTTTTGCCTGAGTTATGCTCCTTAAAAACTTAGTCTCTGGGTCCACTTTTGTCAATGTTATCAACTCAATTGGTAGGTGTGCATGAAGGAAGGATTTTATGGTTCGTTAATTTTTGCCTGAGTTATGCTCCTTAAAAACTTAGTCTCTGGGTCCACTTTTCTTGTCAACGCAACTCCTCCTAAGTTTCTGGCTGGATCTTCTTGAAACTTGATCAATGTTATCACCTCAATTGGTAGATGTGCATGAAGGAAGGATTTAATGGTTCATTGATTTTTGCCTGAGTTATGCCCCTTGATAACTTAGTCTCTGGGTCCACTTTTCTTGTCAACGCAACTCCTCCTAAGTTTCTGGCTGGATCTTTTTGAAACTTGGTCAATGTTATCACCTCAATTGGTAGATGTGCATGAAGGAAGGTTTTTATAGTTCGTTAATTTTTGCCTGAGTTATGCTCCTTAAAAACTTAGTCTCTGGGTCCACTTTTGTCAATGTTATCAACTCAATTGGTAGATGTGCATGAAGGAAGGATTTTATGGTTCGTTAATTTTTGCCTGAGTTATGCTCCTTAAAAACTTAGTCTCTGGGTCCACTTTTCTTGTCAACGCAACTCCTCCTAAGTTTCTGGCTGGATCTTCTTGAAACTTGGTCAATGTTATCACCTCAATTGGTAGATATGCATGAACGAAGGATTTTATGGTTTGTTGATTTTTGCCTGAGTTATGCCCCTTAAAAACTTAGTATCTAGGGCTTATTAAAATTGCAGCCTTTTGAACACAAATCCTCCTTACTTTTTGTCTTTATTTAAATGAAACTTGGTCAATGTCATCACCATAATTTGAAGATGTACATGGATCAAGGATTTTATGGCTCATTTATTTCCCTGAATTATGCCCCCTTAAAACTTAGTGCCTGGGGCTTATTGAAATTGCAGCCTTGTGAAGGCAACTCCTCCTAACTTTTTGTCTTGATTTAAATGAAACTTGGTCATTTTCAATTTGGTTCTGTCAAAATAAGTAGTGTCTACAATTATTTCTGTGAAACAGCAGCAATGTGGCGGCGTATTTTGTGACGATGGCACTCTTGTTTCTTAAGCCTTGGAGATATAGGGCTGAATTTTATTCCCCTAGTCTGGGTCAATGAATTATAGAACAAGGTTGAGTTTGGTTCCAGTCCATTGATATAGGGATATACATAAAACCGGTAGGGGACTTGGTATTGCCATGAAATACTTCAGAATACTTGTTTTTCTGAATAAATAGTATTTTACCATTGAAAAGTTGTGAAAGACTCTAAAATGCTTAATAGAAATGAACTTTAAGAAATGAAATCATTATCAGGAGTGTGGAAATACGGATTTTCATCGTGCAATGAAGCCTGTATTAGTATGGTAACACCTGCCTGATAACATAAAATGATTTGGGGCAGGTCAGTTCAGTTTTAGAAACAATTTGCATTTTCATATTAATTTTACCTGGACTACTTTTTTTACTTACTGGTCCAAAAATCCCTAATAGGTACGAGTTGCGATCAATTACAAGTACAGTGAAACTTGATTAAAGTGCCACTACTGGGACTACCAAAAAAAGTCATTCAAGAAAAATGGCCGTTTAATTCACATTTTTTTGACATATAAGAAACATACTTTTAGATATAATATGCATATCATTGCAAAATCTCAATAATTTTCTGTTGTTAAAACTCAAAAGAAACCTCTCATTGAGACAATACTGATGAGTTTCAACTAAATAGGATTAATTTCCTTCCAATAAATTTTGGACAAAATATACCTACTTTTTAAGATATTTGATATAAAGAAGGCAATTTTGAAAACAGTTGCTTGATAAAAATGGTCGCCTATTAGATGTGGTTGCTTGAGCAAGATTATTTGTACTTATAATCTTCTTCTTGTACACTTTATTGACGGAAGAGGAATATAGATTCTTTGAAAATGAAATAAATATTTCAGATACAACGTCATTGTAACTTGTCCTTGTAATAGGCCACAGCCTCATCATGATTAATTCTTCCAACCTTGACCAGATGAAATTGGTATTTTAAGTCACTAACATGTTATTCTCTATTCTCCATTTGTCCCTGGACAAGTAAAAGATGATTTTCCACTTGTCTAGGATCAAAATGAACTTGTAAAAAGAGAAAAGATGAATTTTTAGAAAAACATTGTGTTTTAAGACAAAAATACTGGAACTCAGTCTTTTTTCATTACAATCGATGTTTTCTTTTTAACCCAGCATTTACTTCACCACAAACAACATTTTTGCCCTTCACACAAACATTAGGCTACTTTAAAATCTCTTAGATCTATTTAGTTCCATTACAAGATTTACACGGGTATTTTCTTGTCCAAGGACAAGTGGCCTCCCAATTTGTATGTTGTTGATAGCTCCTGTCAAACAAGTCAGGAATGGGAATTCTACATACCTGACATTTATCTTATAGGTCTAGGTATATTGTTTTGGGATGTTCGTCTTTCATTCTGGATTCTGCTTGGTTTTGTCTGGAGTATAGCTTCTACGATTATGGAGGGTTGAAAAGCATTGATAAGATTGTTCTTTATCTTGAGAAGATAAGTCATTTGAAAGAACTTTTGAGGAAGCTTTAAGGTTGCAGGTCAAGGTCAAATGTTGCCTTTGCTGCAGAATTACACCTGAAGGTTTGGATCGATTTCAAAATAACTTTGACAGGAAATAAGAAAACAATGCTGGTTGACATCAGTGTCATAACTAGAGGTTACCATGTTTTTGTCACCCATCTAGATTTTTTTTGTTGACAGCAGTGATCTATTAATTATTGTGATAAATGAGATTTATCTTTCTGCTAATATACATGTCTTTAAACACAGTTTTATGTCTGCCTGTCATTTCTGAGATGCAATTATGTTATTATTTGCAATGTATCCTCGAACTTGATTTCAGCCTAGAGTTCTTAGTGTACTTAAGGAAGTGGACCCATAAAAGTTCCTCAATGGTTAAGAAGTAATGGACTTTATCAGTGTTAACGGAGGTTTCCTAATGATTTTCATTAAGGAAACCTCATTCAACAATGTGAAAGTTCATGAGTTCCGAAATGTTTCAGAATTATTACAGTTCCAATACCTTGATGTAGATGTCTAGATGATACAAATCTACACAAGGGAGATGACTGTGTAAACATATTTATGTTCTTATATTGTATTTTGTCTCCCTTGAACATAAAAAAAGATACAAAGCATGTTGGTAATGGTTTTTAGCTCCACTGGCTGAAAGCCATTGGGGCTATTGTCATGGCGTTGTGTCCGTCATCCGTCCGTCCGTGCGTCAGTGCGTCCGTCCGTCCGTGCATGCGTCTGTCCGGTCGTAAACTTTTCTTTGAAAATCTTCTCCTCAGAAACTACTGGATGGATTTCAACCAAACTTCACAGGAATGATCCTTGGGTGACCCTCTTTCAAAGTTGTTCAAGAGATTTTGAGCCAATGAAAAACATGGATTTAAGGGGCGTGGCTAATTTCCAAGTATGGTAAAAAGTGAGTTTTCTCAGATTCTAATCAGTGGATACCAATTAAATTTTACATGAATGATCCTTGGGTGACCCTTTATCAGTCTACAAAAAATCATTGTGATCGAACGGAAAATATGCATTTTATGGGCGGAGGTCATTTCTCTATATGTTATATAGTGGAAACTTTGAAAATCATTTTCTGAGAGTGTAATCAATGGATATCAACCAAATTTCATTGGAATGATCCTTGAGTGACCCTTTATCAGTCTACAAAAAATCATTGTGATCGGATGGAAAATATGCATTTTATGGGTGGAGGTCATTTCTCTATATGTTATATAGTGGAAACTTTGAAAATCATTTTCTCAGAATGGAATGGATGGATATCAACCAAATTTCACTGGAATGATCCTTGAGTGACCCTTTTTCGGTGTTCCTAAAATTATTTTGATTGGATGAAAAATAAGCATTTTATGGGTGGAGGTCATTTCTCTATATGTTATATAGTGGAAACTTTGAAAATCATTTTCTCAGAATGTAACTGATGGATATCAATCAAAAATTTTTGGTATGATCCTTTGGTGACCCATTATCATGCAGCCAAAAATCATTTGATTTGATGAAAAATATGTCTTTTAGGAGCGGAGGTCATTTCTCTATATGTTATATAGTTCAAACTTTGAAAATCATTTTCAACATCAGTAGAACCCCAAATATCTAAAAATCAAGTCAAAACATTTATTTGCTTTTACAAGAATTTCAAGCCTGTGGAGCGACTCAAGCCATTCATGGCTTTCTAGTTTCCTCATACAATACCTGGCTTTGATAGTCAAAGCCTTGAAAGATAAGACTTACTGTCATCAGTTTCCATCTATATCTCTACCTATCTATTAACCCAGGGGGTATTTTGGATTTCAAATTAAAATATTTCACATGTCCTTACACAAACCCTACTATGTGGGTACTCATTGGAATTGTCTTAACAAGACAATGCTAATGAGTACCCACGAGATAGTGTTTCATTGAGAAATAAAAATTTTAGACTGGAGTTACCCCCTCTTGTCTGAACTCCTGTAACCTTTGCCTTGTTTCATAAAACTGGTCAAATTAAAGTCAGATTTTCAAAGGCACTGGATGCACTTATCTTGAGAAAGTACTGGGAAATTAAATCTTTAGACTTTTGTTTAAAAAAGAAAAATCAGGTCATATGGACAAAGAACAGACTTCAAATATGACTGTCTGTGCTAATCTTTGTCTATACCTCCTGCCAAAACAAGACTATTCCGTGTTCATTGACATAAGGGTCAATATTTTAGCAAACCCTAACATTTCTCATGGACTTTGTAAAAATGAAGTCCTTGAGTAGCAGTTGTCATATCATTTGATACTACATATCAATTATAATTTATAACTGAGAAGACCAAACTGTGTCTACACAACAGTCACATAATGGATTTATTTAACCATAATTATGCCCCCCTCCCCCCATTTTTTAGAAGAGCAGGTATATTGCTTTGGTGCTTTTTTGGCCTGTTGCACTTGTTGGTCTGTCAGTCCAAGGATCAATTTTGTCCTTAGCATAACTTAACAAGATGTGTTTGTGAAACAGGAATGCCCCCTGAACAGCATTTTTTTTTAAAGTTTGACCTTGACAGATGACCTTGACCTTGTCACATGACCTTGACCTTGTCACATGACCTTGACTTTGGTGTACAGCTTTGTATTTCAAATACTTTTGGAGAAAAGGCAAAGGTTAAGTTTGGTTAAGTTTTCGGACAGACGGACGGACAGACAGACGGACAGACAGACAGACAGACAGACAGACAGACGGACATGAGTAAAACAATATGCCCCCGATCTCTCGATAAGGGGGCATAAAAAGCATGCATGCTTAGATTCTGGTAAGAGCCTGTAGTTGCATAAGTTTAAATGTGACAACCAATTCCTTCATTTCTAATAATGCTTTCCTGCTCTTGATTTGGTATGCCACAGTTAACCCTTGTTATGCTGCATTTAAAACCTTGGCAAACTTGTACTTGACTCCAAATCAAAGTGCTGAAAGTACTAAATGCACTAAGTATTAGTCATTCTATTTTTAGCTCACCTTAGCACAAAGTGCTCAACGTGAGCTATTGTGGTTAGGTGGATGTCCGTCTTGCAACGTCCGTCCTCAACATTCGCCTTGTATGCCCTCTAGAGGCCACATTTTTTTGCCTGATCAACCTGAAATTTGGTCAGATTGACTGTTTTGATGAAATCTCGGACAACTTTGAAATTGGGTCAAATCTAGGTCACAGGGTCAAATCTTAGAGAAACCTTGTATGCATTCTACAGGCCACATCTTTTTGCCTGATCAATCTGAAATTTGGTCACAATGATTGTCTTGGTGAAATCTGGAATGAGTTCAAAATTGGGTCAATCTGGGTCAAAAGCTAGGTCATGGAGTCAAATCTTAAAAAAAAATTTGTATGCACTCTAGAGGCCACATTTTTTGCTTGATCAACCTGGAATGGTCAGAATGATTGTCTTGACAATATCTCGGACCACTTAGAAATTGGGTCAACTGGGGTCAAAAACAAGATCACAGGGTCAAATCTGAGTAAAACCTTGTATGCACTCTAGAAGCCACATTTTATGCCTGATCAACCTTAAATTTGGTCAGAATGATGGTCTTGACGAAATCTTGGATGAGTTTGAAATTAAGCCAACTAAGGGATCACAGTCAACCTAACATTTGTAAAAAAGGGTTCACTCGTTTTATAGATGCAACAGAATTGTTAAGCTTAGTGACATTTATTCCTCATTCTTTTCTAAACATACTTTTAAAAATTTAGGACAGTTCATTCAGGTGAGTGATTAAGGGCCACTATTGCCCTCTTGTTGAAAGCATATTTTTAAACTTTTCTGGCTTAAAAAGGAAAACAAGTTGGTATAGGCTAAGATCAGTTTGCACATTTGTGCAGCCTGATCTTTGTCTACACCTACTGCCAATGCATTCATGTCCCAGTTTAACCCTTGTCATGCTGAACCCAGAATATTCCTGCTTTGACAGGAGGTATATACAAAGGTCAGCCTGCACATATGTGCAGTCTGATCTTAGTAAATACCACCTGAATTTCATTTTTAAACCAGAAAGGTGTAACACAATGCATTTCTGAAATCAAAACTCACTCATATTTGGTAACTTCCAGTGCTTTTAGCACTTTGATTTTACATTTATTTTGCAACGATTTTTATTCAGCATGACAAGGGTTAAGCATGATAATGTTTTTAAGTCTTTGACTGTAGAGAAAAGGGGGTGTTCCAAATATATAGTAAAATGTGCCCACGCTTAGATTTTTATGATATTGTGGGTAATTGTAGTACTGGGTATACTGATTAAGGGAATGACTTTTTTTTCCAAAATGAGTAAAGAGGGTCGACCATAAAGTACCCGAAAGCACATCTTATCGAATGCAAAGGGGTGTCAGGAAAAAAATCACCCAGCAAGGAAATTTTGAAATCTGTAAAAAGAATTTGTTACTGATTTAAAAGACAATTGGTACCTATATGTTTTTACATAGGTTGGGATCTTATGTCTGTTTCCTCTTAACAGTTAGCCCAAAAAGTTCTTAAAAAATTCATGAAAATTCGAAAAAAATGAAATAATGTTCTGAGTTAAAGGGTTAAAATTTTTAAGTTGTAGCTCTAGTCCAGTTATCAAACTCTTTTAAAATTAAGATACATATGTTCTTAATGTTTACAGAAAGTTTCATTGAAATCGAAAACCGGTAAGTTAGTCGAAAATCTCTTTGTGTAGAAGATAGTGGGTGGGGTAAGATATAGATTTCACCCATCTCAGAATCTTAAAGTGTGAATAACTTTTCAACGGCTGTAGACAGGATGTTCATATTTCATTCATAGATCCTTTGTGACAAAGCCTTTTTACAAACATTAGTCAAAATCAACTGTCAAGGTCAAGGTTAATTATCAAGGTCATTGTTATAGATAAAAAAAAACTTCATTGAGCTTTGGGAACATACTTTGCAAAAGTAATGAATGATGATTTTGATTTTCAATTATAGTTTATTTTAAACAAATGTATTTCAATTTGTTCCTAACTCAAAGTCATTTGTGAAGGTCATTGTCAGATTTTCTTTTAAACAAACTCATTTCAGTTGGTTCCTTACTCAAGGTCATGTTTGAAGGTCAATGCCACAAATGAGGATGGTGTTTTAGGATTTGACACTACGTATTTTCTGTCACAATGCTGTAGAAATTACTTGTTCTATGTTTTACAGGCTTGTTTTAGTAATAAGATTCCTCCCAAGAAAACGCGAGACACTTTTAGCAATAAATCAAAATTTAATCGAACTGTAGATTATGAAATGAAAAACTTTGGAAGGAAAAACAGTGTTGGAAAAGAAGGAATCTCTTGCTACAAGCATTTTCTTCTCTTTAGACAGTGTTTTCCTTTGGGTAATGAAAATGTCGAGTTTTTGGATAGGCAATTTATATATTTGAATTTGTTAAGTTTACAAATGAAGATGAACAATCATTACATTCCTGAAGGACCTGCAACATTCCGACATTGCTGATACATGTACTAGTCCTTCCTAAAATATACTAGCCTCCGGTCCGAGGGTTATTGTCTGTACTGACCCCTAGTCTTAATTCAAATAAGAAATACATGTACTACTATAACAAAAATACAATTTGAAAGAATCTTTTTCCTTCGTAAATAAATGATTCTCCTAAGTCTTAAGGTAAATGTTGTTTGTAAACAAGGGGGAAAGAATGAAACTAAATCACTCACCTGAGTTGTATTGGTCACTGAAGTGACCTTTTGGCAAAGATTCGTAGAAATTAGCCTAGTTGTTGAGATGTAATTCAATGAAAAGGGTCAGCTTAGAAATTATTGAAATTGGTATATTGGTTAAAAAGATGATGTTTTTTTCATCCGCCAAGTCAAACAGATTTTAATGCCAATTTCAAGAACAAAGTTTGCAATGGGTTTCCAAAGGAATATTCTGGAAAAGTTGCCTTGAAATTGGCTTGATGGTTCAGGAGGAAATGTTGTTCAAGGATTTAATAGTGAAAAAACCCATGGTCATATTTATGGGCCAATCCGAATTTTGCGAACAATCTTTGCGAAGGGTTACTCAAGAAAAGTTCTGGCAAAGTGTCATTGAAATCGCCTAGAGGGTTAAGGAGGAGTAGAAGTTTTAAGAAATTTGGAAGACGGAAGCCACATGATGCACAACCTGCGACGGACTAGGGATCCTAAAAGCTACCGTTGGGGATGTTGTGCTCTGTTGAGCTAGAAATCAAGAAATGATACAGTTCCCTATTACGTTAAATTGTATCTAAATATTACATTTATAATTAAACTAAAAAGTTTAAGAGATATTGTGTAGCCAATTTAGTGAAAGTAAGACTTTAACCTTTGAACTCGAGTTACGACAAATGACATATTTTCTGTTTCTTTCTGATCTAGAATTGAGTTTATTTAATCAAATTAAACCAAATAGTTTATGGTAATTCTTTTAGACATTTGGGACAGAATTAGGACATTGAACATAAAAGAAATAAAAGATGTTTTGAAAACATTTATGCCCCCATAAGAACAGGCCAATGACCTATTCCTTGTCAATTAACAAAGGTCAATATCTCTAAAAATATGATGAGTAGAGTTACGGTTCTTGTGAGCTGTACCTCTCCTCAATAGATGAACAGACCGACAAAGAGTGGTGCAAAACAACAATAAAATCTCAAATATGTCTCCTAGAGGATATTACAGGCTCCTTTTCCGTTGCCATTCAAATAAAAAAAACATAATGTATTGTTATAATAATTTGTTTATATACTTTTTTTTCATGACTGGCCACGATACTTATACTTGGCCAATATCATAAGGTTATGCATTAACATATTATGGAAATCTTTCATAAACCCTGAAAGGAGTATTGCATCTTAAAAACAAGAGGACCATGGTGGTCCTAGATCGCTCACCTGAGTCTATTCAATCCCTGGGACATCACATTTATTAAATAGGCTTATGTCAACAACGTGACATTTTCTACATAAGATCAATACCATGAACTGTCTTCAGCCAAGAGCAAGACAGATATGCCTTTTCGCTGTTTGATTCTTTGTAAAAAGGGTTGCACCAAAGCCAAAATGTGACCCCAGGGTCTTGATATGAACACACTTGGTAGAGGTTAATTAGATGATGCTACATACCAAATATGAAAGCTGGCTGCCTTCTTGTTTCAAAAAAGAAGTTTTTTTTAAGATTTTCGCTCTTTGATTCTATGTAAAAAGGGTTGCTCCCGGATGGAGCCCAAATATGACCCCAGGGTCTTGATAGGAATAAACTTGGTAGAGGTCCACTAGAAGATGCTACATACCAAATATGAAAGCTGTCTACCTTCTTGTTTCAGAGAGGAAGATTTTTGAAGATTTTCACCCTTTTTCGTAAGGGTTAATGGAAAGTTAAAGGGGAATTTTATTTATTTGAACAACTGTGGTAGAGCTGGACCCAAGGAACATCCCTGACAAGTTTCATCAAGATTGGTCCACTGGTTTAGGAGGAGAAGATGTTTAAAGAAATTGTGGACGACGTACAACTGGCGACTGACATTCTACGACCACTTTAGCTTACCTTGAGCACTTCGTGCTCAGGTGAGCTAAAAACAAACATAGAATAAACAAAAAAAATGGTTTTTGTTTTTTATTTTAGTGTAACCTTGTTTGCTGACAATGACCTTGCACATGTAAGACTTTCATCAAGTTACTGGATGTGTTAACCCGAGATCAAATATCCAACCAAAAATAAACATTGTATTTCTTGAATAGGCTTGCATGTTTGTTTATTTTTGCCAAGTTTAACCTTTTAGGTGAAATTGGACATAGAACTTGAATGTGTATTCATACATACTTTTAATCAATTTTTATTTTTAGAGTGTGTAAAAAATTGTCAAACAACATAGAACTTTTCATTTTATAAATTTATTATCTTAATCAATTTCATAGGCTTTACAGTACATGAAAACTATGCATATACAATGCATAAATTGATAAGTACAAAGAAATTATAGAATATTAAACTTCCCAATCCATTGAACTAAACATGGATGACCTTGACCTCAGAGATTTCAGATGTCAAGTGATTTTACTCATTTTGATGTCACATATGAGTGGTGTATCTAGAAAAGGATTGAAGTAATTGGCAAATATCATTTCTTGTGAAGTGCAGACAGATAGGCAAATATCTAAGAGACAGACAGACAGACAGATAGATAGCCAGTCACTAGCACACACTATTTTTCCTATTCTTTCTACTCAGGCAAATAAGAAACAAATTCTGTAAAACTTACTGTTAGATACTATTGAAATTTTTGCAAGGATTGAAGAAAATCAAGTAAATTATATTTTTCATCTTACCCCACCCACTTTTTCAACATTGGGGTAAAGCAAGGGCTGTAATTTGACCCAGTTTAGTGATACAAAAAACATCTTGTGCAGTAGATGCCTTGACCAGTTGTTATTGGCAAATTTGTATCAAGATCAATGCATTGTCTCTGAAATAATGTCTATTTCAGGACATAATACAAGATTTTGGATGAATTCTGAAACTAAAGATATGTATTTATATGCATAAAAAATAATGTTACCGGTTTTCAATCTTCTTTAAATTTTTACACAAGAAAGAAGGATAGTAGGGCTTATTTTTTGAAAAGTAACTAAACTGGACTAGCATCAGAAGGTACTAATCTATGCGCTCAAAATTTATATTCACCTCAATTTTTTTTAAAAAAAATAAGCAATTTTTATATTCAAGAGTATAAAAATTCGCCAAACAACGTAAAACTTGCCATTTATATATACATTATCTTAATAATTACTATAAACTATGCAGTACATAAAAAACAATTCAAAAATTGATAAGTATAAAGAAATTATAGCATATTAAATTACCCCACCCACTTACCTCAACATGGATTAAGACAAGGGGCTGTAATTTGGCCTCTTTTTGAGATATTGACAAATGAAAGTTTGTTCTGTGGTACATTTAATGTGTAGTATGTATTTGCAAAGTTTCATGAAAATCCGTGCGTGGGCACTTTTGGAACACCTCCTTTCAGGGTTTATAGAAACTAAAGTTTGGAAAGTTGCAGTCTTCAAACTAGACCAAGTTATAATTTGAAATTAGCCTTTAGTTTTTTCAAGAAAAGATACGTCTTTTGAGACTTTGGTTGGCTTAAATGTGTTTGATATTGATCCCCTCTCGGAGATTTATTTTTCAAGTGTTGGTGACAGGTTAGACGCGCTTAGAAACTCCTGTGGGACGGTGTCAGGCCTACTCAAAAATCTAGTCTGTTGGGGACTTTATTCTGGTTGTTTTCTTACCCTTTTCACCTCACTTGAGCATGAAGTGCTCATGTAAGCTATTGTGATCACCCTACCTCTCTCCAGTGTCCATCCTTTGTTGTCCGTCAACAATTTTCAAACAACATCTCCTACTTAACTACTGGGTCAATTTTACACCAATTTTACAGAAACGTTTCTCAGGTGGTCCTTTTCCAAAACAGCTAAAAGAATTAAAATCAATTGAAAACTCTGGTCTCCATGGCAAAAAAAGTTGAATTTTGAATTTAAACTCGGCAAGCTAAAGTTTAAGACCTTAAGTTTTGCTTTCTTGCTTTCTTTTGCTGATGTTAAGAATATTTAGGTAACTATAAAGTTTCTTAAAGGTAGCCCATCATTATGATCATACAATATATATTATCCCCCGCCGTTTTCGGCGAAGGGGATATAGTAATGCTCTCCGTCCATCATTCCGTCATTCCGGTTCCGTAATTCCGTCATTCCGTCCTTCCGTCACTAAACTTGTCCGGAGCATATCTCCTAAAGTATAATAGCTATCAACTTGAAACTTTATGGGTGGATAGATCTCATGGAGGAGAAGTGCAGTGCACAAGAACTACAACTCTTGCTTGCATAATTTTGGAGTTATTGCCCTTTGTTATTTTTAAGACTTAGATTTTGTCCGGAGCATATCTCCTAAAGTATAATAGCTATCAACTTGAAACTGTATGGGTGGATAGATCTCATGGTGGAGAAGTGCAGTGCACAAGAACTACAACTCTTGCTTGCATAATTTTGGAGTTATTGCCCTTTGTTATTTTTAAGACTTAGATTTTGTACGGAGCATATCTCCTAAAGTATAATAGCAATCAACTTGAAACTTTATGGGTATATAGATCTCATGGAGGAGAAGTGCAGTGCACAAGAACTACAACTCTTGCTTGCATAATTTTGGAGTTATTGCCCTTTGTTATTTTAAAGACTTAGATTTTGTCCGGAGCATATCTCCTAAAGTATAATAGCTATGAACTTGAAACTTTATGGGTAAATAGATCTCATGGAGGAGAAGTGCAGTGCACAAGAACTACAACTCTTGCTTGCATAATTTTGGAGTTATTGCCCTTTGTTATTTTTAAGACTTGGATTTTGTGCGGAGCATATCTCCTAAAGTATAATAGCTATCAACTTGAAACTTTATGGGTGGATAGATCTCATGGAGGAGAAGTGCAGTGCACAAGAACTACAACTCTTGCTTGCATAATTTTTGAGTTATTGCCCTTTGTTATTTTAAAGACTTAGATTTTGTCCGGAGCATATCTCCTAAAGTATAATAGCTATCAACTTGAAACTTAATGGGTGGATAGATCTTATGGAGGAGAAGTGCAGTGCACAAGAACTACAACTCTTGCTTGCATAATTTTGGAGTTATTGCCCTTTGTTATTTTTAAGACTTAGATTTTGTCCGGAGCATATCTCCTAAAGTATAATAGCTATCAAATTGAAACTTTATGGGTGGATAGATCTCATGGAGGAGAAGTGCAGTGCACAAGAACTACAACTCTTGCTTGCATAATTTTTGAGTTATTGCCCTTTGTTATTTTAAAGACTTAGATTTTGTCCGGAGCATATCTCCTAAAGTATAAAAGCTATCAACTTGAAACTTTTGGGGAGGATAGATCTCTTGGATGAGAAGTGCAGTGCATAAGAACTACAACTCTTGCTTGCATAATTTTTGAGTTATTGCCCTTTGTTATTTTTAAGACTAAGATTTTGTCCGGAGCATATCTCCTAAAGTATAATAGCTATCAACTTGAAACTTTATGGGTGGATAGATCTCATAAAGGAAAAGTGCATTGCACAAGAACTGCAACTCTGGCTTGCATAATTTTGGAGTTATTGCCCTTTGTTATTTTTAAGACTTAGATTTTGTCCGGAGCATATCTCCTAAAGTATTAAAGCTATCAACTTGAAACTTTATGGGAGGATAGATCTCATGGAAGAGAAGTGCAGTGTACAAGAACTATAACTCTGGCTTGTATAATTTTGGAGTTATTGCCCTTTGTTATTTTAAAGACTTAGATTTTGTAAGGGCATAATTTCTTAAAAAACCCTTAATCTATTAGGCTTCAGTTTACTATCAAGCTTTCTCGGCGGGGGATGGCCATGTCCGACATGGCTCTTGTTGTTAAGAATAATTATGATTTACTCACTATTTTTATGAATATTTATGAGGCATCTCACATTATGTGGGGTAGGGGTTATTTTCAAGTTAGTCTTTACGACTTTACCTAGTTCAATTGCAACAAAAGCTTTAGCTTATAGAGTGGCATTTTTTCGCACTTTATCTAGATGTTTTCATGTCCCTGAGAGAGAGATAGTTGTTTAAATACACTGCTGCCTATTTCTACAGCTGGGTGAACTAGGGCTGGCTCTTTAAAATGTTTTACCCATAAACACATCTCAGCAATGGTGCGGCTCAAAACCAAGGCCATCCAGGTCACAAGTCGAGCGCCTACTACTGGCCAAAGGTATTTTCAAGCTGAATTATAGAAAAAGGAAAACCCTGCTCTAAATCTTTTTATGCCCCTGCATCGAAAGATCGGGGGCATATTGTTTTACCGTCGTCCGTCTGTCTGTCCATCTGTCTGTCTGTTCGTCTGTCTGTCTGTCTGCAAAAGTTAACCAAAAAACTTAACATCGCCAATATCTTCAAGCCTATTCAAGATACAAGGGTCATGTTTGGCATGATGATAGATCTCAATGATCCCCATCTACTGATACCAAAGTCAAGGTCATGTGACAAGGTCAAGGTCATCTGTCAAGGTCAAACTTTGAAAAAAAATGCTGTTACAGGGGCATTTGTGTTTCACAAACACATCTTGTTTGTGGATACTGAAAGAATTTTAAGATATTAGACCTGAATTTGCTTTTTGATCTCTGATGTTTTTAACATAGAGTTGAATTATTGTGATGATCTGATTGTTGGTGTCGGAGGCTTGAAAACTTAAAACTTGGTCATATCTCTGTAATTATGCCCCCCTTCGAAGAAGAAAGAGTATATTGTTTTGCACTTGTGGGTTGGTCGGTCTGTCGGTTGGTCCGTCTGTAGACTGTTTTTGTCCAAATAATAACTTATCACTTATATTTATACATTTATTTGAATTCGAATTTGAGGATATCTCAGTTGAGCCTGAGAAAAGGTTTATAACCTCAGGGCCCAGATAAGAACTAAATGTATTTTGTTACATACAGCCCAAGTTTTAAAAACAAGTGAGAACACATCATAATTGAAGGATAAGTACAAAACTTTTATGAAATACAGGATATTGAATCAGTGGTCATGGAATACCAAATTTATTTGAAAAGTCAACTATAAACAGATAAAAATGAGGCTGTGCCGGGTTTTTATCTGTTTTAGATGACGAGTTTAACAAATTCTGTATTTTATGAGCACAAATTTTATATTCTATTTATATTATGACCCAAATTTTTGTGAAAAATAGTCAGAATTCTTTTTAATTCACTTCATTGAAAACTGACGTCACAATATATATATTATGAAGTCATTTTCGGGGTTACAAGATAACGTTGCTATTCTCTCTGAGATCATTTGCATTTCCATCCACTAGTGTAATAACACCTGTGTAATATCAAAAATATTCAACGGGCTTATTTCACTCCTGCAACATAGGTCATATTATAATGCATGGTTATTTGTAGGTGTCTGTCGTAATATGAAAGAAAATGTGTTCAAAGGGGCCTTAAACACCTTTAAAACTAACAAACCAATTCTTCAAAAACCTCGAAACTGCAGCTTGTTTAAAGCTGTAGTTATGTGATTTGGAAAGAAAAGTGGCGACTTAAAACCTACTGATGGAATTGCATACACAACCATTTTGTCGTCAATTTTTGAAATATCTTTCAGAGAGTCATTACCATAAAAACAGTAACAAGATATGTTGTTTTTCTTCTTACAAAATAAATGAGTTCAAATGACCATATTAGGGCATATTTGTCAGACATGGAGAAAATTACAAATCTAATGTGGAATGAATATTGCATGCAATCTCTGATTCTAGTTTACATCTTAACACTGATAGACCTGTACTTGTCTGCAAGCTACAGATAGTCTGATGTCTTGTATAACATATCAAAATCTTTTCTCTCCTAATGCCCCATTGTCCATCTGTCTCTCTGCAAAAAATTAATCTGCAAACTAAACATTTTCCCATGATTTCAGCAACATTCAAGTTTGAATTATTTTCTTTGGCATAAAGTATCCTCAATCCGAAGTTCTTCTATCTGAAGATCAAGAAAAAATAAATATTTTTTTTTTTAAAATTGTCATGCTGAACCTTGAAATTTCTGCTTTAAGCAGGTGTTATTGAGGCAAAGTTCAGTCTGGTTTTGCTTTTAAACCAGGTAAATTTAAAAATTCTTCTTCAATTAGTTCATCAACTGTGTTTTCAGCACTTTGATTTTGAAGCAATTTTAAAACGTTGCGGAACTATTATGGGTCCACTACCTTAAGTATGTTGATACTGATGTTGCACTCCATTTCATGGGGGTCCTGGGTTCAATCTTTAGTCACCATAAATATCCTTTCTGTTATTTGTCCATCAGTAATGGGTAGATTATCATAAACCTAAGTGGGATGATCATCATTATGCAGTCTGGGAAAGGATGTAGTGGTAGTAGCAGATTGAGAAAAAGCAAGGAAATCATAGTCAGCTTCTGCAATGTGTTATACTGTTAAAAATGGTGTTAAACCCAAATCAAACAAAATTCTATAGGTAATTATGTTGGTCTGTAATGAGCTGAGCCTGGTTAGCTTTGTTTGAAAAGTGTTTAGGCTGTCATTCCTTTTGAATTTGATCCCAGCTCCACAAGCTTTTATGCCCCCACATCAAAAGATAGATGTACATTGCTTGTGACAAGACCTACCCTTCCTGTAGGTACCAATTGCAAGGTCATCCATCAGTCAAGGTCAAGGTCATTTACAAGGTCAAATAAGTGTAAAATTAACATTGGCCATTTCTTTGTAATGGTTAGTGCTACAACTTTGTGTTTGTTATGTGTATTATGTGTATTGCTTATGATGAGATCTTTCTGCCGATATCAAATTCAAGGTCATCAGTCAAGGTCATACTTTCAAGGTCACTCATTTTTAACATAAAAACTTTTACATTGGCCATAACCTTTGATTGGTACTTCATACAGCTTTGATATTTGACAAGTTCATTGCTTTCGACAATGTCTTTCTGTGGATATCAATTTCAAGATCATTGTTAAAGTTAAAAAGTTATTTTCAATGTCAAAAAAGAGTTAATTTCAATTTTTTAACATTGACCATAACTATGCAATGGTAAATCAAGAAAGCTTTCATTTTTATACGCCGCCGGAGGCGGACGTATATTGGCGTCATCTTCTCCGTCTGTCCGTCCATCCATCTGTCTGTCCGTCCGTACATCTGTCCACTTATCTTGTCAACGCAACTCCTCCTAAACTTCTGGCTGGATCTTCTTGAAACTTGGTCAATGTTATCACCTCAATTGGTAGATGTGCATGAAGGAAGGATTTTACGGTTCATTGATTTTTGTCTGAGTTATGCCCCTTGATAACTTAGTCTCTGGGTCCACTTTTCTTGTCAACGCAACTCCTCCTAAGTTTCTGGCTGGATCTTCTTGAAACTTGGTCAATGTTATCACCTCAATTGGTAGATGTGCATGAAGGAAGGATTTTATGGTTTGTTGATTTTTGCCTGAGTTATGCCCCTTGATAACTTAGTCTCTCGGTCCACTTTTCTTGTCAACGCAACTCTTCCTAAGTTTCTGGCTGGATCTTCTTGAAACTTGGTCAATGTTATCACCTCAATTGGTAGATGTGCATGAATTAAGGATTTTACGGTTTATTGATTTTTGCCTGAGTTTTGCCCCTTGATAACTTAGTCTCTAGGTCCAATTTTCTTGTCAACGCAACTCCTCCTAAGTTTCTGGCTGGATCTTCTTGAAACTTGGTCAATATTATCACCTCAATTGGTAGATGTGCATGTAGGAAGGATTTTACGGTTCATTGATTTTTGTCTGAGTTATGCCCCTTGATAACTTAGTCTCTGGGTCCACTTTTCTTGTCAACGCAACTCCTCCTAAGTTTCTGGCTGGTTCTTCTTGAAACTTGGTCAATGTTATCACCTCAATTGGTAGATGTGCATGAAGGAAGGATTTTATGGTTCGTTGATTTTTGCCTGAGTTATGCCCCTTAAAAACTTAGTCTCTGGGGCTTATTGCCTCAGTTATGCCCCCTTAAAAACTTAGTCTCTGGGGCTTATTGAAATTGCAGCCTTGTGAATGCAACTCTTCCTAAGTTTCTGGCTGGATCTAAATGAACTGGGTGGATGTTATAACCGAAATTGGTTGATGAGCATGAAGTATGGATTTTATGGTTTATTAATTTTACCCTAAATTATGCCCCCTTAAAACTTAGTATCTAGGGCTTAATGTCATCACCATAATTTGTAGATGTACATGGATCAAGGATTTTATGGCTCATTTATTTCCCTGAATTATGCCCCCTTAAAAATTAGTGCCTGGGGCTTATTGAAATTGCAGCCTTGTGAAGGCAACTCCTCCTAACTTTTTGTCTTGATTTAAATGAAAATTGGTCATTTTCAATTTGGTTCTGTCAAAATAAGTAGTGTCTACAATTTTTTCTGTGAAACAGCAGCAAAGTGGCGGCGTATTTTGTGACGATGGCACTCTTGTTGACAAATGTATTGCTTGTGATTAGACCTTTATGTTAATACCAATTTCAAGACCATCAGTCAAGGTCAATGTCATTTTTATAGGCAATTCAATTTCAATGTTAAACTTTAACATCGACCATAATTTAAGAAAGGTAAGAGATTATTTTCACATGTGCATTGCTTGTGACAAGACCTTTATGTAGATGCCAACTTCAAGGTCAAGGTCATTTTCAAGGTAAAAAAAAGTAAAATAGAAAATTTGGCATTGGCCATTGCAATGGTAAGATTAACAGCTTTTATATTTCTCAAGTTTATTGCTTATGAGCAGACCTTTTACTTGAAACTGAAGTCAAGGCCATCAGTCAAGGTCAAGGTCACTGTAACAAAAAAAGGCAGTTGCGGGGGCATTCCTGTTTCTTTAACACATCTTGTTATTGAACATTTTACAAAAATCATTTTGACACACATCATTTACTTTTTCTCTTACCTCAGAATGCAAAAACTATTTTAATTGGTTCAAAAACATGCTTTTTAAAGGTGGAGGTCATTTCCACAAATGTTTTATGCCCCCCCCCCCCTCGAAGAAAGGGGGGGGGGGGAGTATATTGCTTTGCACCTGTTTGTCAGTCAATCTGTCTATAGGCCTTTTTTGTTGATGAATCTCATTGAGAAGTCCATAGCTTTTCTCATGAGAGTTTTTGGAGTTATTGCCCTTTGTTGACTGAGAAAGAATATTCCATCAACCTGCTCTTATGGGGGGCATTAATATTTTACAAACATCTCGAGTTTTGTGAAAACTTCGAATATAAATTTCACAGAAAGTGAATGATGACTTTCAACTGCCTTTCACAGGAATGGTTCTTGTTTTGATGATTAATCAGACTGCAAAAGATATTAGGATCAAAATTTTAATGAAAATATGCTATCTATGGACAGAGTTCATTTCCATATCCATTGTATATCATTTAGTGAGAACGTAAATTTTGTTTACAAAAAACATTCTTACTTTTTCCTCTCTTTTTATAAAAAAAAACCCCTAACTCTTTTGATTCTTTTCCCTTCTTTGTCTATAGATTAAGGCCTGTGAAGCAAATCTCACTAAAGAATAACTTGATATTTTTTTATATTTTTGTCTGGCCACTTGAAGTCTTCAATATTGAGTTATGCTTAAGGTCAATTACTTAACACCTCTATGTCTTGTGTCTGTTAGAATGAGTCAAACAAATTTCTTTGTTAAGCTAGGTAGCTTTGAATAAATGATGGATTCCCATGTTGCAGTTGTAGGGCAGTTGGTAGTGCATCTGACTGTCAATCTAGAAGTCCCAGGTTCGATCCCCAATGGCGGCACCTATTCTTTCCCACTATTTGTCTCTCACCAATGGGTTGATAATGGTAGACCTATGCGAGATAGCAGCTGGAGGCTAGGATAGGACGTAATGGTTGTACTGGTGAGAGAAATACCAGGAATCTATTGTTAGGTGCTCCAGCTGCCTCAATTTAACTAAAAAAATGTTGAAAGGGGCGTTAAAGCTGCTCTTTTACAGATCAGGAAAATGTGATTTTTGAAATTTTTTTGTAAAATAAATTGGAAGTAAGGGCCTCATTATGTTGAAGCCTTTAAAATTATAAGATTCAAACTGGTAATGCATGGAAAGAATGACTGATATTCCTGAATTTAGCAAAAATTCATTCTGAAAAATAAAGCATCTACTAACGCCTTAAAAATTATCTTTCAATTTCAAGTCAATTATTTTCGCATTTGAATTCCACATGCTTGTCTTATTCAATCAAAGATAAAGAAAACTTCATTTCATAACAAGCCAAAATGAAAGATTATTCTCGGAAAGTAACAATTTTGTAATAGATAGATTCGAAATAAGTAGACTGGATCCCTTACTGATCTTGCCGCTTCGAAAAAATAAGTTACAAAATTATTGAAATATGTTATTTCTAGTGCTGATGCCTTTGGGCCATTCTAAATGGTCTTAAAATACACACATTTCCATATCTAAGAACAAGTTTTGTATTTTTTTCTATGAAAACTGTGAAAGAGCAGACTTAAACTCCATTCAATCAATTAACATTCTGCATGCAGACCTCATAATACATCCAAACTCTCACCGGGAGCTTTCTTACCAGCCCTGACTTGAAGGCTGACAAAAAGATGCAAACTGTTTGCAAATTATAACCTGCTTTGCATTTTGCCACATTTTGTCATCTATGAATGCAGGGCTGCTTAACATTATGTATTCTCTAGTAAAAAAATATGTCTTTTCATATCACAATTGTATACCCTTAAACACAATATGTACAACTGGTTCTAGTTGCAAAAGGCAAAGACAGTAAGAAATAATAAAATCCAGAAAAAGTTCTGAATGCTATTGATCCTGTCTAAGATTCTAGACTGAACGATTAGCTGAAAATCTCTGATTATCCCTGAAATAAGTTTAAAAGAGATTTTTTCCCTGGTTAAAGTTAATTCTTCCATTTGTGTGAGATCAATCAATGTCAATTGAATTTGATTTGAAATTTTCTCCAGTATTCAACAACCTGGTAACATGTTTTGAATGTTCTTTGAAGTTTTAACAGAGACATTGCTTACCCTTATCATATGTCCCGAAATTTGTTTGACATCATGATCTGAAACATCGACCCATAGTTGCCTAAAAGTTAACCATTGGTTAAATGTAAATGGAGGGTAATTTAAGAAATTCAAGTTTGTTGTTTCAATTTGTACAATTGAAAGAATAATCCTGATTGGCTGAAATCAACCTCCAATTAGAATTTAATCAGTGGTTATATTTATACATATTTTTGTTACCAGGCCAAGCGGACATATTTTTCTATGGAAACAAAAGATTCCTTGTATCCTGTATTCTCATCTTCCAATACAGATAATGACTTTTTTTCTGAACATATTATGAAAAAAAGTTAACAATTCAGAATAGCTGAAAGTGTCTGTCATAGGTCAGGATTGATACAGTAAAATTTGAAACAGTAATATTTGGTATAAGAGACTAAGACATTTATTATTGAGCCAAGTCAGATTTTTGCTCAACACAGTTGCCAGGTGTTGAATGTTCTACAACCTTATATACTTTGACCTACATCGCAAGAGTTAAATAACCCAGTTGAATAGTTTTGATATTACACGGGTCAGGGTTCACTCTGGCTCTCAAAAAGTTGGGGCCATCACTTTCGCCAAATGAAAAAAGTTGGGGCCAACCTGGTGAAAATTGGGGCCACATTTCGGGTGTCTGGGCCGGTACTAATAGACAAAATTTTCGACATTTTCCCATATAATCCCATATAATAATATCCAGATCACAAAAAATCACAATCACAACATTATTTAGCTTAACACAGCGTAAGTATCCATAGAATGTTGCATATCTATTACATGTATTTATTTTTGCATTCTGCTTGAGGCACATGAACAAATTTGAAATACACTAACTATCTTCAAAAATTTTGGAAACATTGAGAGAAAATAAGAAAATGCATGTATACACATTTTCTCTTTTCCTTCAAAGTTCTTACGCACATTAAAATTCAAGGTTTTAGTTATATATCGACTATTACCTTTGCATCTTATGTGTTTCATGATTGATTCTTTCTTCATGATAGAGCAGCCGGCTGTGAAAGAGTTCATATATTGACACTGAATACAAAGTTTGCACAACATCACTTTCTTAGAGGCATCATACTTAAGAAAACTAGAAAATTCCGGATCTGAGAGCCAAGAGTCCTTAAACATTCCTTTTGCCACTTTACAAGGCGAGCCAAATTCAATAGATCCATTTTCAAGATCTTTTCAAGATCCGAATCATCGGATTTACGTTTCACGGGCAATGTCAGATAGCGATCCATTATTGCATTATAGAAATAACATTGGAAAACTTACCTTATATACCATTACTGAAATTCCGAAAACTAATTGACTCCTAATTATTTTCTTGAGTACATTCCGTTTATAAATGGCCGACTTTCATTTACTCTTACCCGCAATACATAAAACAGCAATAATTACTGTAAGCCTTTCACACTTTTTTCATCGTACAATTATCGCGTGACGTAAACAATGTAGTTAATGTAGCCGTTTGTAGCCGTTTAAAGCCTATTTAGTGTAATTGATATATGTGTGAAATTGTTCAAAACCAATATGCATATACAGTGTGATAAACAACACGGGTCAAGCATGAATATGTAATGAGGTCAGATACTAGACCCGCCTACCGTGTTTGAAGCGTATAGGTAAATGTGAATGAATCCAGCTGTCAATAAAAAATCGATAATCAGACCCCGTGAATGACGCGTGCCGCGTGTAGGCTACTAGACGGATTAGCGAGTTTATTCCCTTAGGGCAGTCTGGTTATGTATATTGTTATTGATATTTGCTTATCATGAATTGAGTTGGGGCCATTTGATAATTTTTGGGGCCACTTGATGAAAAATTCTTGCGCCACTTTTAATTTTTTGTCGCATTTGGCGACAATGGCGACCGACAGCGCCAACGTTGCGGGTATTATTACACTAGTGAAATAACTATGCAAATGAGCTCAGGGTGAATAGCAACACTATTTTGTAACTGCAAAAATGACATTATAATCTATATATTGTGAAATAAGTTTTAAACGGTTTTTTATGATTTGCGGAAAATTGAAACATTAAATTTCAGGAATTTGGCAATTTTTCGCAAAAATTTGGGTCATATTATAAATAGAATATAAAATTTGTGCTCATTAAATACCAAATTCATTAAATTTGTCACCTTAAACAGATAAAAACTCGGCACAGCCTCATTTTATCAGTTTAAAGATAATTCGTTAAAACTCCTTTCAATCAATCAATCTGACAGTCTGTGACAGATATTCTTGTTGTTTCCCATTAAATTTGTAAGCTTGAGGCTTGACTTTTTAAGCCCTAGAGCCTTTTTAACAAATTAGTTTGCTATTGCTTGCTCAAAATTTTGTTCATTTATGAATACATAATTATTTCAATCAATCAGAATGCTTGCATCTTTGCAGACAAATTAAATTATCATAAAGAAAACAAGGTAAAGTGAAATCCCTTGAAAGTTGCATGCATACATAAGCGTTTCAGGGTAAATTCAATTTCTGTAGAATTTCATTAAATTCTTTAGAACTTATTCTGCTGTGAATTTCAATTACATTGGAAAGAAATTGAACTTGTCACTAATCTATTAGATGTTCAATATTGACTGTAACTCAATATTGGTTTGGGATTGAAGGAAATTCTTCGCAAGCCAAAAGCTGACAATATTTTACCATCTTAACTATTTGACCAATACAAGTCTTGAAATCAGATTATTAAGAATAGCTGCCAATAATTTGAAAAGACAATTATCTTATTTGAGCAATAGGGCATTTTTGTGTGTTTTTTTGTTTTACATGAATATGTAAGACTTATATATAAATGTATAACATATAAAAAAAACGCTAAAAATGCACTGTGATTTGGGCAGATAGTATTAAGCAAAAAAGAAATTGAGTGTCACAAGCAATTTTATTTTGTTCCACATTATTAATCTAAGTAGAAGAGTTTGGCTCCCAACATTTAGCATCAACCCTCCGGGTTTCAAAACTAGTTTGTCCACTGGACTCCTTAATTAAAGACGTTAGTGTCTAAACTTGCCCTACATTAAGGATAATTGAGTAGGCAGAGTTTGGAATATAACTATGCCCCCCTACAAAGAAAAGGGGTAACAAGTTATATTGCTTTGCACTTGTCGGTCTGTCAGTCTATCTGTAGACCATTTTTTGTCTGGAGCATTTCTCAAAAAGTATGCAAGATAGAATCATAAAACTTCACAGGTCAATAGATGTCATGAAAGAGAAGTGCAGTGCAGTGCACAAGAACCATAGCTTTACTCGTCATATTTTTAGTAATTGCCCTTTGTTAATTGGCAAAGAATATATGCCACTAACCTGCTCTCTTTAGGAGGCATAAATGTTTTACAAACATCTCTTGTCCACATAGTAATGCAGGTTACCATAACAGGTTTCTGTGAATTATATCTTTGATTCTTTTAAAAGGGGACATTTCATGTCAACAGGATTCTAGGATAATTCACTGTAAGGGGTTAAAGATTGAAAGTCTTTTGTATCGTTTTTTTCTGAAGTTTGATTGATATTTCATCTTGATCAGATTAAAGGTTAATTCAATTTTGTTTAATTTATGGGAACTCTCATCTGAATTCCTTCGAATTTTAAAAGAAATGAGAAATGGAATTGTGTTATGTTTATAGAGTACTTAATTTAATCAAAGATCAAAGATACATGTGATAGATGACTTTTCTTTTTTCTTCAAAGTTCATTGTTGTCTGATACATAAAGGTTAACTTATATTTGATTAACCATGCAGCCCTGCTTAGTGTTTAGGATGCACAAAAGGTGCAATATGTTTTCAATTTTTACCTCGCTTTGCATGCAAATCTTAGAAATTCCTTATATGCTCTCTAGAGGCCACATTTTTTGTCTGATCAACCTGAAATCTAGTCAGAATGTTTGTCTTGGCGAAATCTCAAATGAGTTAGAAATAGTGTCATAATGGGTAAAACATTTACATGGTCACAGGAACAGATCTTAGGAAACCCTTGTATGCAATCTAGAGACCACATTGTATGGCCAACCAACCTATGATTTGGTCAGAATGATAGCTAGTATTGATACAATTTTGGAAGTTTTCAAAATTGGGTCAACTGATGTCAAAACCTAGGTCTGAAGGTAAAATCATAGAAAACCTTTGTATGCACTCTAGAGGCCACATTTTTTGCCAAATAAACTTGAAATTTATGAAAATGGAAAGGATCCATGCCAAAACAAATGAAAAGGAGCCTCATTGACAATTTTCTTGTTTACACACTAGAGGCCACAAATATGACCCAATCTTCATGAAACTTGTTAAGAATGTTTTCCAGGTCACAAGGATGAACTCTATTGAAAATGGGAAGAATCCATGCTATATCACCGGAAAAGGAGGCCTTAATGATTATTTTCTTGGTAACGCTCTAGAGGCCACAGATATGGCCAAATCTTCATGAAACTTGGTCAGAATGTTAAAAATTGTCAGGTCACATGGATGAACCCTATCAAAAACGGGAAAGATCCATGCCATATCACAGGAAAAGGAGTCTTAATGATAATTTTCTTATTATAACTCTAGAGGCCACAATTTTGCCCAAACTTCATGAACATTGGTTTTGTGTAGAAATTATCTCCTTTATGACATCTGCTTATTTAATTGATGTGATGTCCCAGGGGTCAAAGAGACTTAGGTGAGAGATCTAGGACCATCTTTGTCCTCTTGTCCAAATCTTGTTTTATTTGTATATTAAAATTCTATCTTAAAATTTCCAATGTATTAATTACCAAGATGGCAGAAGTTGTTTCTATTTGAAACAATGCATTTTATTCTTTTCGTCAATGTGGGCCAGTTTCCATTACTGTGACACCTCCCTGATTCCCTGTCCTGTCAAAACAGATTAGTCTATATGTGGGCAACCAGCTGTTTATAGGAAATGGATTCCATCAGACGACTGATTGAAACACGTCACCTACAGACCGGACAAAACTGTCACAGCAACTTAATGAAGTAAATTTGGCTCCATGAATATTGAATTGTCAAATAGGGGACACAAGTCCTTCAAACTGAGCTGACAGAGAGGTACAATGGATCTTAACCCTTGTCATGCTGATCTCGGAATATTCCTGCTTTGGCAGGAGCTATAGACAAACATCAGCCTGCACATATGTGCAGTCTGATGTCAGTCTGCACCACCTGTTTCTGACTTTCAAACCAGAATTGACCTACAGTTGGTACTATCAGTTCTTTTTGCCCTTTGATTTTGATGAAAATTTTTAGCCAAAATTTATTCAGCATGACAAGGTTTAAGATTATGATTTACCCACTGTTTTTAGCTCACCTGAGGGTTAAATGTTACTAGTCACTGATGGACAGGAACTATCTTGGAACTGTGAAAAATAAATGAACCTGTGCATGACATTTCCAACAATTTGATATGTGCATGAATGGCCAACATCAAGCAACCTTGCCTGCCAGGTTGTATAATTAAAACTTTGCCTGACTGTCTTAAGATACTTTGGGATCCTATATATATACAAAGCGAAAAATAAAGGCCCTGGTCAGACTGTGCAGATGCACAGGCTGGCCAGAGTCTTTGCTTTGCGCACATTTGAAATTGTTGAAAATGTCACGCATAGGCTCAAATATTAGAACTAAAATAGGTCTACCACAGACTGTATTTCAAATATACTCATACAGGAAGATAGAATGATCATTCTTGATCAGAAAATCAGCTGAGACGGGAAAAAAAGACTAACAGGGGCCCAGTCGCCCATGGCCCTTAGTTTTTGGGCTGGGCCCCTAGATATTTGAAAAAAAAATACTCATATCTTTAATATTAAATATTTTAATTTTGGCAACCTGGACCCCAAGTAAAAATAGTTTGTCTTCCCTGTGAGAGAATTCTTTACCCTATAGTAATTAAGATAGGTGGATAGATCTTATTGAGAGTGGAGTGCACAAGAACCATAACTCTTCTTGTCTAAACATTAGTTGTTGTCCTTTGTTGATTGACAAAGAATATTCCATCGACATGCTCTTATAGGCTGCATAAATGTTTTATAAGCATCTCTTGTTTAAAAAAAAGTTCTTCACAGTAGACAACATTGTTGAAAAGCAATTTGTTTATTGCCCATAATTTTTTTCTGAAGTTTTTTTCAGGGGGGGGGGGGGGGGGTTCGGCATGATTCTGTGGGAATGGCAGAGTTTTTGTTAGATCAAAAGAAAGAGGTTGTACACTAAAACCGACTATTCTGAGAGAATTTGCAATTTAGACCTTGGAGTAAATCTAATTCATTAGGGGAAATCTAACATTAAACGTAGGGTGAAGAGTTCTCTATAATATGACTCTGTATGATTTGAAATATTTCTGTGGAAAGTTTTTATCTGACAACACTTAATTGCTGAAATAATATTCTCAGAAAAAATGAAATATTTTTCATGACCTAATTCTGTAGACAGATTGACAAAGAAAAATGACTTCAGAAACTTTGTTCTGAAACTTTACTTGAAAACTGATTTAGCAATGAATCATTTTCTTTTAAGCCCCTGTGAAGAAAGTTCAAGAACTGGTTCTTTAATGTTCCAGAACATGAAAAGTTAAAGATCTTGTTCTAGAAGTTCAAGAATTAGTTCTAGAAGTTTTTGAACTGCCATTTAGTGTTCTAGAATGTTCAAGAACCAGTTATTGAACTTTTTCATAATCAAGGAAGCGACGAGATCTTGAACTTTTTTGCTGAAGATTTGAAAGCTTTTTGAGGAAAATTGCTCATGTGTGGCAAAAAGATACGTCTTATCACTTCACCTCATCATTTACTGTCAAGGTCATTTGACAAGGATAAAAATATTGATCAAGGTCAAACTTGGAAATGAAAGACATGTAGATGGCATGTCAATGGCTCAGCTTGAATCAGTTGTAACTGCCTATATATTTATAGGCAGTTACAACTGTATCACACTGAGCCATCGTTTTGTTCTTCAATAGATATAGTTAGCGCACAGAAACAGATAAGAACTGACCAGAGCTGTCAGGTCGTTAATTTTGGCTCAAATATGTCCAATAACTAGTGACCAAATATGTCCAATAACTAGTGACCGAAGCCTCAAGAAATTGTTTGAATGGAAGTATTTGATAAATAATTGACCAATAAAGATACCATCTCATGGGGATGCTGTGAACTGGACCCTGGAAATTGTATTTTCTTGTCATTTGTCAAGGCTATACTACATGATTTACTAAAAATACTTGATGATCTTTTCTTGTATCTAGCAGTATTGAGAAAGAATGCAATTCTTTAATGCTATCCAATTTTTAACCCTTGTCAAGCTAAACCAGGAATATTCCAGCTTAGACAGGTGTTATAACCAAAGATCAGCCTGCACATCACCTGTTGAATCCTAGCGCCATTTAGAAAAAAAAGAAGCGTGAATGACGCAAGGGCGCACTCTAGAATAAACATTATGATTTATAACTATAATAGATATCTTATAATAAAAAGTTTTCTAGAACAGGGCTTGACATTTACTTCTGTGAGTAAGGAGTTCAAGCTCATGTACGGAAGCTGAATTTTGTGATGGAGCACTACAAGCAATTGCTTCATTTCACAATTAAAGTTTTAGAAGCTTTTCTTTTAAAATAACTTAAGCATGCAAGAAAATGTTCTCTGCAAAATCTCAAATATTGAACAGATCTAAAATTTTGACAGAATAATTAAAAAAGAAAAAGCTTTTGCATATAATTGAGGGGACTGGCTAATTCCTAACTTATGAAATGAAGGAGTCCTTCCTAGAAAGTAAGGTGCTTAAAACTCTTGGACTCCCTTTAGTGTCAATCCCTGATAAGTTAATTCTAGTTGTTTTCACCAAGATTCATAAATTCTGATTGGCTGAAAAATTGGTTTCATTACTCATTGAAAACAATTTTGATAATGCAGCTTTTTTGTAAGGTTCTGCAGAAAGTAGTCCCATTAACAATCTCAGTAAGTTGGGGTTAGTCTTTACTTTTTTTATTCAAGAAATTAGATTGTAAGATATGCAGATACTTTTTGTTGATTTCATGGAGGTATGAAACAAAAAACCTAATCACACTCATGTATAGATACATATTTAAGCTTTAAGTTTCATACCTCCATGAAATCAACAATGAAATACTCTTTTCATCTCTTTATTGAATGGCAATTTTTCCTATAATACAAGAGGGCATGTAATTTATTGCTGTCCTATGAAGACTAAAGTGTATTCTATATTGTGGAATGGCTGTTTATTGACCCAGTCTGATAAACGTCAACTCCACTGGTCAGCCATATTGATCCAAGGATATTTGATTGTTATCCTACGCTGTCACATGTCATTCAGTTGTGTTCCAAGTATCGCCCATCGGCATTACACGCTTAAGTCGCTCGAGATTGAATTCTGCCAATTTTCGTAGGAAATCGGATTTTTCTATTTGCCCAGGGTCACATATAATTGCATCTTATTTTTTCCCTCATTAAATCATGGTCAGTGTTGTAAGCAAGGAATGTTATTTAGAAGATGAAGACATAAAATGAGGGTCATTGCAAAGCTGTTGTAGGTGCGCATGTAATTAACACTTTCCTGTTTTACAAAATTTTTGACCTGTCCACATTCAAGGGTTTTACAGATGAAAATTTAAAGTGGATTTAATTTGAAAAATAAACATTCAGTAGGGTAGAAAAAATTGTGGAAAAAGAAGAAATTGCTTGTCAGAAACAATTTCTTTTTTTTTCACAATGTTTTCTCAATCACAAAATCTCAGGCACATTAAAAGCAGGGATTAAACAGAAAAGGAGTAACTTGATGTACACAAACTTGGCATTCTGATCTGAGTCTTCACTCTGCATTCTGAAGTTAATGGTAAGAGTTCTTTTAGGACAAAAAGTTAAATAGAAAAATGTTTTGTGAGAGCCTTGTCCTATTTGCCTACCTTTTACGGCCCCTCAATTAAAAGAGCTAAGTAAAACATTATGGAAAATGAAGAATTACTTGTTATAAGCAATTTCTTCTTTTTAAAAATGTTTTTATACCCTTATTACAAAGATTTATTATTTCATGAATTAAAATTGTTGCTTGCAACATTTTTAAAAATTCAACATACCTTAAAAGGTCTAATGGAACCAATTAGAATCATTGCATTTCCATAAGACAGGGATGGGCCTTTATAAGAGGCTATGCTAGATATTGATGGCTCAGTGCAAATTGATAAACAGTTGTAACTGCCTATGAATATAGAGGTAGTTTCAACTGTTTCGCCCTGAGCCATCAATATTTTTAAAGACCTTAAAAAAAGTGGCAAAAAAAACATGATCTGTATTAATATTTGATTTGGAAAAGTTGCATAAAACCTCTGTTGAATTTTTAGTGACATTGATTTTATGAGTATGGGCCTTAATTAGAGGCTTCAAGATTTTGGAAAAATACACATAAAAAAAATTGTCGATTTCAACCTCCAAAAAGGGGATTGGGTTTTATTAGAGTATGGGGCTCTATTAGAATTTTTATGGTACCTTAATTTTGTCCCAGTAATAGGTTGATTTTGTGATACACATGAAGTGATTGGTTATGTCATATCTTATGTTAATACTGTTTTACGGTTCTAAACTGAAGTGTCAACAATTATTGGAGATTTCAAGATATATACGCCATAGGGGAATAGGAAAATCCGACAGAAAATAAAATACCATCTCCACATGAAATCCAGATATTTGTCACAGCGGAGATATGATAACGTGGGCGGGAATCAGAAAATAAAATCCGTCATAACGGTTCTAAACTGTATGGCCATTAAAAAAGTCCCTCCATAGTGATATAACCCTTGTCATAAAAGTCTAGCTCTATTAACCCATATCATGCTGGTCATGATATATATTAACCCTTGTCATGCTGAATAAATTTGGCTATAAATTTTCATCAAAATCAAAGGGCAAAAAGCACTGAAAGAACAAACTGTAGGTCAATCTTTATTTGAAAAACTAAATCTATTGACAATTCTGGTATGAAAGCGGGAAATAGGTGGTGTAGACTAACATCAGACTGCACATATGTGCAGGCTGATGTTTGTCTATAGCTCCTGCCAAAGCAGGAATATTCCGGGTTCAGCATGGCAAGGGTTAAGGCATTTAGTACAATAATGGGAGACATTTGTGTGTTATCTCCCTTGTTTGTATTGTGGATAAAATCAAAGGTAATCCAAAATCAAAAGCAGTCCTTTCAGAAATTTTTCTTGGATATGATTCAAGGTTTCTCTTGGGAAGTTGCACATTTTACTTTTGTACATATTATTAGTTATATGGTTTCTTGCCGGGGTATATATTTATTATACTTCAAAGTGTTAGGGCTAAATATCTGTCTTTTGCCTATTTTAGGCATTCGTATAAACCAATTTCTTTTAAACCACCAATATCCCTTAATGCGCCCCTATGAAAAATAAACATGTACAAAGTGACGTCATTTATAGTTGTGACGTCACACTACTACACTCTGCGCGATATGAAAGCGTTTGTTGGCTGAAACTGCGAGAAACTTGGCACTTTTAATGGACAGATTTGTTCAAATTTAAGGTATTTATTGACATCTTTATCATTTTTGATTTGCCCATTATTAACTGAAATACTTATAAATACATATCGTATTTATGATAAACTTTCTATAGGAATGGAGAAAATGAATATTCATTTTACCTCAGAATGTATCTTATCAATTACGCAATATTTGATTTAGAGCTTATCTTTAAATCTTATAGTGCAAAGGAAATAAGTATAAAACCCAAGGTAATCTCTGATTAGGACCCTTTCTCCTTGGGAGTATTTCAAGGGAGATAACCAACTGATATCCCTCATATTGTAAGGAGAGTGTTATGTTACTTTAGTGAAGTAGATCACATAGCGATGGATCAGCGCCAAACAGTTGTAACTGCCTATATGTTTATATGGAGTAACATCCATTTCTCACTGAGCCATTGATGTATATAAATATACATAATCTTTAATACAATTTTACTGAATGATTTATAGTATGGCTATAAACAGAACACTAATTGATACTGTTAACAAATGAAGCAATTTGCAGACAGTAGGATAAGGGGATAGAAAAGGGTTTTGTGGAATAAAGTTCCACATGAAAATATTCCTAAATGTAATCTAATAATAATAACGTCTCAAAATGATAATTAGTAACTGCCAATATGTACACCTTCAAAAATAGCTTGAAGAAGATATAACTCCCTTCTATAGTCTTTGCTAACAACAAAAGTGTTGACAGGATTCCACTCTAAAGACTAGATGTCCATCTTGTTTGAGCAACCATGTCTTTAAGGCGTCCATTTTCATTAAGCAACCGTTTTCAAAATCCCCTTCCTTAAATGACTATATTTGTAAAAAAGTAGATTTTACTGATCTAATATTATTTCAAATGAATCAATGAGACGATTCTGATATGTTTTAACAACATAAAATTATGGAGAAGATCAATTACACCCGCATTCCATGATAATTCTGTTTCTAGTTTGTAAACAAAATCTTTGCTAAATGACCATTTTCTTTAACAGCAACTTCTTGTTGGTCCCATAAGTGGTCGCTTAACCCTTTGCTGTTCAATCCCTGCTTTTTACGTGCCTGTGATTTTATGATTGAGAAAACATTGTGGAAAAAGAAGAAATTGCTTCTGACAAGCAATGTCTTCTTTTTCCACATTTTTTCTACCCTTATGAATGGTTATTTTTCAATCTTAATCCACTTTTAATTTTCGTCTGCAAAACCTTTGAATTTGGACAGGTCCAAAATTTAGTTAAACAGGAAAGGGTTAATACACGTTTTACTGTATGTGAAAACATTCCTTTCTTGTTTTTTTAGGCTAAAATGACAAGAATTTATTTGTCAGAAAAAAAAAAAATCTCACCAAGAGAAGAAAAAATGTTCTAAAATTTAAATCCAAGACTGAAATATCAGAATCATTCACACTTTAACCAGGGAAAATAGAGAAAATGATAACGATTACTTGTAACCTTAGATCTTTTTACAATGACACAGTTCTGGTAGGAAAATTAGCCAAATCAGCAGTGTGATAGAATTAAAGTGTTGAAACTTTCTTATTGAAATGACAAAATCATAGGAATTCAAAGTGTGTTTTAAGCAACTTTTTATTACCCTGCATGGATAACATCAGGGTGTTAGGGACTTTGTCTGTCTGTCTGTCTGTCTGTCTGTCACTTGATTTGTCTGACAATCCAGTACTATACCTATCAACTTGGAATTTCCAATAATTTGGTCTCATTTTTGCATTAAAGAAATAGAAAACTAGTAAGCTAAACTGAGCATGATGTGCTCAAGAGGAGCTATTGTGCAGATCATCTAGTGTCCGTTTATTCTGTCATCCACAATGTTTTAAAACATCTCCTCCTAAACAGGTTGGTCAATTTTGAAGTAACTTGGCAGGAATCTTTCTTGGGTCTAGCTCTTAAGTTTGCTCAACTCATGCCCCTCATTGGGTCATATTTGGGCTCCACCTGGGCACATACCATTTCACATACAATCAAAAAGTAAACAATCTTCTTCTTTGAAACCTGAAGACAGACAGCTTTGATAGTTGATATGTAGCATCATGATAGTGGTCCTCTACCAAGACAGTTTGTTTATATCATGACCCTGGGGTCATATTTGGGCTCCATCTGCGCGCATCCCTTTTTATGTAGAATCAAAGAGGGAAAATCTTTAAAAACCTTCTTCTCTGAAACCAGAAGGCAGACACCTTTCATATTTGGTATGAAGCATCATCTAGTGGGCCTCTACCAAGTTTGTTCATATCAAGACCCTTGGGTCATATTTTGGCTTCGCCTTGGACCATCCCTTTTAGCTCTTCTGAGCACGAAGGGTAAAAAAAGGAAAATCTTCAAAAACCTTCTTCTCTGAAACCAGAAGGCATACATCTTCAATATTTGGTATGTGGCATCATCTAGTGGGCCCCTAGAAAGTTTGTTCATATCAAGACCCTTGAGTCATATTGGGGCTCCATCCAGGGGCAAGCCTTTTAGCTCATCTGAGCACAATGGATGAAAATAGGAAAATCTTCAAAAATCTTCTTCTCTGAAACCAGAAGGCTGACAGCTTTCATATTTAGTATGTAGTATCATCTATTGGCCTTCTACCAAGTTTGTTCATATCAAGACCCTTGTGTCACATATGGGCTCCACCCGGACGAATCCTTTTTAGCTCCACTGGCTGAAAGCCACTGGGGCTATTGTCATGGCGTTGTGTCCGTCGTGCGTGCGTCCGTCCGTCCGTGCGTGCGTGCGTGCGGTCGTAAACTTTTCTTTAAAAATCTTCTCCTCAGAAACTACTGGATGGATTTCAACCAAACTTCACAGGAATGATTCTTGGGTGACCCTCTTTCAAAGTTGTTCAAGAAATTTTGATCCAATGAAAAACATGGATTTAATGGGCGTGGCTAATTTCCAAATATGGTAAAAAATGAGTTTTCTCAGATTCTAATCAATGGATACCAATTAAATTTTACATGAATGATCCTTGGGTGACCCTTTATCAGTCTACAAAAAATCATTGTGATTGGATGGAAAATATGCATTTTATGGGCGGAGGTCATTTCTCTATATGTTATATAGTGGAAAATTTGAAAATCATTTTCTCAGAATGTAACCGATGGATATCAACCAAATTTCACTTGAATGATCCTTGAGTGACCCTTTATCAGTCTACCAAAAATCATTGTGATTGGATGGAAAATATGCATTTTATGGGCGGGGTCATTTCTCTATATGTTATATAGTGGAAACTATGAAAATCATTTTCTCAGAATCTAATTTTTGGATATCAACCAAATTTCACTAGAATTATCCTTGAGTGACCCTATATCAGTCTACAAAAAATCATTGTGATAGGATGAAAATATGCATTTTATGGGCAGAGGTCATTTCTCTATATGTTATATCGTGGAAAATCTGCAAATCATTTTCTCAGAATCCAATTTTTGGATATCAACCAAATTTCACTGGAATGATCCGTGAGTGACCCTTTATCAGTATACCAAAAATTATTTTGATTGGATGAAAAATATGCATTTTATGGGTGGAGGTCATTTCTCAATATGTTAAATAGTTGAAACTATGAAAATCAATTTCTCAGAATGTATCAGATGGATGTCAATCAAACATTTTTGTATGATCTTTGGGTGACCCATTATCATGCAGCCAAAATTCTTTTTGATTTTATGAAAAATATGTCTTTAAAGAGCGGAGGTCATTTCTCTATCTGTTATATAGTTGCAATTTTGAAAATCTTTTTCAACATCAGTAGAACCCCAAATATCTAAAAAATCTAGTCAAAAAATGTATTTGCTTTTACAAGAATTTCAAGCCTGTGGAGCGACTCAAGCCATTCATGGCTTTCTAGTTACATAGAATCAGAGCAAAAAGGCATATCCTTCTTGCTCTTGGCTGAAAAAATTCCATGGTATTGATCTTATGTAGAAATAATCTCCTTGTTGACATCTTTCATTTTGATTAATGTGATGTCCCAGGGGTCAAAGAGACTCAGATGAGTGATCTAGGACCATCATGGTCCTCTTGTCATGAAATTTCGGTCAAGTTCAAAAATGGGTCAAGTGGGGTCTATAATGGGGTCAATGGGTCCAATGTAAGAAAATCCTTGTTTGCACTCTAGAGGGCGTAAATGTTGATTGAACATATTGCAACTTGAGCAGAATTGTCTTGAAATTTTAGACAAGTTAGAAAGAGGATCAAAATCTAGGACACATTTTCAAATCTTGTAAAAAATTTGCTATTACTTTAGAGGCAAAATATATGACTCAAATGTCTTGAAATGTAATAAGAATGTGTGCCTTCTTGATAATTTGAACTTTTGTAAAGGAAGTCATGAATTTCAAATAATTAGTTTCGACACTTTGAAACCTTTGACAATTATATGCCTCATGTTAGCGCTTATCAGCTATGGCCCTCTTGTTTTTTCTTTACCTGTCCCCGTGTTGAAAGCCAGTTCATCATGGAAAAACGAGGCTCTGCCCCATTATAAAAATAGCTCTTAATCTCTTACTAAATTGATTATTCTAAATATAAAAAGATTATAAACGGACAAATAAACTTAAGAAAAATAAAAAAAGATCAAAGAATGTATGTTTACTTTGTGGAACTATACTTAAAACAATCTTGTGAGACGCAAAATGGCGCCCCCTCACACCAAATTGTTTACTGCCTGCCTCGGTGGCCTAGTGGTAAATGCACTCGATCCATGACCTGGAGGTCCGTGGTTCGAGCCCCACTGTCGACAGGGTGTGTTTATGGGCAAAACACTTAGTAGCCAGCCCTAGTTCACCCAGCTGTAAAAATGGGTAGCAGTGGTTTAAAACCACTGCCTCTCTCTCAGGGATATGAAAACATTAGGATTGAGTGATCGAGAGCAATTCTATAAGCTTAAGCTTTCATCGCAATCAAACTAAAATAAATAAGTATAAACTAAATTGTTTACAAAACGACTCATTAGCCAATCAGAAGTGCACATACTTCATCAAATATGAAAAGTCAAGCCCTTGTGACTGCATGTGTTTTGGTGATTACCTGTCTGTTTTTTCAAGGCGATGTAGGGACAAGTCTATGAAACCAAAAGGCACACAGCTCTTTTATTAGGTATGTCAAATCATCTAGTGAACCTTGATCAAGTTTATTCATAACATGCTCCTTAAGGGTCAAATTTGGGCTCCACCTCTGCCTTTTCCATTTTACATAGAAATAGAGAGAAAGCTTAAAAAAATGTTCTCTAAAACCATCCTTGAAGTTTGGTGGGTAGCTTCATTAAATGTAGTTTGTTTGTAGTTTGTATTTATTATGTTCCTGGCGTCATATATTTTGGCTTAGCCATTGTATATCAAATTTTACATTAAAATATAGCATAAATCTTTCAATAATAATCTTCTGAAAAACAGTTATTGAAGAAAAAGATGCAAAATACTCTTAGAAGTTAACATCTGCAAATCTTGTTCTTGTGGTGTCCCAGTGGTCAAAGGACTGAAACTCCTCAGTCTCACAAGGACCACAATTCAGGTTGTGGACCTGTAATATTTCAGAATCATTTTGGAACACATGATCTTTCACAATATTTTCCAAGATTTCCTAATAGACAGCATTAGGAAACCTCAGTTAACACTGATAAAGTTCATGACTTCAAAAAAGTTGCGGATCTATTATGGGTCTACTTCTTAACTACAATCATAATTTTGTACGCAGCTGTGTCTGTAAACCATAGGGGATGTGTAGGTGAAATGAAGTTTGGTCTTCATAAGCATTGCGTTGTCTTGGCAAGATTTTTTCATTTCATTGAAAGCATCTTCAATCTTTCTTATTTTGAGCATGCACAAACAAAAAGTAGCAAGATCATGGCTAAGACAAATTAGCAATTCTCTTGTTTACAATTAATAAATCATAAAGGTAAATTTTATGGTTACAGTCTGATCACAGGCTACAATACCTGATTTATACTTAATCTATGTAGAAAAAATTGAGCTATTCTGGTTTAAATGTAAAAAAGGAACTTGTTTGTCATTTCAGTAACCATAGAGGACAAATAGATATACCAGGGTTACAGACAATGCCCACAATAGATTAGTCTAGGTTTAATCATGGTTTATGTGTTATTTGTCTGTTCAGGAAAACAATGTTAACTTGCCATAAAACAGATTAAATACAAAGCTTCAGGTACAGAGGAATCATAGAAAGTACATCTATCATGGGCATTTTGATTGACAAAATGTACTTGACTGTCCAAAAGTGGTTGCCTGCTTTGCTAACTAGTGTATGAACAAAAATGGGTTGTATTTTAAGCTCACCTGAGCACGAGGCTTTTGTGAGCTTTTGTGGGCGCATGATATCTGTCGTCCATTGTGCGTCATGCTTCGTCAATGTTTACCTTGTAGACACTCTAGAGGCCACATATTTTGACAGATCAACCTCAAATTTGGTCAGAGTGATTATCTTGATGAAATCTCAGTCAAGTTCGAAATTGGTTCAAGTGGGATCAAAAATGAGGTCACTGGGTCAAATATTAGAAAAACCTTGTAGACACTCTAGAAGCCAAATTTTTTGCTCAATCAACCTGAAAATTGGTCAGAATGATTGTCTTGATGAAATTTTGGACAAGTTCGAAATTGGATCAAGTGTGGTCAAAAATGAGGTCAGGGGGTCAAATATTAGAAAACATTGTAGAAAGTCTAGGAGCCATATTTTTTGCTCAATCAACCTGAAATTTGATCAGAAAGATAGAATTTATGAAATCTCGGACAAGTTCGAAATTGGGTCAAGTGGGGTCAAATATTAGAAAAACCTTGTAGACACTCTATAAGCCATATTTTTGTTCAATCAACTTGAAAATTGGTCAGAATGACTGTTTTGATGAACTTGGGTCAAGGAGGGTCAAAAATGAGGTCACATTGTCAAATCTTAGAAAATCCTTGTAGACACTCTAGAGGCCATAACTTTTGCCCAATCATCCTGAGAATTAGTCAGATTGGAATTGTCTTTAAAATTTGGGTCAAGTGTGGTTTAAAACTATGTTAGGAGGTCAAATCTTAAGACTGTTAACTCAGGTGAGTGATTAAGGGCCACTATGGCCCTCTTGTTTATATGTTTTGCTAATATTTCAATCTTGAAATATAGGGCTGTTTTTCTCATTGATAAGTTATACTGTTGCTACCTAATTGAATCATTAAGTATTATGTTATAGATTTTGATGAAAATTTTTAGCCAATTTTGATGAAAAATTTTAGCCAAAATTTATTGAGCATGACAAGGATTAAGAAAAGTATAACATTGACATTTTGTGATGGATCTCGAAAAATGCCACTTTGTAAGCTACACAGAATACATACTTTGATTTTAGTACATGTATAAGCAATTTTGTATAATCTAAATAGCTAGCTGAAGCAGGTGTGTTCATGAGAAATTGAACAGTGATGTAATGGATGAACTGGAATATCACCAAACAGGCATGTGGACATATCAACTTTTTATGCCCCCGTATCGAGAGGTCAGGGGCATATTGCTTTACTCATGTCCGTCTGTCTGTCTGTCCGTCCATCTGTCTGTCCGTCTGTCCGAAAACTTAACCCGAAAACTTAACCTCTGCCTTTTCTCCAAAAGTATTTGACATACAAAGCTGTACACCAAACTCAAGGTCATGTGACAAGGTCAAGGTCATGTGACAAGGTCAGGGTCATCTGTCAAGGTCAAACTTTAAAAAAAAAATGCTGTCCAGGGGGCATTTGTGTTTCACAAACACATCTCGTTTTTTCAGGCCAATTTGTAGCAAATCACAGTATTCAGTAGTTGTCACAGAAAAAAGCTTGATGTATATTCAAGTCGTCATTCTGTCCTATTTTGTCTAGACAATAACTCCTACATTTGTGTATGGATTTTAAAGTTACCTAGAACTTTTATTCTGTATCTTAAGATTTGCTGCTTGCATTTTAAAGTTACTAAGCACTTTTATTCTGTATCTTTAGATTTGCTGCTTGAATTTTAAAGTTACTAAGCACTTATATTCTGTATCTTTAGATTTGCTGCTTGCATTTTAAAGTAACTAAGCACTTTTATTCTGTATCTTAGAATTTGCTGCTTGAAACAATTTTTGTAGATATCTTTAAGGTCAAGGTTGGAAATTAAAACTGACTTTGTTTGGGCCATAGTTGATGGGTGGATTTCAAAATAACCTTTCTCACTAAATCTACATGATAAATAGATGTATACATGTTGTGAAAATGTGCCATTTGAAATGAATTAAAGAAAACTCCGTCAGGCCCAAAGCCTAAGGTTAAACATTAAAAAAAGCTAAAATTAAGGTCAAATACTTAGGTCAATATAAAATATACTTAGCAAAATAAGAAACTTTACATGATTTACTTACAGCTGTTGTGTCGTTATGAAACCATATAGAATGAAAATGCTACCATTACATGAAACTTGAAAGCAATATCTGTGGGTTTATGAAAGGTTCAGCACCGTTAAATGAGTGATTTATTAGTGGTAAAAAGACAAAGGGGTCGATTTCAAACATTCACAGAAATGAAGGAAAACAAATCGGTCATGTTTTTTAGTAACATTCATTAAAGAGTTCGTACTTTAAGCCATTCCAATATTGTAAGTGACCAATGTCTGAGCTAAACCCCATAATTGTCTTGCAGTTATCCCTCCTTTCATGAAATAAATGAGAAAGTATGCAAAAGTAACAACGCCTCTACATGATGTCACAAGGGTCCTATCTTTAATCCTATCTTTAATAGAGCGACACCTTGAGTGGTTGCGTAACGACTTTTTTGTTAAATAATATGGGTTTTAACTTCATTTTCAATAATTGTACATTTAAAATTCAACGGCAGGTGCACCTATTCATAGCTTCTTGATGTTTCTCATGACACAGCTAGAACCTTTCATCTGAGCCAAAAGTCGCCAATCTATCGGAGGTGTATCACTCGCCCATTGTGAGGGAGACAAATGACACTACTCACAATGACTTTTGTCAAATATGGGATAAAAGATGGCCGAGCCGGAGATCAAACCCATAAACCCATACTTGAAAACCAGATGCGTTACCGGGCTTTACAGTCCTTAACCATTATGTTGAAATGTGAATTGCCTATCCAGAGTAGCCAAAATTTAGAGTGGTGTTATAAACAGACATGCAAGCCCTATGCATACCCATAGTCTGATTTCTGCCTTTTTTCGACTGCTGTAGCATACCCGGTTTAAAAAAAAATGTGCAATAATTTTTGTTTTTTCGTGTCAATGCTACGAAATGAGTGTAACTGAGTAATAAAAAGCACTCAAAATAAACATAAGGTAGCTCATCACGAGTATGTGACCAAAATCGGAAGTGACAGACGCATTAGCCTGGGATTGCTTCAATCAGGCAAACTCCTCCATCTATGTAATCTCTGTCGTTAGCTCGACTAGCTCATGTTAATAAAGTTGGCGTATAGTCACTGTAAGTCATTCAAAACAGACCAAAAAGTATGTAAAGTTTCTTTTTTTGCTAAGTATATAACTGTTGTCAGTTTGTAAATGATTGTGTATTAGACATATAGAAGATTGATCAATAACATGATCCAAATTCATTATCAATGATATTGATCATTTAGTGGCAAAATTGACGAATGATTAATTTATTGATTAAAATTATTATTGATAATATTTAACATATTTGGCAAGGGTTTATCGCAAAACTGTTCTAGTACAGTCTTGCATAAAAGTCTCCATGGGTATAAATAAACAGATCAATGTATAGATTACACATTATTATGAATAATATCAATCATAAATGTGTTATTCAGCGTTTTAGCTAGGTTTGGATTCCCAACATCGGCACCTGGAGGCAAGAGAAGGATGCAATAGTATACTGGTGTGAGATAATACCAGGAATCCATTGTTAGGTGCTCCAGTTTATGTAATATGACTGACTGATTGTTGAAAGCAGTGTAAAACTCCATTCAGCCAAATAAACAAAATATCTATAATAGCTCAGTTGTGTTTAGAGAAAACCTGAGACATTGTTATCACCTTTGCAATGAAGTTATTGTTGATGTAGGCAGTGACATTGATGTCATGAGCCGCAGCAATAGCGCAGTTGGTAGCGCGCCAGACTTCTAATCCAGGGGTCTATATTCGCACGGGTTCGATCCCCGGCCGCCGCACTTATCCTTTCCGACATTTGTCTTCCACCAATGGGTAGATAATCGTAAACCTATGTGGAATAACAACTGGAGGCTAGGAAAGGGATGTGGTGGTAGTACTAGTCTGAGAAAAATACCAAGAATCCATCGTTAGGTGCTCCAGTCGTCGCGATATAACTGAGAGATTGTTTTAAGCGACGTAAAACCCCAATTCAAATCAAATCAAAATTGATGTCATGAATTTTAAACATATCTACAGTTAATATTGCTCGACCAACCACATCTATTAAGCGACCAATTTTATTCAGCGACCACCATAAAAAAGTCCCTTCACCATAAGCAAAATCTCTGAAAAGGAGGATATTCTTAACAAGAAATTGGTTATTGTTGAATCTTTTGATGTTGGAAGCCATTAGATTCGTCTCAATAAGACGATTCTAATGGGTTCGAACATCATAGGATTCAGTATGACTTGACTGATAATCTATAATTGCTATCAAAATGTACTGTCACATTTATCATGGTATTTCGTATTAAGCGACCATTCCCACAAAGGACCGCTTTTTGGTGGTCCCTTCAGTGGTCGCTTAACACAAGTTTTACTGTATATTGTTATTGAAGTTATTTTCATGGAACTTGGCATTACAAGATCCATCCATACTATCTAGGGGGATAACTCTAATAGCATTTAGTTATGCTCCTTTTTCGTCTTGAATATTTTGCATTACCTAACACCTTTGCAGGTTTTAAGTCTGACTGCAACAAAGCTGGGTCCAAGGGACTCAATATTTGGGATCTAAGGGGTCCTTTCTTAAATTCTGGGAGTCCTTGTTTTAGATAAAGATCTTTTATTTTAAGCATTGAACCTTTATAAATGAATTAAGAGCTATTCTCTGGTTAAAGGTAAAGAAAGTATTGTAAATATATTGACTATTTTGGGCTCATCTTCAGGAAAGAAATGAAGACTGTTTTAATCAGTCTTCAATTCTTTTCTGAAGTTGATCCCAAGAGGGTCTTTTGGACTTATATCACATAGTTTTTAGGGTCCTGGCTACCTCTTTGAGAGTCTCAGACTCGCAAAACCTGTGTCCCTTAAAACCCTGCCTTTGTCCAGGTGTTGGCACCTGTTGGCAGTACTTTTCTATTGTCTGGTTGTCTGGTCTCCCTAAAATTGTGAGAGTCGATACATCACACAATTATTGGTTCTATCTGAAGTTCTGATTTGTCTTGGTTTAATCATTGTTTATGTGGTATTTGTCTGTTACGGAAACAAGTTAACAAGACATAAAAGAGATAAATACATAATATAAATTGTGTTCCGACTATCCAGGGAAATTTTTGTTGTGGCAATTGGTCTGTTACATAGACTTTGTTATTGCTTGTTCAGTCGCATGACATGTGGCTTAACAGAAACATGTAAGACATCACCAGAATCACCTATTTCCAAGTCATATGAGTAATGTGAATTTTCTTTCTGTTGGCCACTGGCAATTTTGTCATAGTCTGAAATTTAGCACACCAGAGCTTTAAGAGCTTTAGGTGAGCTATCGTCCACTTTTTAGCTCTCCTTGTAAGTATATAGCATTTATGGCAATTTTTTCTATTGTCTTAAATATCAATGATTGAGCACGAAACAGTTGTAACTGCCTATATGTTTATAGGCAGTTACAACTGGTTCATGCTGAGCCATCAATATTTAGTGTAGCCACTAATAGAGGCCCTTCTTTTTCCTAAGAAAATGTGATGACAATCTAATAGAACTCGGAGGTTCTATTAGAGCTTTTAAAGGTTTTTTTTTGTCAAGCTCACTTGTGGTGAGGGAGACATTTTTGTCAAAATGACTATACTCATTGTGGGTTTGTTAGTTTATCCATCTGATTTTGCCTAGACAATTTCTCCTACATTTATGAATGAATTTCTAAAAATCTTGGCACAGTTATTCTCCATCATAAGTAGATTTTCTATTGGAATTAAGGTTAAAATCATAGCTAACAGTCAAATGTTGAAATTACTGGTAGACTTATTCAGAGCTTGAGTAATCAGTTATCCTGTGAGAACCAACTAGTGAAAATTTTTGTGTCCTTTAAAAAAAAAAAAAAAATAATAAATGCACCAGTTTCGAGAAGGAAACGAAATGTCACATATTTAGTTAAACACTATGGTATGATGGGTGAGAAGAATTAATTTTCGCATTCCATTCAAATTACTGGTATATTATATTCAGAAAATTGGACTTCTCTTGTCTATGCTAGCTCATCTAAAGTGGTATCATTACAAAACTGGTCACAAATTACCAGCTCTGCTATGGGAAAACCAACCTTTAAAGGGATTTAATGCGTCATGTTAGAACATGTACATGCTAAAATATGCAACAAGGTAAACAAGAGGACCAAGATGGTCCTAGATCGCTCACCTGAGTCTCTTTGACCCCTGGGACATCACATTAATTAGATAGGCAGATGTCACAAAGAAGATAATTGCCTAAGATCACTACCATGGAACGTTTTCAGCAAAGAGCAAGACAGATATGCCTTTTTGCTCTTTGATTCTATGTAAAAAGGGATGCACCCGGGTGGACCCCAAATGTTAACCCAGGGTCTTGATATGAACAAACTTGGAAAAGGTCCATAAGATGATGCTACATACTAAATATGAAAGCTGTCTGCCTACTGGTTTCAAAAAAGAAGATTTTTGAAGGTTTTCCTATTTTCACCCTTCATGCTCAGATGAGCTGAAAGGGATGCGCCTGGGTGGAGCCCAATTATGACCCAAGGGACTTGATATGAACAAACTTGGTAGGGGCCCACTAGATGATACTACATACCAAAAATGCAAGCAGTGTGCCCTCTGGTTTCGATTAAAGAAGATTTTAAAAGATTTTCGCTCTTTGATTCTATGTAAAAAGGGTTGCGCCCGGGTGGAGCCCAAATATGATCCTAGGGTCTTGATATGAAAAAACTTGGTAGAGGTCTACTAGATGATGCTACATACCAAATATGAAAGCTGTCTGCCTTCTGGTTTCATAGAAGAAGATTTTTGAAGATTTTCATTTTTTTACCCTTAGTGCTCATAAGAGATAAAGGGATGCACCCGTGCAAAGCCCAAATATAACCCAAGGGTCTTGATATGAACAAACTTGGTAGAGGCCCACTAGGTGATGCTATATACCAAATATGAAAGCTGTCTGCCATCTAGTTTCAGAGAAGAAGATTTTTTAAAGATTTTCGTTCTTTGATTCTATGTAAAAAGGGTTGGGCCTGGGCAAAGCCCAAATATGACCCCAGGGTCTTGATATGAACAAACTTGGTAGAGGTCCACTAGATGATGCTACATACCAAATATGAAAGCTGTCTGCCTTCTGGTTTCAGAGAAGAAGATTTTGAAAGATTTTCATATTTTCACCCTTTTTGTTAAGGGTAAAGGGAAAGTTAAGGGTGGATTTCATTTATATGAACAACTTCGGTAGAGCTTGACCCAAGGAACATCCCTGCCAAGTTTCATCAAGATTGGCCCACTGGTTTAGGAAGAGAAGATGTTTAAAGAAATTGTGGACGACGGACGACGCACGACGCACGACTGACGACGGACGCCGGACATTCTACGATCACAATAGCTCACCTTGAGCACTTCGTGCTCAGGTGAGCTAAAAATGATAATTTGATATATAAAAGTACATTTCCATTTATTTAAGATGAAAAAGCCCAGTCTGGGTAGCACAGTTAGTAAAAAGTTGAGCTATTGATTTTGGGTCATGAGTTGGAACCATTGCTTTGCCAATTTTCATCCCACAATGAAAGCCATAGTGACATTGAGCTTCTTCGAAGGAACATTTAAAATAAACAATTTAAATGCAATACAATTTATTCACCATGAAAATTATTTGACAACTCTGAGATAAAATTGATACTAAACTTGAAAAAAAGGACAAAATATACATACACATGAAATGTCTAATTCTTGTAAATGTAAAATTATAAATCTTATTCAAAATGGCAAATTATGAAGTGTTCATGTATGATCCATAGCTACTATTTTAATACCAGAAAATATTTTAATACTTTAATAAATTACAGCATTTTTCCTGCAACAGCAAAATAATGTTTTTAAAGCACACTGCCCGTACACAATTCAATTGTTCAGCATGAAAAAGTTGTAACTGCCTATAAACATATAGGCAGTTACAACTGTTTCATGCTGAGCCATGGAATTAATATGTTGATAAAACATTTGACCATGATATTGTATCAATCTTTGATATCACGCATATAGTTACAAAAAAAAGTTATTTAATTTGTCAATTAACAGAATTCACAATATTGTAATTTTCTTAAACATGGATGACACTGATCAATAGTTCATTATAATATCAAATATAGATGATGTTAAAAAATGTCAAATCATTTAAAAATGGCTAATTCTGCAAAAGAAAAAAAAGTTTAAGTTTTTACCATTTATATAGCACTTCAGAGTTCAAAATTTTGGAATCCAGGGTCTGACTGGTTGATGACAAGCAATATATATTGTAAATTATTATTTTAAGCCTCTGCATGACATTTCCAACAATTAATGTAAAATTGTTGGTAATGTCTAACACTGGCTCTTGAATATTGTAAATAAAATGTTGGGCTGAATGTCAGCAACAAATGTTTCTGTATCTAAAGCATTGTAATCTGTTGCAATTGTTACGTAACAGCTCTTAAATATTGAAAAAAGATGAACAATTTAACAACTTAAGAGGCCAAGCAAAAAAAGTGCTGACTTAAGTCAATCTGCAAGACTATGCTGTTATAATCGATACTTTAACCATTAAGCATTGTCTATTTTCTATAATTTCCATTATTTCAATACTGCCTGCAACTTTGATCAAACCAAAATTTTGAACAACTATTTAAAGTTCAGAGGTACAGATAAGAGGGGGTAACTCAAGTCTAAAATCTTTATTTCTCAATGAAACCCTATGATGTTGGTACTCATTTGAATTGTCTCATCGAGGTAAATTTAAATGAGTACCCACAAGATAGGGTTTGAGTGAGGACTTTAAAGATGAAAACCAGGTGGCAAAGACTAAGATCAGACTGCACATATGTGTTGCCTAATCTTTGTCTATACCTCCAGCCAAAGCAAAAATATTCCATGTTCATTATGGCAAGGGGTTAACCCTTTCCCAAACAAGACCTGGTTTTTACGTCCCTGGTGGAATGGGCTTGAGAAAATATTGCGACCAAAGAAGAAACTGCTGATGACCAGCAGTTTCTCCTTTAGTCTCAATATTTTCTATGTCATACTTTACACAAATTCTTTCTTTAACAACCTCTATTTTGTCATTTGTTGCAGATATTGAAGAGGATCACCCTAAAATTTTGCTGTTTGGGAAAGGGTTAAACTTCTGTGTCAGAAATCTCCTCTCTAGTTGGCACTTCTTGTACCCGGCTGACTACACTTGTCATCCATTGACGGGTTTTTATAAATGAACGGTGCACGGCTTTGTTTATCTTATTGTCGACACAAAATATAACTTGAGGATATATCATTGTTTGAACCATTGATATAGACGTTGTTACTGCTATAACGTTTATGTATCCACTATGTTTTTGCCACACATCGCGTAATATTTCTGTAAAATACATAGGAAGAATACTGAGAATAAATGTTAACACTAGTAAAATGGAAAGTTTACATGGCTTATATGTGGATTTCTTTTTGCATACATTGTATGTGTTTTCTAGATTAGTATCTGAAGTATTTAACTCAAGTTGTTTTTCTTCACCATCACTTTGTGTTAGACTTATCAACGGAGGTGTTGGACAAATGGAATCACGTGCAGAGCGCCCTGATCGCACGCTTGTATTTCTGGAATGTACAGATTCTGGTATACTATCCTTTCTATTTGTTGGTATGCTTTCCCTTCTATAAGTTATGCTATCATTTCTATTAGTTATGCTATCCTTCCTCTCTGTTATGCTATCCTTCCAATCTATTATGCTATCCTTCCTATTAGTTATGCTATCCTTTCTATTTGTTATGCTATCCGTCCTATCTGTCACATCTGTATTATTGTTTGAATGATTTGCATTGTCACCAGTCTTCTCATGATTTTCACTTGTTTTACTGTCTTTCACAGCTTCCTTGTGTTCATTTGGCTTGCAAGGCTGAGAATTGTTTTCAATATCCTGTTTCTTAAGGTCATTATCATTTGCATGTTCATTTTCATGTTCCTCAATAATTTCTTGACTCTTGATGATTTCTTCTCGACTTCTTTTCTTTGTGGGAATGCTAAAGTTCAGTGGTTGAAGTTTATTTTCAGAATTATCTTTCTTAATATCTTGCTGGGAGTGGAAAGGAAAACTTCCATGTAGTTTTGGGTTTTCTAACTGAGCTTGTAATGCTGAAATGTCAACTGAAAACTTTCTCACATAGTTGTATGATTTTGCTTTTTGAATAAGGTCTAGTTGAGGATCAGTTATTTGTGCAATTGTGTGTCTACGACGTCCCAAAATGGCTGACATGTTGACTCCAAGATGATTTTGAGACTTAACTTTTTCGCCAAAGTTTGAACTTCCTCTTTCTTGAGTTGGGCTTGGATCGTCAGCAAACAGAACCTTTTGGGATGAGGGTGACCCACAGCGTTTCTTCAGTGCACTCTTTGAACTTTTTGACTCGGGTGAACCACCAATTGAATCACGCTGAATATCTGGAGAAGGGAGTGCCACAGAATTTTCATCTTCATCTTCTTCAGCAATTTCTTCGACACTTTTGATGATGAGAGATGGCACGGTAAAGTTTTCTGTGGAATGTAAATCAGAAATCTCCTGTGACAAGTCCTCATTCCAATACTTGGTGTGAAGGTGTAAAACTAACATCAGTATAATTGGTGTAAGAAGCAATAAAAGCCACATTGTCTCAACTCCGATTTTAAATCGGAAGGAAGCCTGATTAATACTGTGATAAATCCCATCATCTTCCTGGTACAAACACATGATCACAAAAACAATCGTCAAACTTGTCGTTAATATCAACCAGAGAAGAATAACAATGATGCCAAACTTCACTTTTGGGATAGCATCATATTTATGAAGTAGCTTTAATATGTTTTGCACACAAATGAGAATTATTATGGCTCCAAGCCCGCATATCAATAACATATACAGGCTTCCACCCACATGTTTTAGATCCATAATAACATTTTCTGATATAATATTGTTGTTAGAATTCTGATGATGTAGGACTAGCCTGGAAATCTCCAAGGGGCACCAAATAAAATCAAATAAACAGCACACTAGAAGTAACACAGCCATTAACATATATCTCAACTTCCGTAATAACCTGTGGACACACATGGCAATGAGTACAGTGGCACACCCTCCTCCCCCGAATAGAATAGCGAGAAACAACATGGTGGCTGATAGAACGATGGAGTAGAGTTCCATCCTGGTGTCCTGGGAGTGATATTGGCTTGTAGTTGTGTCATTGTATTCGGAAAACATGGTTACTGGTGGCCTACTGTCTGAAATTAGAAAACATGAAATGTTAATTTGTATTAGATGACACAATTTTAGAGTTGCTTTTTTTTTTTTTAAAGAAGTTGCAAACAACAATTTTCGGTTGATGAACTTTTTGAAAATCTGTGTCTTTTTTCCAAGAATATAATTGTTGATTTCTGCAAACATCTTTTTTTCCATCTATCTGCAAAACTTTATAAAAGAAAAAAAACATAACCAATGTCTTAATACATTCACACATGGGTCAAGGTCATCTGACCAGATTAAGGTCATCTAGACTATCAGTTAAAAATTGTAAAACTTATAACCAAAAAATTAAACAATTATTCAAATTACATCAATCTTATTCAAGATAATACTAATACAATACCGGTACTTATCTTTGGTATGATTGTAGATCTCATTGACAGTGCAGATACTATCACTGGGGGATTTCTAACATATTATTATTATTATTTTTATTATTGGGAGATTTCTTCAAACAAGGCCTTGGTAGTTGTTGTTGTAGTTGTTGTCATTGAACATTTTTTTAGATATCTCTGGTATAAATGAAGGCATTCGCTTGAAACTTGGCACATATTGTTCACTATCAAAAGGGCAATATATACTATCAATGGTGATAACTCTAGGTGCATTTTATGTAAATTATGCCTCTTATATGCCCTGCATCCATTGGTTGACTGGTGCCTGTCTGTAAGGACCAAAAGATTTCCATTAGAAAGAGAATTTATTAGAGGCTACACTACATATTGATGGCTCAGTGCAAAACAATTGTAATTGCCAATAAACATATAGGCAGTTACAACTATTTAGCTCTGATTCATCAATATTTGTTTAAGAAGGTGAAAAAATGGCAAAAACTAAACATAATTCTTCAAGTATTAACATTTGATTGGGTTAAAGGTGTATATAATGTTTTTGAATTTTTAGTAACCTTGATTTTGTGGGTCTGGAACTTTGTCACTAGAGGCTTCAAGATTTTGTAAAATCACATAAAAAATGGCCAATTTCAACCTCTGAAAAGGGGGGAGAGGGCTTTATTAGAGCATGTGGCTCTATTTGAATTTATTTAGGGCACCATATTGACAATAAGACTTACGACAGACCCACACAAGCAAACATTGTAGACCCAGTCCAAACTTCTCCTTAATGATCAGGGTCTTCAATAATTGCCTTTCACCAAGCCTTGTCTGGTTGCATTATTGACATGTTTCAATTCCACTTTCTGAGAATTTTTGTATATATACAGAGCTTAACAGATAGAAGGGGTATTTTGGTTTTCAAATTTAAATATTTCATTCGTCCTTACTTAAACCCTATGTTGTTGGTACTCATTTGAAACGTCTCATCGAGACTATTCAAACAAGTACCTACAACATATAGTTTGATTGAGAAATAAAGTTTTAAGACTGGCTTAAGCCCCCTCTTATCTGGATGCCCGAATAATTGTCTGTCCTATGTGTGCTTAAAATCTTGGGTTATTTACAGTGCTTCAAATTTCTAGTTAAAAGTACAAATTAGATCGAGGCTAAGTAAATTATCTAAGGGATCTTTTATGTCTTAATTTTGCCTGCATTTTACGGAGAAAGTCTGCTGGGAAAAAATGATATAAATGGTGGTTGCAGGGATTTTTCTTTTCACAAGCTGAACCAACACTTTTATGTAGTCAGTTCTTTTTGTGCTTTCTATTGCCAAAGAAAATTTAAAGCTTTCAGGGAAAATACGCTTAAAAGATTTAAAAGACTGGATCTCCTTACATGGAGAAAACGGGGATTTTTGAAATGAGAACTTCTTTTTCTGTTCCATATTTATATACCTATTTTTTCCTTTAAAAGAAGCTATTTGAAGTGCTGTTTGCTACTTTGAATTAGAATTAGTAAAAAATGTTGTTATCTAAAGAAGTTATACGAAATCAAAACTATTGTAATTGATCTCTAACAGACAACAAATTTTACATGGGCCAAATTGAAAGAAGTTGTAGATGCAATTTCAATAAGATGAAATTAACTCCTATCTTTTAGATATGATTTTTTGACTTTCAGAAAGCTGAAGCTTATTAATTTGCTTGTTACATATTCAGATAAAATTGTTCATTTGAAATGGACTGAACTCTTTTCTAAGGTTCTACAGTAGCCTGTAGAAGTTTATGAATATTCCTGCCTTAAGTATGGTTTGACTTAATTGATAAAAGCATTATCACGTTCTTAACCCTTGTCATGCTGAACCCAGAATATTCCTGCATTGGCAGGAGCTATAGACCAACATCAGCCTGCACATGAGTGCAGTCTGATGTTAGTCTACATGTGCACCACCTGTTTCTCACTTTCAAGCATGAAATGTCAATAGATTTAGTTTTTCAAATAAAAATTGACCTACAGTTGGTACTTTCAGTGCTTTTTGTCCTTTGATTTTAAGGAAAATTTTTAGCCAAAATTTATTTAGCATGACAAGGGTTAAGATCAATAATGTAAAGTGCAATCTTGGAAAAATAAGTGAGATAATAAGCACTTTTATTTCCGTTAAAGAGATGTTGTAATTTGGGGTTGTATTGCAGTTTCTAGAACTTTAATATCTTTTAGTTACTAAATTTAGAACAAATTCTTAGACAGAAAAACAAATTGGTGAATGCACAGGCTTATATTGATTCTTAACCTGAAAATGTTGTGAATGTCAAACACTGTGGGCTCAATTATTACAGCTGATTAAGGTAGTAGAACCGGAATTTTTTTTTCAACATTTCGACACTCATGAACTTTTTTCAATGTTGACCAAGGTTTCCTAATGAAAATCATTAGGAAACCTCTGTTAACACTGTTCAAGTTCATTACTTCAGAACTATTGAGGAACTATGACGGTTCCACTACCTTAACCTTTGTCATGCCAAAAACCCGAAATAGTCCTTTTTGGCAGGAAGTTTAGACAAAGATCAGTCTCCACAAATTTGCAGTCTATTATCTTTGTCTATTGTCCGCCTGCTTTCCATTTTAAATCAGAAAAGTTTGAAGATCATATTTTCATACAATAAGTGATTCACAATTAGTGCATTCAATGCTTTCAGCACTTTGAATTTAAAGCAAATTTGCCAAGTAGTGTTTACTTAGCATGACAAGGATTATATTTGTAGTGATAATACTAAATGTCACATAAATATCTTCTTTTGTAGTACATGATTAAAAAGAAAAAAGACTCTTTTGATTATGAATTGGATAATGTTTCAAAGGAACTAAACCAGAAATATTTCAGGAAATTGTAGAATTCTAAATGAAGATTGTAGAATTCTAAATGAAGATTGATTCATTCATTAAGTGAGACCTGTTGACTCTCTATGCTTCATTAATGTAAAAGAGACAGAAAATTAAGAAGTCATAATATTTTGAAAGACCCCCAAGAGCTAAGTCAGAGTATATTTCTGCCGATCAATAATTCTTTTGCTTCTGAGATGCTTTTTTTCTCCCTCGATGAATATTCCATCGCACGCTTCCAATTAAATACAATATCTCATGAAATGGTGAAACCTTGTCCTGACTTGCTAATGAGGTATAAAAAAATCGGAATAAAGACGCATAAAAAGCTTTTTGATGCTGGCAGTGTGAAACTTGCAATGACAGGCAAATTATCTTAAATTTCCTTTGCATTTTATACTAATTTACCATGTATGACTGCTTTTCCTTGTAAATCTTTTCTAGCTCACAAAGCTGTATCAAAAGATCGCAGGCATATTGTTTTACTGTTGTCAGTCTGTCTGTTTGTCTGTCTGTCTGCAAAAGTTAATCAAACTAGAAAGCCATGAATGGCTTGAGTCGCTCCACAGGCTTGAAATTCTTGTAAAAGCAAATAAATGTTTTGACTTGATTTTTAGATATTTGGGGTTCTACTGATGTTGAAAATGATTTTCAAAGTTTGAACTATATAACAGATAGAGAAATGACCTTCGCTCTTAAAAGACATATCTTTCATCAAATCAAAATTGTTTTTGGCTGCATTATAATGGGTCACCAAAAGATCATACGAAAATTTTTTTGAGAAAATGATTTTCATAGGTTCCACTATTTTACTTGTTGAGAAATGATCTCCACCCATAAAATGCATATTTTTCATCCAATCAAAATAATTTTTGGTACACTGATAAAGGGTCAATCAAGGATCATTCCAATGAAATTTGGTTAATATACATCCCTTGCAATCTGAGAAAATGATTTTCAAAGTTTCCACTATATAACATATAGAGAAATGACCTCCGCTGGTAAAATGCATATTTTCCATCCTATCACAATGATTTTTTGTAAACTGATAAAGGGTCAATCAAGGATCATTCCAATGAAATTTGGTTGATATCCATCACTTACATTCTGAGAAAATGATTTTCAAAGTTTCCACTATATAACATATAGAGAAATGACCTCCGCCGATAAAATGCATATTTTCCATCTGATCACAATGATTTTTTGTAGACTGATAAAGGGTCACTCAAGGACCATTCCGATGAAATTTGGTTGATATCCATCACTTGCATTCTGAGAAAATGATTTTCAAAGTTTCCACTATATAACATATAGAGAAATGACCTCCGCCGATAAAATGCATATTTTCCATCTGATCACAATGATATTTTGTAGACTGATAAAGGGTCACTCAAGGACCATTCTGATGAAATTTAATTGGTATCCATTGATTAGAATCTAAGAAAACTCACTTTTTACCATATTTGGAAATTAGCAACGCCCCTTAAATCCATGTTTTTCATTGGATCAAAATTTCTTGAACAACTTTGAAAGAGGGTCACCCTAGGATCATTCCTGTGAAGTTTGATTGAATTCCATCCAGTAGTTTCTGAGGAGAAGATTTTTAAAGAAAAGTTTACGACCGGACGCACGCACACACACACGGACGGACGGACGGACACAACGCCATGACAATAGCCCCAGAGGCTTTCAGCCAGTGGAGCTAAAAACTCATCTGTCAAGGCAAAATAACTTAACCAAAATACTTAACATTGCCAATATCATCAAGCCTATTCAAGATATAAGGCTAATTTTTGGCATGGTGATAGATCTCAAGGATTGGCATCTGCTGGTACCAAAGTTGAGGTAATGTAACAAGGTCAGGGTCATCTGTCAAGGTCAAACTTCTTAGAAACATATGCAAAAAACTTTCATTGTCCAGTGTATTCAAGCATATTATAGATTCCATGTCTAATAGCTGGCACTATGAAAGGTCTCAGTGGTGTACATCCGTAGGTATCAAGGTCAAGGTCATGCTAAAAGGTCAAGGTCTTCTGTCAAGGTCAACTTTTTGAAAAAAAAAAGCTGTTTTGGGGGCATTTGTGTTTCACACACATAACTTGTTTAGTTATTTTCCTTTGTTGCTTTTCGTACTTGCACATTTTGCTGTTTAATGAGTGTTACTCTTGTGACATTTCGACATCTTGTTTATCTTTATTTAAGTTTGCATTTTACACTATTTGGCTAGAAATAAAAATAGTAATGAACTCTGATCATCTGTTCATGTTTTTTTTTTTTCTGTAGAAAAAGCTTTGTCAGACAGTATAGACAATGATTAGCCTGCTCAGATGAGTCATCTGATCATAGTCTACATTGCCTGCTTTCTAGTGAACTATTGAGTGGAATAAGTGAGCAACTTTAGGGAATTGTCTAAAATCTTGGTAATTTGTATAAAACAAAATCTAAATTTAGTAGAATATAGCAATGGGTCAGTGCAACACTATTGTAAGTGCCTATATATTTATAGGCACTTACAATAGTGTTGTGCTGACCCCCCAAAATAAGAGTTAAGTTTCTAAGAATTTTATCTATTAGAACAGTTTACTTAGCTCTCTACATCTGACAAGTAATTACCAGAAACTGTGTCAAGTTTGAACAGTCTTTCTCTTATGATTTCACAGGGTGAAAATATTGACATTGACTGGCCACAAAAAAGTTTCACCGTTTAGTAGACCAGTACCTTTCTGTACTTGTACCGGCGTACCAGTATATTCTATTCACAGATAAATTAAATGCTATAACTTATGAGAGTTACAACACAAAATTGAACAATTATGCCCTCCATAAAAGCAGGTCAATAGCCTATTCTTTGTCTATCAACAAAGGGCAATAGCTCACAAAATATGATGCGCAGAGTTATGGTTCTTGTGCACTGCACTTTTCCTTAATGAGATCTATCCACCTGTGAAGTTTCATGATTCTAGCTTGCATTCTTTTTGAGATATGCGCCTGACAAAAAAGGTCTACAGACAGTCCGAAAGGCAGACAACAGACAAGTGCAAAACATTATATACCCCCTCTTCTTTGAAGGGAGACAAACTGACATTAATGTTAGTAATAGTTGAAAGGGAGGTAAGTTTCAGTTTATATGTTGATATGCAAATTAGATAGACCTGCCCTAAGATAAATTGCATATTATCATATTATATAGACAAAGTCGACCCATTTAGGGTTGAAGATCCTTTTCTCTGCATCGATCACATCAGTCTATGCGCTTTTGTTTTCACACTTCTTTAAAAAAAAATCCAGTAACAACAATAGCAACTACAACAACTACAACAAAAAACTGAAGAAAAGAAAAGCTCTTAAATTTCCCTGGCTAAGGAACATTGAATGTTTTTATTTAAAAGCAACATTTCAATTAGATGGTTATCAGTATTTTGCTCATAACAGTATAAATTTGACAGATCAGAAATGTCCCAGAACTTTTTCACATGTCTCCAATCTTCCCATTTGTCTTTAAAATGACATGAAGTCGATACAAGGCACTTTGATTGTTGATATTAGCAGATATTTCAATTGTTTGTACAAATGATTATTGGGAACACAAGGTGACTGGTAGTTTAATGGCCCTTAACAGTGGAGGTCCCTGAAATTAGGCTGGAACCCAGGATTGATTTTCCAAATTTAAAGAGTGAACTCATTCCAACATTATTTTTAAAGCTTAAAACTTCTTGCACCTGGTTATACCACTTGTTAAACACTGAAGAAGTGAATGACTGAAGTTTGTGTCAGCAGTGGAGCCGTAATAGTTCCGCTGCATTTTGGAACTCATGAACTTTCACAATGTTGACCAAGGTTTCCTAAATGAATTTTTTTTTTAAAAAATCAACGAACATCGGTTAGTAAACTGGAAGAGGGTGTCAAAGACACTATTTCACTGAAAACCCACATCTTTGAGTTTGTTTCAATATAAGTTATTTTAATAATAAAATATAAAAAAAAAAACTCATCTGTCTATCAGACTATTGCTTATCTTTGTGAAATAAATCGTGTTTCGTAAGTACAGATGTTGTTCTATAATGTTCAGAAAGAATGACATTAGTCACTTAATTATACATCAATTATTCATACCTGCATAAATGATAGATATGTGACCCGTCACGCAAAAGGGGCCATCCGGGAACTTTGTAATATAAATATTTGAAAAAGAGGTTGGTTCAAGGCCAGGCCAACCAGAAGTCGGATTTGAAAAATTCTTTCACTTGAAGGTAGATTAATTATTCTAGATTCAGAAAATCAGCTCAGTGCGAAAAATTTCTACCCTAGTCAGCCTGCGCAGTTTGCGCAGTCTGACTTGTTCGACATTTTACACACTTTCTAGTTGGTCCCTTTTTGCGTGACTGGTCACAAATATTTCAAAAGCCAGGATATTCTAGATGAGGATAACAAGATACTAGAAGGGATGTTTGGAACAAGACGGTATCGTATAATCAGCTTTGTAATTGCATTGATCACGCACTTCTACTCGGCTGATTGTCATACAAAATGAAACGACTTGTTGATTAGTGTTACGTGAGATAATGAGCTTTGGACCGTGTGTGACAACTAAATCAGACGGCAATAATTTGAATCCGTAATACCTTCGTTACACGCAACTGGCAACGGCTGGTATCTATTGATAACGGAATTATCTTGAAGAGGATTATGGAAAATTAATTAAATTTATTCATTAATAAGTAATAGTTAGATTAAATTCTGGGTAAATTAGATTGAATTAATATTGATTGGTTATAACCAAGATTACTTACAAATAAAACATTCTGTCTTTACCCTTAAATGTGCTGATGACTCCAGAAATTTTCTGCTTTTGTGGGAGGTATAGACAAAGATCAGCCTGCACATTTATGCAGTATATTCCTAGTCCATACAACCTGATATTCATTTTTAAGCTAGAAAATTTGAAATTATACACGAGTTTTTAAAATAAATGGTTACTTTCAATAAGAGCATTCAGTACTTTCAGCATTTTGTTTTAAATGCAATTATGTTAAAAACAACAACATCAAACAATAAAAAAAAAAACAAGGTTTAAAAAACTACACTTTAAATGAATAATGTTAATTAGGACTGTACTAGCTAGCTCTTTCAATGCAAACTTTGAGATTATTGTAATATCTGAGTTATTTTACCTCAGTGGAATAACTCTAGCCGCATTATGCCCCTTGTTTATGTTACTTAAGATATTTTATCAAGCACACTACAGTGGAGCATCAGGCACCTTTTGGTGGTGTTCTAGTGTCGATGGCAGATTAAAACTATGAAGTTGATCTAGAGTTTAATTTTTCATTTCACAAACAAAACTTTATGACGGAGAAAAGAATTTCCACAGGGGGAGAAGGAAGGAGTCTCAAGAGCTATTTTTCGTAGACTATAATTACATGTCGCCCACATTTTGGTTCCAATCAATAGTAGATCAGTTTCCCAGTTTTGAAGGTACAAAATGTTTTTCTATAAACCCTTCTTGTGCTGTATCATAGTTTTTTCTTGCTGTGCACAAAGCTTTGGCAGACAGAATAGACTAAGATCAGCCTGCACAGATGTGCAGTCTGATCTTAGCCTAAACTGTCAATTCTTTGCTTAATTATTACATTGGAAAAAACTGGTTGAAATGTCTTGAAAATTGGCTAGGTTTATAATTGAAACAAAACTTAGATTTTGAAGGATAAGGGATAACCTGTTTCAGTATTATTAAGTCTGTAGAATTCTAGTCCCTTAAATTATTTTATACACAAGAAAATATTATGAGACAAAAAAAGGAAATTGCTTTTCCCACAATATTTTTACCACACAGGTTGGTTTCTTTACTTATGACAACCTCTTTCCCTGTTGTAAAACTACTTCAAGTTTTGACCAATATGGAATTGTACAAAAATTAGGAGCAGTTGAAGCTCTATGCAAGACAGAAGCATCAAGTAAATGCATTGTGGAGATTGAATATTTTGAGAACGTCAGTGAAGCTGTAATAAAGTCACCAAACAGTTGCAGGGAAGTCATTGAAATGCTGCTATACATATGGACTATTTAATTAATCAAATGTGGCAAGCATTTTGAACATCCATGAAAATCTGGCTGCAATTATTGAGTTGTAATATACTCTTCCAAAACCATTGCAAGGGTATCAGTCCATTAATTAGAGCATATAATGTGACCAGTCATGCAAAAAGGGACCATCTGGGTAGTGCGCAAAGTGTCAACCCTAGTTAGACTGCGCAGACTGACTAGGGTTGAGACTTTTCATAATTTTCTGAAATTAGAATAATCAATCTACCTTCGAATGAAAGGATTTTTGAAATGCGACGTCTGGTTCTCCTGTATTAGAATCAATCTTTTTTTAGATCATTTTTTAAGGAGTTCCCAGATGGATACATTTCAAAAACTTTATATACTATTTGTAATCAAGAATTCCTATCAAATCAGAGAGGCTGTTTCGGAAATTCCTGATTTTCATGTCAAACTATGAAAATTGTCAAAGGATAAAAGTCTTATGCTTAATCCCCTACATTCATGAATGGATTTTAAAATAACTTGGCACAGTTGTTCAGTTTAAAGGAGCACTTGCATCGTTCAAAAAGTTTGTCCAGATACAGCCAATGCTAAGGTCACAGGTCAAGGTTAAACAATAAAATTGGTCTTGTCTGTTACTGTCTCCAACATTTTTCAATGGATTTCAAAATAGTTAACTTATCTTAACTTCTGTAGGCGTCAACCATATTATTAAAACTTCTAAAAACCTTTATTCTAGGCTAAATGGTTTCCGATAGTGGCATATAATGGTAGTTGGAAACTGACCAGAGGGCTGAAATACAAGTTGTTAACCTTTTGCAGAATCAACAACCTTTTGAAATAAGTAGAAGATGCAATAATCTTTAAATGACCGAAATCACCAATTACTTTTAGTATGTTTTGGAGTCAAGATTAGGGGCTAAAATTGATGTCAGATACGGCAGTAGCTGAATTTTGCTGGCTGATCACTGCTTTCTTATTAAATAGATCATTACAAAAATGGAAATTACTGAGTCAGCTCAAAAAAGGCTGGGTTTTAGTTGCCAATGCAAATTGGATTTAATTGTTTATTTATAATTCAGACATTGTGGCCGGTGTCATTTGTCAACTACTAATCTGGATGAATGAAATATATTGATAGATAATATATACAGTTGTTACTCCCAATAAACATACAGGGACTTACAACTGTTTCATGTTAGTTCATCGAATTTTGAAAGTTAAAAATTAATGCAGACAGCAACATATTATAGTTCTAATGTACTCAAATAGTACTGGAGTATTAAAAATTTTGTCGGGTTAAAGCTAAAAGCTTTAATCAAGGAAATAATGATCTCTGAGATTTTATCAATAAAACTTGTGAAATATCATTAGCACATTGATTGAGTCTTTCCTATCAAAAACCACAAAAAAACACAATCTATAAAATTTCTGATGAAACCCTAACAACAAAAAAATAAACAATAGCTGTATAGCCTTCAGGGTTGTAAGGGATGCAAAAAAAAAGTAGCCTGGACCCTCAAAACTATGTGATGCGAGTCCCATAGTCTGTCTGGAGCACAACTTCAGAAAAGAATTGAAGACTTCAATTCTTTTCTGAAGTTGAGCCCAAAAAATTAATATAATCTAAAAATTTCTTTACCTTTAACCAAGGAAAAACTCTTAATCTACAAAATACAAGATTATGGCCGAAAATGGATGGTCTATACCTAAAGCCAGGACTCCCAAATTTTAAGAAGGGACCCGTAACATCCCAATTACAGAGTCCTTTGGACCCTATTTTGTTGGTGTCAGACTTAAACCCTCAGACTTGAAACTGCATCCTCAAAATTTTTAACAAAAATATTATAAATTTTCTATTTTTTTAAATAATTTTAAAGCAGAATGATCATATTTGACATTTATATTAACAGAACAGAAATTGAGAATATGCATCTGTCAGTATCATGCAAGATTGATGTCTACCATTGTCATAATGCAGTAAGTAGCATGCCTGCCTCCAAATCATGAGATCCTGGGTTTGATCCCCCATGGTGGCCGCACACATCCTTTTAAACATTTATCTCTCACAAATTGGTGGATACTTTAAATCTAATATGGGATGAGCAGCTTGAGGCTTGGAAATAATGCTGTGAATTATCATAAGTTCTGGTAAGAAAGCATCAGTAATCTCCGTTTTTTAAATTGATCCAGCCACAAAAGTATGACTGACAACTGTTAAAAGCAATGTAGTATTTATACACATAATTTGCATTTTTAAATACCACAATCTAGAAAAAATAAAAACTTCAATCAATGGTATTTAACCTTCTTATTAGCAACACAATAAATTAAACCCAAACAGTTGGTATGTAGCGTTACCAGAAATAATTTCTTTTTTACTATTATACTTTTTATTTCTGAAACCTGAGTATTTCTGCTTAACAGGAGATAAAAATAATGTGCTAATGTGCAGTCTGATCTTAGTCTTTACCTCCTGATTTTCTTTTTCAATCAGTAAAGTTAACAAACTATTCATTCATATCACATTTTCACAGTTATTCATTTCAGTGCTCTCATATTGCTTTGATTTTAATTCAATTTTGTCAATATTTATCATTTAGCATGACAAGAGAAATAACATGAATTATGAATGGGAATCAAAAAAGAAACACGTTACTCATTACCGTTCAGTTTGATCCAATAAAAATCAAAATAACAAAATGTCCAATCCTAGGCTATCAACAACACAGTTAAAGCATCCATCTCCTATAGAGTTTTTCCAATAAATGACTTGTTTCTAACATCACCGAGGTTCAAACGCCTTTTTGTGGATTAGTTTTTCGAATTCTTTTTTATTATTACCATATAAGTTTGAAAATCCTGAAGTCAAATCCAAGCTATAAGCAACAGTCACTATTTAACCATCCATAGTCTATTGGATTCTATCAATAAATGGCTTGCTTCTCTAACAAGTATGGTAGCTGACTGTTGGGCCACTAGAAATATATAGTATAATAGAATTTATAGGACGCTAGATTCTTGTAGTGGATATAAATGTTGCTTTTTGTCTTAGATTTTCAGTTTAAGTTCAGATACACATTGCATGTTGATCAAAGTTGCTAATTTAGTGCAGAATTTTTATGCCACCCTATTGATCAGATTGCAGGGCATGTTGTTGTACTGGTGTCTGTCTGTCTGTGAGACTTTAACAAAAACAGTTAACATTCCCAATTACTCGGAGACTGTATTTCAGATACAATGCTGGTATTTTGCTTGATGATAGATGTCATTGATATGCATCTTCTGATACCAAGGTCATTGTCATATATTATCGAGGTCATGTGAAAAATATTGCCATTTCAGGGGCATTTAGTGTTTCACAAACGTCTTGTTAATATAGCTCTTTTCAAACAAAACCAAAGTAATTTTCGTCTTTGTCATTTGGTTGATTGTCATTGTTGGAAAAAAACCACAAGATTTTGTAATAATTTGATTTAAGCTGTATTCATCAAGATATTTGCATTCTGATTGGTTAAAAAATTGGTTTTATTAATCAATGAAAACAATTTTGAGCACTCTGCCATTTTGTTAGATTGCACAAAATTCTATTTCCATTATAAATCTATCTCATTTTGAAGAAATCTATACATTTTTGCTTCATGATATTAAATTATAAGATATGAAGAGAGTATTTCATGGAGATGTGAAACTAAAAACCTAATCACACTCATGTATGGAGCTTAAAGTAGAAGTTACATACATGTATGAGAAAAGCAAAAATCTTTGACAATTCTGTGATATAATTTATATAGCTAAAGACATTCCCTTGTAACTTAGCACACGATGTTCTTTCTCAAAAGAGCAAACTGTATTATATAGTGGAAGCATATTGACCTGAACCTAACCTTTGCGATTTAAATAGATTAAATATCCGCCGTTTCCCTTCGGCAAAACATGACATACCATCGGAATTCAATCGTAAAGTTGGGTTGCACGTGTTTGCTCTGTATACCCGTAATTGCACATGCTTTTCACTGTAACAGTGGTATTTGGTCAACTTCATGAACTAGTGAATCAATTCATAAATTGAGTTTCCTATTTAATGATCTTTAGATGCGATAGATGCAAGCGAGCAAAAAAATACAAATTTTCAAATTTCTTTATATGCAATTTGTGTTTTTGACTCGAAATCAAATGAAATCCCCTCTCATAATCTCACACAAGCAGGAACAAATGCTTCAGGAAATGAATTGTCTGCTTCATACAAGTGTACAACTTAGTCCACACATACTTGTAATTTGTAAAGTATAATGGAATGTCCATGCTTGATCGTCACCTGCCGAATTATCTTCGGAATTGTATTCATGAGCCTAATAATTTATTCTGCATTAAGGTCAGGTTCAAGTTAATATGCGCTTGCTATACAAGGGGTTTAAGCCCAGATGCATTTTGTGCAAATTATTCCCCTTTTTCCAATGAAATTTCTAATTCCTTAAAAACAACAGACAGTTGTAGGAACCCACAGGCGATTAATTTGCTTGACAGAAATTACTTATACATGTATATTTTCTTTACGATTTTTATTTCCAAGATATTAAAGTCTTAGGATTATGATTGCCATTTAGTGGTTCTGTCTTAAAAATGCCCTTGTTTGGCTGTTATGTATTTACTGAAAATAAAAATAACAAACAGGAAGATATAGCAAGATAAACCAGTTTTTATAGAATGTGAAATTGGAGAATGAATCATTTGAACCAGTTTATATGTCAAAATAGATTATTGAAAAATCTTGATATAAATAAAACCCAACAAGTATCTGAGGTCAGTGATCAATTATTGTTTTATTTCACTTTGATTTGCTTTTATATGTTATTTGCAATGATATATCCGAATGTTGCATGTATTCACCGAGATTAATTGTCTTGTTGAACTTTTGACATCAGTTGTTTGGCCAATCGATCGTTAAATATTAGTTTTGTCTGTAGGACATTGGACAGCTATGCATTTTGCCTGCAGGATAATTATATTGACTATTTATAGTTTCTCTGTACCAAAATTAAGGAGTTTCTTTTCCTTTAATTTTGCTAAGATCTTGAAAAGTATATCCCTTAATAATTTCTTTAAGGGCTGGGGGCTCGGGAACATGGCATATTTAGCTCGGCTGTTTTCGGAGATAACCCGAGGTATTGCTATAGCCTCCGTGTCGTTGTCGTTGTCATGCAAAAACTTTGACATTTTGTTATATCTCTGGTTTTACTGAAGACATTCACTTGAAACTTGGCACACATGTTCACCATCAAAAGAGCAAGGCACACTATCAAGGGGGATAACTCTAGATGCATTTTGTGCTCTTGTTTTACTTTCTATTAATTTGACCATTACTCCTATTTATTCTTTATTATTATTATTAATTAATGATAACTGATTAACCCTTCTCCCGCTAATCACAACATATTACTTCTCTACCAAAAGCTTTGACAGACATATAGACTAAGTTAGATTCTACTGATGTGCAGTCTGATCTTTGCCTACACTGCCTGTGTTGCTTTGTGAAAAAGCTTAGATAAGACTGCTTTATTGTTACAAAAATTTGCAATTGGTTTGCCAAAAAATTAATCAGCAGAATAAGGGTTAAGATTATTTACACACAAAAAAAAGACAAAAAATGGTCAGAGAACAACCTTGTAATTAAGATGAAAACATTTACAAAACATTTAAGGAATCAGGAGTGAAGTTAAAAATAAATCTAATTGGCTATTTTTAGCTTTTTACCCAATCGTAGGCCAGGAACCTAGATTGTAGGGCATCTTGTATCAATAAACATTCATCAGGAAACAACTTTCACTATCTTAAACAGACAACAACAAGATCATCACTTCTGATTTCTGACTCAACCCTTTATCTGATAGAAGTTTCTTAGAATTCCTAATCTAAATATTGTTTTAAGATTATGTTAATTTTAATCTTGTATTCTTTGTTATTATTCACCTGGCAGGCCAGGGTGTGGCTTAGCCGTGACATAACTTGGCGTAGTTACTTTTTAATATATTGGGTTCTTTAACCCTTTCCTGTTTTTCAAATTTTTTGACCTGTCCAAATTCAAAGGTTTTGCAGACGAAAATTTAAAGTAGATTTAATCTGAAAAAATAACCATACAGTAAGGTAGAAAATAGTGTGGAAAAAGAAGAAATTGCTTGTCAGGAGCAATTTCTTCTTTTTTCACAATATTTTCTCAATCATAAAATCACAGGCATGTAAAAAGCAGGGATTAAACAGCAAAGGGTTAATAAATGTAAATCGGCAGTTATCCTCTAACGCATTCAAATAAATGTGTGCCAGAACCAAAATGGTAAATATGCTAAGAAAAAGCAAACACATTTCATCTTGAGGTCACCAAATTCTCGTAACTTCAGGCTGAAGCAAGGGTTTGGTTACCAACCAATGATTTCAGTCCTAAGTTGTATATTTCGATTATCTATAAAAGTGAATTATTATAAATAAAAGCTAATTTACCTTAACCTGAAATGAAATGACCCGTTAATTATTGGCCCCCTTTTCAAATCAAAATACAGTAAAGTCTCGGTGGTTCGTATCTCAAGGGACCAGGACAATTTATACGAACTAAACGTAGTACGAACCAACCAATGTCAAGCGGTCGGTAGTTTTTTGACGGCTCAGATCGGACATGGTCTTAAGGTACCCTATATTTGTGGCTTTATTCTAAGGTTCTATGGAATATGTTTTAAATCAAGTTCTAACGAGACAATTTTGTAGAGAGTAAGGACGCAATAAATCTCACTTGAACAATGATCATCTTTTGTTTCGTCCATATTTAAATTCTGAACAAAGTAATTTCGGCAATTATTTACATGCCAAATATTAACTTCATCAGAGTGTTTTCCCTTTGGATCAAATCACTTCGAGTACTTATTCAGTGGACGATGAAATCTCGGCATTACGATGAATCTGTGTTGAAGTCATGTTGACAATCAAGTCTACGAAGATTTGCACATTTATTTATGCCTAATCGGTATGAGAAAGCCGGATGAAATACAATAATTAAGGTCACTGATCGATCCTTTATTCGATTAAACCTGCCGAAAATTACAAATCAAACAATGCCTGTAAATATTGATGCAAAACAATAACTTCGATTACTACCAATCAACAGGTGTGAAAATCAAGGTAAATGTCACACCTAGGATGGCTATTAGTCACACAATTCACACCTAAGGATTAAACATATTAATTTGTGTTATTTGGAAACTCTCGGGACTTGACACGGGCTACGAACTACGAACCACCGACGTGCGAATTACTGAGAGCCTTTTTACAAAGATAAAGAGGGAAGAAAATCGGGACCAAAGAATGTATACGAACCAACACATACCTACGAACAACCGGCGTGCGAACAACTGAGATTTTACTGTATGTGTATAAAGAAGGGAAAAAGTCATTCTTTTCTCCTTCTGGATTGGATTGTTTGGAATTATTATACCCCCCACCTACGAAGTGGAGGGGGGTATATTGGTTTCACCATGTCAATCTGTCTGTCCGTCCTTCCATCCGTCTATAGACCTTTTCATTTCGGGACTCTTACTCAAAAGCCAAGCGACCTACAGTCATGAAACTTTATGCCAATGTTGCTTTTGACCTAGGAAAGTGCCCTATCGTTTTTTGGCCAAATGGGTCAAAGGTCAAGGTCACAGATAATTTTTGGTCAATTTTGTTTCTAGACTCTAACTCAAGAACCAAGCCACCTTGAATCATGAAATTTTATGCAATTGTTGCTTATGACCCAAGGAAGTGCCATACTGTTTTTTTGAGTCATGTAGGGGTAAGGTCAAGGCTACAGTCAATTTTATTTCAATTTTTGTTTGCCGCGGCAATAGCGCAGTTGGTAGCGCGCCGGACTTCTAATCCAGGGGTCAATATTCGCACGGGTTCGATCCCCGGTCGCGGCACTTATCCTTTCCGACATTTGTCTTCCACCAATGGGTAGATAATCGTAAACCTATGTGGAATAGCAACTGGAGGCTTGGAAAGGGATGTGGTGGTAGTACTGGTGTGAGAAATACCAGGAATCCATCGTTAGGTGCTCCAGTCGTCGCGATATAACTGAGAGATTGTTGAAAGCGACGTAAAACCCCAATTCAAATTAAATTCAATTTTTGTTTCCGGACTGTAACTCTAAAATAAAGCAACCTTGAATCATGAAATTTTATGAAAATGTTGCTTATGACTCAAGGACACGCCCTGTTGTTTTTGGGTCTCATAGGTGCTACCTGCAAATGCTCTATATTACCTCAATATTTGTTACAAACACATCCTGCACTAATAGCACTTGGATTTTGTCAAAGTGCTTGTGGGGGGTATAAGTCCGCTTTGCCCCAGTTCTAGTTTTATTCAAAACTAATCTCTCTACAGTTAAAAACAATCCCCAAATTCTTTAGACATTAGGCAAATTCTTTAAACATCTTGAGAGTCAGGGATATATACTGGGAGTGGATGCCAATTTCAACAGCTTTGTTTAATAAGCATTCAGTCAGCCAATAAAAACAAATGTTTGATTTCATCAAATACAATCTGTCCATCTGATAGTATTTTTCTTTCCTTCTCTGATATGTTGATTGACCTGAATCTAGGGCGAGATCAAATAGGAAAGGTGAACAATTAATCCTTGTCATTCTGAAACTGGAAAAATTCCTGTTTGGCAGGAGGTGTAGACAGAGATCAGCCTGCACATATTATGTGCAGTCTGATCTTTGACTATACCACCTGTTTGTCATGTTTGACAAAGGATTTTATAAAAAGACTAATATTTTTAAGCGATATTGGCAAACACTTTATTCGTTTTAGTAGAGAATTTTCAGCACTTTGATTTGAGTATAATTTTGCAAAGAGTTTAATTCAGCTTAACAAGGGTTAACCCAGTACCAGATAAAAAGATTCAAGACTTGGGTGGTTCAAAATGGATATGAAAAGTGATTACAGTATGAGTTGTAGGTAATTATGGGCAGGATTAATATCTGAACAGGTTCGATCCCTGACAACGGCACTCATCCTTACCTACTTTTTGTCTTCCACCAATGGGTTGATAAGCATAGACCTATGTGGTATGGCAGATAGAGGCTAGGAAAGGATGTAATGATTGTTCTGGTGTGAGAAATACCAGGATTCCATTCAAATCAACAAATATCTGAAAAAAAGAAAAAATCCTGTTGCAATTGAAGACATTTTTTATCAAATTGATGCAGCAAAAAAATAGCGTTTTGACATCCATATTTGTGTTTGATCAGGTCATTTGTCTCAACTTTGATTTCAGATATAAATTTCAAAACAATCACTATGACAAACTATAACCTTGTTCATATCTCTGTTAGTGAAGATATCTTCATGAAACTTGGCATGTGTGTTCACTACAACAAGAGCTATCCAGACTATTGAGGGGGATAGCTCTGGAAGTATTTGCAGTTTCAGCAAGTCTGTCTGTCCATCCATCCTTCCATCCGTCTGTCTGTAGACTTTTCATTTCCAGACTCTAACTAAAAAACCGATTGACCTAGAATTGTGAAACTTTACACAATCATTGCCCATGACCCAAGGAAGTGCACTTTAGTTTTGGGGTCATGAAGGTCAAATGACAAGATCACAATCGAACTTTGTCTGAAATCTGTTTCTAGATTCTAACTCAAGAACCAATTGACCTAGAATCATGAAACTCCATACAATTGTTACCCATGACCCAAGCAAGTGCTCTATCATTTTCAGGTCATGAAGGTCAAGGTCTCAATTGAACTTTGTCAAAAAAATTTTGGAACTCTAACTTGTGAAACAATTGACCTTCCTGCACTGATAGCACTTTTACAGTGACTCATTATACACTAGTAGAAATTACTGAGATAAAGCGCGCATGGTGGGGAATGAGTCTGCTCTGCCACATGTGCAGCTCTAGTTTTCACTGAAATTTAAGGTGAAAGTGGATTTCCAAACCTCTAATCCCTTGCGCTGGCTAAGTACAAAACAGCTGTAACTGCCTATAACATATGGGGCTTAATAATCATTAATCAATAAGCATGCACATGCAGAGTGTCCCTTTATGCATGATATGTTATATTTGGTTTGTTTGTTTGTTTGAATGGGGTTTTACACTGCTTTCAACAACAGTTTGTCTCCTATCAATGGGTTGATAATCATAGACCTATGTGGGATATGGGCTAGAGGCTAGGAAAGGATGTAATGGTAGTACTGGTGTGAGAAATACGAGGAATCAATTGTGAGGTGCTACAGCTGCCTTGATATAATTGAAAAAATTAAAAAGCATCAAACCCCATTCAAACAAAACAAATGATTATTGACCCATTGGTGGGAGACAAATAGTCGGAAAGAATGAGTACCGCCATTGGTCATATTTGGTACCTGAATCAGCTAGTTTACAATAATACAGACATAAACTATCTTACATCTTGCCAGTAAAGAAGCACTAGATCCTCATATGGATTCATAATGGACATTTTTATGGAGAAACCATTATATTTGATGGCATTACATCTGAGGTTATGTGTGACAAACAGTATCTAGACAAGATTAGGCAGGGTTTTAGAAAATTATGGTTTCGAAAATCAATTACTGGAAAGTGACATTATGTCTATCTATCATATGTGATGTATCATGCTATATGAAGATAAATAAGAAAATTCTTGAAATAAATCGACTAATGGAATTTCATCAAATTCTACCATCAACATTTACCTGGTAGACACTCTAGAGACCACATTTTTTGCTCAATCAACCTGAACATTGGTCATTTAGATCTTGACAAAGTCTTGGTCAAGTTTGAAATAGGGTCAAAGAGTGGGGTTAAAAATGAGGTCAAGAGATCAAATCTTAGAAAAACCTAATAGACAATCTAGAGGCCATATTTATTTACTCAATCAACATGATCTTTGTTCAGTTTTTAGCTCCACTGGCTGAAAGCCACTGGGGCTATTGTCATGGCATTGTGTCCGTCGTGCGTCCGTCCGTACGTGCGTCCGTGCGTCCGGTCGTAAACTTTTTCTTTAAAAATCTTCTCCTCAGAAACTACTGGATGGATTTCAACCAAACTTCACAGTAATGATCCTTGGGTGACCCTCTTTCAAAGTTGTTCAAGAAATTTTGATCCAATGAAAAACATGGATTTAATGGGCGTGGCTTATTTCCAAATATGGTAAAAAGGGAGTTTTCTCAGGTTCTAATTGATGGATACCAATTAAATTTTATATAAATGATCCTTGGGTGACCCTTTATCAGTCTTACAAAAATTATTGTGATCGGATGAAAAATATGTATTTTATGGGCAGAGGTCATTTCTCTATATGTTATATAGTGGAAATTTTGATAATCATTTTCTCAGAATCTAACCGATAGATATCAACCTAATTTTACATGAATGATTCTTGGGTGACCCTTTATCAATGTACAAAAAATTATTGTGATCCAATGAAAAATATGTATTTTATGGACGGAGGTCATTTCTCTATATGTTATATAGTGGAAACTTTGATAATCATTTTCTCAGAATCTAACTGATAGATATCAACCAAATTTTACATGAATGATCCTTGCGTGACCCTTTATCAGTCTTACAAAAATTGTTGTGATCGGATGAAAAATATGTATTTTATGGACGGAGGTCATTTCTCTATATGTTATATAGTGGAAACTTTGAAAATTATTTTCTCAGAATCTAACTGATAGATATCAACCAAATTTTGCATGAATGATCCTTGGGTGACCCTTTATCAGTGTACAAAAAATTATTGTGATCCAATGAAAAATATGTATTTTATGGACGAGGTCATTTCTCTATATGTTATAATATTGGAAATTTTGAAAATCATTTCAATATCAGTAGAACCCAAAATATCTAAAAATCCAGTCAGAACTTAGATTTGCTATTACAAGAAATTCAAGCCTGTGGAGCGACACAAGCCTTTCAAGGCTTTCTAGTTGGTAAATTCACTGGTATTGCAGTGAATTTATCAAATGATAATCAATAACTAATACTTGATAATCTACCAAAAAGCAGTTAAGAGATGGGAACTTTCTGTATGAGGCAGTCAACAATAATCCAGCTATAGAGCTTCTCTGGAAAGATACCCCCCTTGTAATTGTTAAAATTTATGGCTTCTGAAGTGCTTTAACCATGGAAGACAGAAACCCATGTTTAAAGTTATTTTGTCTTTGATGAGAGGCAGAGAGATAAAGAGAACAAATCATTTCCTAATTTCAAAGAATTATGGGGATATTTCATAATTATTCTATGAACTGATATGATTAATTTGAATATGATATGACTTTTATATTGCAGTGTGAGTAAAGACAAACTTTATACGCTGCCCAAGGAGGACGTAAATTAGTATTGTCTGCGACTCTGTCCATCCCGATGTCCATCTGTCCTTTTTAGCTCACCTGAGCACAAAGTGCTCAAGGTGAGCTATTGTGATCACTCACTGTCTGTCGTCTGTCCGTCCGTCTGTCTGTCCGTCCGTCCGTCTGTCCGTCCGTCAACAATTTCTTTAAACATCTTCTCCTCCTAAACTACTTGGCCAATTAAGCTGAAACTTCGCTGGGATGTTCCTTGGGTGAAGGTCTTTAAAAGTTGTTAAAAGAATTTAATTTGATCAAAAACTCTGGTTGCCATGGTTACATAATAGCCCAAAATGGCCGAAAATCTTAGAAAAAATTCTTCTCCTCCTAAACCACTGGGCCAATCAAGCTGAAACTTGGCAGGGATGTTCCTTGGGTGAAGTTCTTTAAAAGTTGTTAAAAGAATACAATTCCATCAAAAACTCTAGTTTCCATGGTAATGGAAAGTCCGAAAAATGGCCGAAAATGTCTGAAAAAATTAGAAAAAAAGTCTTCTCCTCCTAAACTACTGGGCCAATCAAGCTGAAACTTGGCAGGGATGTTCTTTGGGTGAAGGTCTTCAAAAGTTGTTAAAAGAATTTAATTTCATCAAAATCTCTAGTTTCCATGGTAACGGAAAATCTGAAAAATGGCCGAAAATGGCTGAAAATATTAGAAAAAAGTCTTCTCCTCCTAAACCACTGGGCCAATCAAGCTGAAACTTGGCAGGGATGTTCCTTGGGTGAAGGTCTTCAAAAGTTGTTAAAGAATTTGCCATGATAAGATAAAAGTTGAAAATTTACGAAACTTAAAAAAAATCAAGTTGCAATAGGACGAATTTTAACCAACCTTAATGTACATCAAACAAATTCTGGTTTTCATAACATGGTTGACAAGTTATGAGTGACATACTCAGGTGAGCGATATAGGACCATCATGGTCCTCTTGTTTTACAATCTTGTGGACACAACTTCTTCTTCACTTATGGACCAATATTGATGAAACTTTCAGAAAATGTTCCTAGTCACCTGACCCTGTTCATATTGTCCCTGTTTGGTGAATTTCTGCCACATCATGGAAAAAGGAGCCTTCATGTAAAATTTCTTGTGAACACAACTCTTCCTTCATTTATGGACCAATCTGGATGAAACTTTCACAGAATGTTACTTTTCACCTGACCTTGGACATGTTGCCCTGTTAGAGAAAATGTGGGCCTTCATGACAAATCTTGTGTATGTCTGTACAACTACATCTTCAGGATGTTCCTAGTCACCTTACATTGCACATATAGTCATGATTTGTTAATCTTGTCTTGTGTCTTAGAAAAAGGCTACAATATAAAAAATTGTATATTTGAGATGAAAGGTAACAACCCTCCATTTAAGGATTGAGTTAGTCTATACTTTCAAAGGTTTTTCTTTATCTTGTAAACAGGGGCATAATTCAGCCTTCCATTCATATGACGCAGCATCACAGTAAAGGGAGCTTTCATTTTAATGATTATCATCCATTTGGTGGTATATCTTGTGTGAACAGTACTCTTGTTTGCAATGTTTTAGAAATGTTTTAAAGATGTGTAATTCGCTTGAGTTTAGTTCAAAATCCATCAGGGATTTTGAGGGCCATTACAGACCATGCAAAGCTATGTCACTTAACCTTGGTTCTTAATGATAATTATTTGGTCATAATCACAGGCAGATTGATATGTTGTATCTTTTTCAGAAGCAGCATTATCAATGATTTTTGAAAGTCAGGTTGGATCATAGGTACGGTAATGGTTGGTTGGTAACATTGAAGGTGGCGTGAAACATCAATTTAGGTATTATTAAAAATCCACTCCTTATTGACAGATCCCATTGTCATTCAAAAATGATATCCTTGTTTGGGCTGCAACAATCTCATAGTTAGGCTGAAGTTATGCAGTTTTGTCATTCCAATGACAAATTAAGTTCACTTATGATAAGCATATTTATACTATTGGTTTAATGGTCAGTAATATTAGTCAGACATCATTAACAATTAATAACAAATTCAAACTTCTGTCAGAATCCAATACATTAAAAACTAAATCATAGAATCATTTAAAGATCAAGTCTGTTTATGACTTAACCACACCCTGCCTGGTAATAATTAACCCACAACATATTTGCACAAGTTTAAGTGAACAATCAAAGGTCATTTTTAGCTCTATAGGACTAAGTCAAACAAAGCTTATGTTTTGGTGGGTCGTCTATAGTGTGCGCATCTCTGCCTCTGTGTATAAACTTTTCATTTAAACATCTTCTCCTCTGAAAAATACTGAGCAGAATGTCATGTTACAGGAATAATAGTTGGGACATGCTCTGTCAGATTCCTTCATCAAATTCTGATCGGAATCTGATAACTTGGGCGCTGCGGGCTGTTGCGTCACCAAAAAAAGGGGCCCCAAAAGTGAAATACAAAAAAATCTTCCCTGAAACTGCTGGTAGCAATTCACCCAGAATTTACAGAAATGATCCTAAGGTCATGCTCTTTCAGATTCCTTCGTTAAATTCAGATCTGGTTGATACTTTGGGCTATACAGGCTGAGGTGTCACCAAAAAAGGGGCCACACAATGGTGAAATATAAACAAGAGGACCATGATGGTCCTAGGTAGCTCACCTGACTCTCTTCGACCCCTGGGACATCACATCATTTAAATAGGAAGATGTCATAAAGGAGATAATTTCTACACCAAACCAAGTGTCAAGAAGTTCCGGCCAAAATTGTGACCTCTTGAGTTATAACAAGAAAATTATCATTAAGGCTCCCTTTCCTGTGATATGGCATGGATCCATTCCATTTTCAAAAGGGTTAATCTTTGTGACTTGACCATCATACTGACCAAGTTTCATGAGGATCGGGCCATTTTTGTGGCCTCTAGAGTGTAAACAAGAAAATTGTTATTAAGGCCCCTTTTCCTAGGATATGGCATGGATCCTTCCCATTTTCTATAGGGTTAATCCTTGTGACCTGACAAACATTCTGACCAAGTTTCATGAAGATTGGGTCATATTTGTGGGTTCTAGAGCGTAAACAAGATAAATGTCATCAAGGTCCCTTTTCCCATGATATGGCATAGATCCTTTCCATTTTCAATAGGGTTCATCCTTGTGACTTGATAAAAATTTTGACCAAGTTTCACGAAGATTGGGTCATATTTGTGGCCTCTGGAGCGTCAACAAGAAAAACATTTACCTGGTAGACACTCTAGAGACCACATTTTTTGCTCAATCAACCTGAACATTGGTCATTTAGATCTTGACAAAGTCTTGGTCAAGTTTGAAATAGGGTCAAAGAGTGGGGTTAAAAATGAGGTCAAGAGATCAAATCTTAGAAAAACCTAATAGACAATCTAGAGGCCATATTTATTTACTCAATCAACATGATCTTTGTTCAGTTTTTGGTAAATTCACTGGTATTGCAGTGAATTTATCAAATGATAATCAATAACTAATACTTGATAATCTACCAAAAAGCAGTTAAGAGATGCGAACTTTCTGTATGAGGCAGTCAACAATAATCCAGCTATAGAGCTTCTCTGGAAAGATACCCCCCTTGTAATTGTTAAAATTTATGGCTTCTGAAGTGCTTTAACCATGGCAGACAGAAACCCATGTTTAAAGTTATTTTGTCTTTGATGAGAGGCAGAGAGATAAAGAGAACAAATCATTTCCTAATTTCAAAGAATTATGGGGATATTTCATAATTATTCTATGAACTGATATGATTAATTTGAATATGATATGACTTTTATATTGCAGTGTGAGTAAAGACAAACTTTATACGCTGCCCAAGGAGGACGTAAATTAGTATTGTCTGCGACTCTGTCCATCCCGATGTCCATCTGTCCTTTTTAGCTCACCTGAGCACAAAGTGCTCAAGGTGAGCTATTGTGATCACTCACTGTCTGTCGTCTGTCCGTCCGTCTGTCTGTCCGTCCGTCCGTCTGTCCGTCCGTCAACAATTTCTTTAAACATCTTCTCCTCCTAAACTACTTGGCCAATTAAGCTGAAACTTCGCTGGGATGTTCCTTGGGTGAAGGTCTTTAAAAGTTGTTAAAAGAATTTAATTTGATCAAAAACTCTGGTTGCCATGGTTACATAATAGCCCAAAATGGCCGAAAATCTTAGAAAAAATTCTTCTCCTCCTAAACCACTGGGCCAATCAAGCTGAAACTTGGCAGGGATGTTCCTTGGGTGAAGTTCTTTAAAAGTTGTTAAAAGAATACAATTCCATCAAAAACTCTAGTTTCCATGGTAATGGAAAGTCCGAAAAATGGCCGAAAATGTCTGAAAAAATTAGAAAAAAGTCTTCTCCTCCTAAACTACTGGGCCAATCAAGCTGAAACTTGGCAGGGATGTTCTTTGGGTGAAGGTCTTCAAAAGTTGTTAAAAGAATTTAATTTCATCAAAATCTCTAGTTTCCATGGTAACGGAAAATCTGAAAAATGGCCGAAAATGGCTGAAAATATTAGAAAAAAGTCTTCTCCTCCTAAACCACTGGGCCAATCAAGCTGAAGCTTGGCAGGGATGTTCCTTGGGTGAAGGTCTTCAAAAGTTGTTAAAGAATTTGCCATGATAAGATAAAAGTTGAAAATTTACGAAACTTAAAAAAAATCAAGTTGCAATAGGACGAATTTTAACCAACCTTAATGTACATCAAACAAATTCTGGTTTTCATAACATGGTTGACAAGTTATGAGTGACATACTCAGGTGAGCGATATAGGACCATCATGGTCCTCTTGTATTACAATCTTGTGGACACAACTTCTTCTTCACTTATGGACCAATATTGATGAAACTTTCAGAAAATGTTCCTAGTCACCTGACCCTGTTCATATTGTCCCTGTTTGGTGAATTTCTGCCACATCATGGAAAAAGGAGCCTTCATGTAAAATTTCTTGTGAACACAACTCTTCCTTCATTTATGGACCAATCTGGATGAAACTTTCACAGAATGTTACTTTTCACCTGACCTTGGACATGTTGCCCTGTTAGAGAAAATGTGGGCCTTCATGACAAATCTTGTGTATGTCTGTACAACTACATCTTCAGGATGTTCCTAGTCACCTTACATTGCACATATAGTCATGATTTGTTAATCTTGTCTTGTGTCTTAGAAAAAGGCTACAATATAAAAAATTGTATATTTGAGATGAAAGGTAACAACCCTCCATTTAAGGATTGAGTTAGTCTATACTTTCAAAGGTTTTTCTTCATCTTGTAAACAGGGGCATAATTCAGCCTTCCATTCATATGACGCAGCATCACAGTAAAGGGAGCTTTCATTTTAATGATTATCATCCATTTGGTGGTATATCTTGTGTGAACAGTACTCTTGTTTGCAATGTTTTAGAAATGGTTTAAAGATGTGTAATTCGCTTGAGTTTAGTTCAAAATCCATCAGGGATTTTGAGGGCCATTACAGACCATGCAAAGCTATGTCACTTAACCTTGGTTCTTAATGATAATTATTTGGTCATAATCACAGGCAGATTGATATGTTGTATCTTTTTCAGAAGCAGCATTATCAATGATTTTTGAAAGTCAGGTTGGATCATAGGTACGGTAATGGTTGGTTGGTAACATTGAAGGTGGCGTGAAACATCAATTTAGGTATTATTAAAAATCCACTCCTTATTGACAGATCCCATTGTCATTCAAAAATGATATCCTTGTTTGGGCTGCAACAATCTCATAGTTAGGCTGAAGTTATGCAGTTTTGTCATTCCAATGACAAATTAAGTTCACTTATGATAAGCATATTTATACTATTGGTTTAATGGTCAGTAATATTAGTCAGACATCATTAACAATTAATAACAAATTCAAACTTCTGTCAGAATCCAATACATTAAAAACTAAATCATAGAATCATTTAAAGATCAAGTCTGTTTATGACTTAACCACACCCTGCCTGGTAATAATTAACCCACAACATATTTGCACAAGTTTAAGTGAACAATCAAAGGTCATTTTTAGCTCTATAGGACTAAGTCAAACAAAGCTTATGTTTTGGTGGGTCGTCTATAGTGTGCGCATCTCTGCCTCTGTGTATAAACTTTTCATTTAAACATCTTCTCCTCTGAAAAATACTGAGCAGAATGTCATGTTACAGGAATAATAGTTGGGACATGCTCTGTCAGATTCCTTCATCAAATTCTGATCGGAATCTGATAACTTGGGCGCTGCGGGCTGTTGCGTCACCAAAAAAAGGGGCCCCAAAAGTGAAATACAAAAAAATCTTCCCTGAAACTGCTGGTAGCAATTCACCCAGAATTTACAGAAATGATCCTAAGGTCATGCTCTTTCAGATTCCTTCGTTAAATTCAGATCTGGTTGATACTTTGGGCTATACAGGCTGAGGTGTCACCAAAAAAGGGGCCACACAATGGTGAAATATAAACAAGAGGACCATGATGGTCCTAGGTAGCTCACCTGACTCTCTTCGACCCCTGGGACATCACATCATTTAAATAGGAAGATGTCATAAAGGAGATAATTTCTACACCAAACCAAGTGTCAAGAAGTTCCGGCCAAAATTGTGACCTCTTGAGTTATAACAAGAAAATTATCATTAAGGCTCCCTTTCCTGTGATATGGCATGGATCCATTCCATTTTCAAAAGGGTTAATCTTTGTGACTTGACCATCATACTGACCAAGTTTCATGAGGATCGGGCCATTTTTGTGGCCTCTAGAGTGTAAACAAGAAAATTGTTATTAAGGCCCCTTTTCCTAGGATATGGCATGGATCCTTCCCATTTTCTATAGGGTTAATCCTTGTGACCTGACAAACATTCTGACCAAGTTTCATGAAGATTGGGTCATATTTGTGGGCTCTAGAGCGTAAACAAGATAAATGTCATCAAGGTCCCTTTTCCCATGATATGGCATAGATCCTTTCCATTTTCAATAGGGTTCATCCTTGTGACTTGATAAAAATTTTGACCAAGTTTCACGAAGATTGGGTCATATTTGTGGCCTCTGGAGCGTCAACAAGAAAAACATTTACCTGGTAGACACTCTAGAGACCACATTTTTTGCTCAATCAACCTGAACATTGGTCATTTAGATCTTGACAAAGTCTTGGTCAAGTTTGAAATAGGGTCAAAGAGTGGGGTTAAAAATGAGGTCAAGAGATCAAATCTTAGAAAAACCTAATAGACAATCTAGAGGCCATATTTATTTACTCAATCAACATGATCTTTGTTCAGTTTTTGGTAAATTCACTGGTATTGCAGTGAATTTATCAAATGATAATCAATAACTAATACTTGATAATCTACCAAAAAGCAGTTAAGAGATGCGAACTTTCTGTATGAGGCAGTCAACAATAATCCAGCTATAGAGCTTCTCTGGAAAGATACCCCCCTTGTAATTGTTAAAATTTATGGCTTCTGAAGTGCTTTAACCATGGCAGACAGAAACCCATGTTTAAAGTTATTTTGTCTTTGATGAGAGGCAGAGAGATAAAGAGAACAAATCATTTCCTAATTTCAAAGAATTATGGGGATATTTCATAATTATTCTATGAACTGATATGATTAATTAGAATATGATATGACTTTTATATTGCAGTGTGAGTAAAGACAAACTTTATACGCTGCCCAAGGAGGACGTAAATTAGTATTGTCTGCGACTCTGTCCATCCCGATGTCCATCTGTCCTTTTTAGCTCACCTGAGCACAAAGTGCTCAAGGTGAGCTATTGTGATCACTCACTGTCTGTCGTCTGTCGTCTGTCCGTCCGTCTGTCTGTCCGTCCGTCCGTCTGTCCGTCCGTCAACAATTTCTTTAAACATCTTCTCCTCCTAAACTACTTGGCCAATTAAGCTGAAACTTCGCGGGGATGTTCCTTGGGTGAAGGTCTTTAAAAGTTGGTAAAAGAATTTAATTTGATCAAAAACTCTGGTTGCCATGGTTACATAATAGCCCAAAATGGCCGAAAATCTTAGAAAAAATTCTTCTCCTCCTAAACCACTGGGCCAATCAAGCTGAAACTTGGCAGGGATGTTCCTTGGGTGAAGTTCTTTAAAAGTTGTTAAAAGAATACAATTCCATCAAAAACTCTAGTTTCCATGGTAATGGAAAGTCCGAAAAATGGCCGAAAATGTCTGAAAAAAATAGAAAAAAGTCTTCTCCTCCTAAACTACTGGGCCAATCAAGCTGAAACTTGGCAGGGATGTTCTTTGGGTGAAGGTCTTCAAAAGTTGTTAAAAGAATTTAATTTCATCAAAATCTCTAGTTTCCATGGTAACGGAAAATCTGAAAAATGGCCGAAAATGGCTGAAAATATTAGAAAAAAGTCTTCTCCTCCTAAACCACTGGGCCAATCAAGCTGAAACTTGGCAGGGATGTTCCTTGGATGAAGGTCTTCAAAAGTTGTTAAAGAATTTGCCATGATAAGATAAAAGTTGAAAATTTACGAAACTTAAAAAAAATCAAGTTGCAATAGGACGAATTTTAACCAACCTTAATGTACATCAAACAAATTCTGGTTTTCATAACATGGTTGACAAGTTATGAGTGACATACTCAGGTGAGCGATATAGGACCATCATGGTCCTCTTGTTTTACAATCTTGTGGACACAACTTCTTCTTCACTTATGGACCAATATTGATGAAACTTTCAGAAAATGTTCCTAGTCACCTGACCCTGTTCATATTGTCCCTGTTTGGTGAATTTCTGCCACATCATGGAAAAAGGAGCCTTCATGTAAAATTTCTTGTGAACACAACTCTTCCTTCATTTATGGACCAATCTGGATGAAACTTTCACAGAATGTTACTTTTCACCTGACCTTGGACATGTTGCCCTGTTAGAGAAAATGTGGGCCTTCATGACAAATCTTGTGTATGTCTGTACAACTACATCTTCAGGATGTTCCTAGTCACCTTACATTGCACATATAGTCATGATTTGTTAATCTTGTCTTGTGTCTTAGAAAAAGGCTACAATATAAAAAATTGTATATTTGAGATGAAAGGTAACAACCCTCCATTTAAGGATTGAGTTAGTCTATACTTTCAAAGGTTTTTCTTCATCTTGTAAACAGGGGCATAATTCAGCCTTCCATTCATATGACGCAGCATCACAGTAAAGGGAGCTTTCATTTTAATGATTATCATCCATTTGGTGGTATATCTTGTGTGAACAGTACTCTTGTTTGCAATGTTTTAGAAATGTTTTAAAGATGTGTAATTCGCTTGAGTTTAGTTCAAAATCCATCAGGGATTTTGAGGGCCATTACAGACCATGCAAAGCTATGTCACTTAACCTTGGTTCTTAATGATAATTATTTGGTCATAATCACAGGCAGATTGATATGTTGTATCTTTTTCAGAAGCAGCATTATCAATGATTTTTGAAAGTCAGGTTGGATCATAGGTACGGTAATGGTTGGTTGGTAACATTGAAGGTGGCGTGAAACATCAATTTAGGTATTATTAAAAATCCACTCCTTATTGACAGATCCCATTGTCATTCAAAAATGATATCCTTGTTTGGGCTGCAACAATCTCATAGTTAGGCTGAAGTTATGCAGTTTTGTCATTCCAATGACAAATTAAGTTCACTTATGATAAGCATATTTATACTATTGGTTTAATGGTCAGTAATATTAGTCAGACATCATTAACAATTAATAACTAATTCAAACTTCTGTCAGAATCCAATACATTAAAAACTAAATCATAGAATCATTTAAAGATCAAGTCTGTTTATGACTTAACCACACCCTGCCTGGTAATAATTAACCCACAACATATTTGCACAAGTTTAAGTGAACAATCAAAGGTCATTTTTAGCTCTATAGGACTAAGTCAAACAAAGCTTATGTTTTGGTGGGTCGTCTATAGTGTGCGCATCTCTGCCTCTGTGCATAAACTTTTCATTTAAACATCTTCTCCTCTGAAAAATACTGAGCAGAATGTCATGTTACAGGAATAATAGTTGGGACATGCTCTGTCAGATTCCTTCATCAAATTCTGATCGGAATCTGATAACTTGGGCGCTGCGGGCTGTTGCGTCACCAAAAAAAGGGGCCCCAAAAGTGAAATACAAAAAAATCTTCCCTGAAACTGCTGGTAGCAATTCACCCAGAATTTACAGAAATGATCCTAAGGTCATGCTCTTTCAGATTCCTTCGTTAAATTCAGATCTGGTTGATACTTTGGGCTATACAGGCTGAGGTGTCACCAAAAAAGGGGCCACACAATGGTGAAATATAAACAAGAGGACCATGATGGTCCTAGGTCGCTCACCTGACTCTCTTTGACCCCTGGGACATCACATCATTTAAATAGGAAGATGTCATAAAGGAGATAATTTCTACACCAAACCAAGTGTCAAGAAGTTCCGGCCAAAATTGTGACCTCTTGAGTTATAACAAGAAAATTATCATTAAGGCTCCCTTTCCTGTGATATGGCATGGATCCATTCCATTTTCAAAAGGGTTAATCTTTGTGACTTGACCATCATACTGACCAAGTTTCATGAGGATCGGGCCATTTTTGTGGCCTCTAGAGTGTAAACAAGAAAATTGTTATTAAGGCCCCTTTTCCTAGGATATGGCATGGATCCTTCCCATTTTCTATAGGGTTAATCCTTGTGACCTGACAAACATTCTGACCAAGTTTCATGAAGATTGGGTCATATTTGCGGGCTCTAGAGCGTAAACAAGATAAATGTCATCAAGGTCCCTTTTCCCATGATATGGCATAGATCCTTTCCATTTTCAATAGGGTTCATCCTTGTGACTTGATAAAAATTTTGACCAAGTTTCACGAAGATTGGGTCATATTTGTGGCCTCTGGAGCGTGAACAAGAAAATTGTCTTTAAGGCCCCTTTTCCTGTGATATGGGATGGATCCTTCCCATTTTCAATAGGGTTAATCCTTGTGACCTGACAAACATTTTTAATAAGTGTCATGAAGATTGGGCCATATTTGAGGCCTCTAGAGTGTAACAAGATAAATGTCATCAAGGCCCCTTTTCCCGTGATATGGCATAGATCCTTCCCATTTTCAATAGGGTTTATCCTTGTGACCTGGCCAACATTCTGACCAAGTTTCATGAAGATTGGGCCATATTTGTAGCCTCTAGAGTGTAAACAAGAAAATTGTCTTTAAGGCACCTTTTCCTTTGATATGGCATAGATCCTTCCCATTTTCGATAGGGTTCATCTTTGTGACCTGGCCAACATTCTGACCAAGTTTCATCAAGAATGGGCCATATTTGTGGCCTCTAGAGTGTAAACACTAAGATTGTTGACGCCGGACGACAGACGACACACGACAGACGACGGACATTCAATGATCACAAAAGCTCACCTTGAGCACGATGTGCTCAGGTGAGCTAAAAAAATCATCTTCTCTAACGCTACTTCTTAGAATTCAACAAAATTTACAGAAATGATCCCCAGGACATGCTCTTTCAGATTCCTTTGTTAAATTCTGATTGGGTTGATACTTCAGGTGCTAGGGCTGACATGTCACAAAAAAATGGGCCCTCAATGGTGAAATATTAAAAGTCTTCTTCTCTGAAATCAGTGGTCAGAGTTTTACCAAACTTTAGTTACATGATCTTCAGGACATGCTCTTTCAAATAGGCCACCAATGGTGAAATATTAAACTACCCACCAGAATTCAACCTAAGGGGGTGTTCCAAATATATAGTAAAATGTGCCCACGCTTAGATTTTTATGATATTGTGGGTAATTATAGTACTGGGTATACTGATTAAAGCCTCCGAATGCGTTTAGATTGAAAAAATCGCATGTTCCTTGTAATTTTTATCAATATCAAGTATTCGTATAGTCTTATGAAGGCTGAGTTACTTAAAAAATAAAAATCGATAAGCCAACGGGGTTATTTTCTGGGTACGAATTATATTGGTAAGCTGAATCTCATGCAAATGAGAAACCGGTCACGTGGGATATGCACACGCCCAGAAGTAGTTTTGCGCAGACTCCGAACAGATTCCAATCGCGTGGATCTATTTATAAACAGACAACAATGGCGACACGAAAGAGACGAAAAGCATACATTCGGGGTCTATCACCAGCGTCTACTCGAATTTTGCGAGAAAAGAAGGCTGTCATTCGAGGACCTGTCCCTTGTATTGAATTGACGGGTGATAGGCAGCTCTTCGATCGTCGATGAATTTATCCACGCACGGTGAATTGGCTGCAAAGCTCATCGACAAATGGTAAGGATTAGTTTGAAAATATGATAATCGGCGAATTATAAACGTTGGCCTATGCACATGATCTGATAAGAAATTTTGTTCTCAGGAAATCCTAATTTTACTTTCGATTTCATAAAATCGTACCGGTAAATTGAAAAAACTGAATTTGTCAATGTCGCACGCTTTCGTTTCATATAGTGGGGCCCCAAGTGGGGAAAATTAAAAGAACTGAAATTTTATACTATAGATCCACAAGTTTAAATAAGTGATCAAATGTCATTTTTTTACACTGTATACACATTTATGATTTATGAAAGATTGCGTTTAGGAGGCCTAGTTTATAGAGTTCTCGCTTTGTATGCAGTCCCTGGTTCAAACTCTGGACTGGCTGTATGTTTTTCTCTCACATGTGACATTTAACACCAACCTCTGCTTTGGTCATATGATATTAATTGGTTTGTTTGAATGGGATTTTACACCGCTTTCAACATTTTTTCGGTCATAATACGGAGGCTTGAGCACCTAAAAATTGATTACTGGTATTTCTCACACAAGTACTACTTTCCTAGCCTCTAGAGCTCTGCTATCCCACATAGGTCTATGATTATCGACCCATTGGTGGGAGACAAATAGTCGGAAAGAATGACTGCCAGGGGTTGATACTAAGATATTAAGGAGTCAATTTGACGCCTAACACATGAAAACAAGGAGGCCATTAGCACAAAGTAAGGAGTTCAAATTTTCATAATGGGAGAACTTTGAGGAAAAGAAGAAATTTCCTGTTATAAGCAATTTCTTCTTTTCTACAATATTCATGATATGATTCCAAAGAAGAGTTTGTTTCTCAAAACACTACAGGATGCAAGCAAATGTTTTCTTCTACACTAAACTTTTGTAGTGAAAAGATCTACAGTTTTGGCAAGCGTTATTCACCTTCCAGTAATACCCAAAAAGGGAGTTGGGCAGTATATATAGATAGATATTTAGTTTTTCAAAATACTCTCATATGACCCTTGGAGTCCATGGGACTAGTTACTTGTAAATGGAAGGAGTCCCAACTTGTAAACAAGGAGTCTCATTCTCCTGGACTCCCTATGATCAAAGTCACAACTCAAACACAACTCAAACATTGAAGTCTTGTTATGAAAAGATCTTCAAAGTGACAAGGAACTATTGTCCCCCACACGACGGGATTTGCTTTTTAGCTCACCTGATTGTTTGATTCGTTGTCAGTCAGCTCTGAGTTCAAGGTGGCACAGCTCAATTCAGTGTTCCCAAAAACCCTCAAATGGGGTCACACCGGTGATTTACCCCCAAATTGAAGCTTGTACCCCCTATTTTTGCAAGCAGCCTTCTTTGTCTAATATAGAGGGAGTTCATGCATGCTGTAAAATACCCATATTTACCCCCAGATTGAATCAGCAGTGGGAATACTGTCAATTAATTTAAAATGTAAAAAATCAAGCTTATCTAGGTTATAGTTGCTATCTAATTTAAAAAAAAGTTTTGACACAATGTTAATTTCTCCCACATTTCACTGGGCAAAAATATTGCAGTATGAAAATGTAAAGTAAGTTGATTCTTTGCAGGGGCTCTATACTAATGAATACAGCCTTCTACAGGAGAGATGACATTAATGCAGAAATATCACCCTCAACATATATTGGCACCTCAACCTCTATCCATGCCAGAGAGAATTTACTCATTTATTTAGAGGATTCAGATATTTTTGAGAGGTATGTTTTCAAATTCATTATTTTTTTTCAAATGATTACCATTTTGGTGTAGTAGTTATATCATATCAAGGATTTTGTTTACATATTTTGTCCTTGGACAAAGAAGAATTTCTCTTGCACAACTTGGAGATAAACGGTTTGTGGTTTGAAGAATTTCAGCTGTGTCATGGATAAAGGAGTCTTCCTGTAAAAATTCTTTTGAAAGAAACTCCTCCTCAATTTATGGACCTACTTCAATGAATCTTTCACAAAATGTTCCTAGTCACCTGACCATTTGTGTATTAATGTGATTTAGTGAATCTCCACTTGGTCATTGAAAAAGGAGTCTTCTTGTAAAATTTTTGTGAACACAATTCCTCTTCCATTTATTGACTGGTCTGGATGATCTTTCACAAATTTTTCCCAGTCACCTGACCTTGTGCATATTGTCGGGGTTTGGTTGTTTTCAGCTTCATGGTGAAAAAAGGAGCCATCTTACAGCGAGCCGACTTCTGTCATATACCCTTTATTTGTCCTATATTTTGATGGTTGTCCTATATTGTCCTATATTTTAAAGGTGTCCTATATAGTGAACACTTTTGCTATATTTGCAGGAGATATTATAGTGGGGGAAAATGAGATGGTCATTTATGCACTAGCTACAGCTACAGAATATGCTCTACCAAACTTGTTAAAATAAAGTATAATCCATCCTTTAGTCTGGTTACCATGGCAACTAAAAATGCTATGGAAATCTTCTCCCCTGAATCCAGACAGCTTTCTTCTGTTAAAAGCATCATCTAGTGGCCAAGTTGGTTTATATCATGTCTTTGGGGAAATATTTTTTCTCTGCCCGGGCACAACCCATATTATACAGAAATAAAGGCGAAAATCTTAAAAAAAATTCTTCTCTGAAATTAAAAGGCAGACAGATTTTGTATTTAGTATGTAAGCATCATCTAGTAGACCTCTACCAAGTATATTCATATCATGCCCTTTGGGTCAAATCTGGGCTCCAGCCTGGGGCATCCCATTTTATATAGATATAAAGGAGAACTTTAGTCTTATTCTCTGAAACCTGAAGGCAGACAGCTTTCATATTTATCTGTTGGACCACTACCAAGTATTTAATGAAAGCCAACCAAACTCTCTTTCATTTATGGACCTATTTTGATGAAACTTGATTAAAGTGTTCCTTGTCACCCAACATTGTGCATATTGTCACTGTTTGAGGAAATTTAGGCGTGTAATGGAAAAAGGGGCCATGTGCATATTGTCCTGATTTAGTGAACAGTGTCACGCAAAAAAAGTGGCTTCATTTTGCAATTGGAAGGAACCAACTCTCTATTTAAGTATTTATTTGGTTGATACTTTCAAAGGTTATTCTTCATCTTGAAGAATAACCCTTTCATTCCTAAGAAGCACAATCACAGTAAATGATAATGATAAATCCTTTTTGCGGCCTATTTTGTGTTACAGTACTCTTGAACATTTGCAATGTCATTATTTTCTATTTCCGTAAGACTTGGTTATCCTTTTTCTTGAACCACTTTTTTAGCTCCACTGGCTGAAAGCCGCTGGGGCTATTGTCATGGCGTTGTGTCCGTCGTGCGTCCGTGTGTGCGTGCGTCCGTCCGTCCGTGCGTGCATCCGTCCGGTCGTAAACTTTTCTTTAAAAATCTTTTCCTCAGAAACTACTGGATGAGTTTCAACCAAACTTCACAGGTGTGATCCTTGGATGACCCTCTTTCAAAGTTGTTCAAGAAATATTGATCCAATGAAAATCATGGATTTAATGGGCGTGGCTAATTTCCAAATATGGTAAAAAGTGAGTTTTCTCAGATTCTAATTGATGGATACCAATTAAATTTTACATGAATGATCCTTGGGTGACCCTCTATCAGTATACAAAAAGATCATTGTGATCGGATGGAAAATATGTATTTTATGGGCGGAGGTCATTTCTCTATATGTTATAAAGTGGAAACTTTGAAAAATCATTTTCTCAGAATGTAATAGATGGATATCAACCAAATTTCACTGGAATGATCCTTGAATGACCCTTTATTAGTCTACAAATAAACATTGTGATGGGATGGAAAACATGCATTTTATGGGCCGAGGTCATTTCTCTATATGTTAAATAGTGGAAACTTTGAAAATCATTTTCTCAGAATGTAACTGATGGATATCAACCAAATTTCATTGGAATGATCCTTGAGTGACTCTTTATCAGTCTTCAAAAAATCATTGTGATTGGATGAAAAATATGAATTTTATGGGCAGAGGTCATTTCTCTATATGTTATATAGTGGAAAATTTGAAAATCATTTACTCAGAATGTAACTGATGGATATCAATCAAATTTCACTGGAATGATCCTTGAGTGACCCTTTATCAGTGTACCAAAAATTGTTTGGATTGGATGAAAAATATGTATTTTATGGGCGGAGGTCATTTCTTAATATGTTAAATAGTGGAAACTATGAAAATCATTTTCTCAGAATGTAACTGATGGATATCAATCACACATTTTGGTATGATCTTTGGGTGACCAATTATCATGCAGTCAAAAATTATTGTGATCGGATAAAAAATATGTCTTAAGAGTGGAGGTCATTTCTCTATTTGTTATATAGTTGAAACTTTGAAAATCACTTTCAACATCAGTAGAACCCAAATATCTAAAAATCTAGTCAAAACATTTATTTTTATGCCCCCGCATCGATAGATTGGGGGCATATTGTTTTACTCATGTCCGTCTGTCTGTCTGTCCGTCCGTCTGTCTGAAAACTTAACCTTGCCAATATCTTCAAGCCTATTCAAGATACAAAGCTCATATTTGGCATGATGATAGATCTCAATGATCCGCATCCGCTGGTACCAAAGTCAAGGTCATGTGAGAAGGTCAAGGTCATCTGTCAAGGTCAAACTTTGAAAAAATGCCATTACAGGGGCATTCGTGTTTCACAAACACATCTTGTTTTTTACAAGAATTTCAAGCCTGTGGAGCGACACAAGCCATTCATGGCTTTGTAGTTTACCGGTTGCCTGCAAGATCTTTAAATCTCAGCTGTAATGAGTTTTGTTGCTATGATAATAGAATAATAAGTAATAATCTGTACCTGACCGTTTGCTGTAAAGCAAAAAATCTACAAAATCAAGATATTAGTGAAGATTCTGGTTGAACCTTTTTATCAACCACCCTTGTGGTTGGTTTAGACAATTGAAGTAATGAGAGCTCGGTATCATTGCATCTGGGTCAGTCAATCTGTCAACCAGTCTGGTCCATTTTGTCAAAAGACTCAGTCCCTGCATTTATGATTAGATTTCAAAATAACCTTGCACAATTGCTGCTCTCCATCTTGAGAATATGTGCAATTTTAAAGAAGTTATATGAAATTCTGAGGTGAAAAGTCAAGGTAAAACACAACAATTACTAAGTAAGAACTCATTGCCACAATGATAATACTGGATATCACAGCCTGTTTTATTAAACAATTGGGTATTCATTATGGACTATAGGTAGCACTTATCCCTTATCATGCTGAACTCTGGATATAGTCCTGTTTTTGACATGATTATAGACAAGGATTAGCCTGCACACATGTACACCATGATGTTAGAATGTATCAGCTGTATGTTCCTAATTAACCAGATTGTCATTATAATTGATTTCAATTAAATTCATGACCAAAAAATATTTTCAGTTCCTTGATTTAATTCTGTATAGAAAAGGTAAAGATAATATACAATGTACAAATCTCAAGAAAGTTTTTGGCTGTAAATAGTATCCAATTAAATAAAAGTAAAGTAAATGTACTGTATTTCAGAATTTCATCTGACATTGGAGAAAGTTACATATTGAAGACACAGCAGGCTTAAGAGACAGCAAGATTATTTAAGAGGTAAGTGTGTTCTTGACAAATATAATAATATTATATTTATTTATATGATAAAGGATTTTGTGTAAAGCTTAGTTTGAATTTGATTTTACTCCACTTTCAACTGTATGATATGTACGTCATAGGGTCTGGTACATATGGTGCCCTGTTGTTTTGGCTCATTTTCTTGCTCATAATGGGCTATGGTAATTCAGCTGTGTCTGTCCTCTATTGTGTATTAATTATGTGTCAAGATCCTGTCTGCACTTACAAGGTCACATTTTGGTTTTCAAATGTTTTGAAATAAGATCGGAATAAATATCTATCATATCAGGGACAAGCTTGAAATTTGGCCGTCTAGGATCCAAAACTAGATTGATCCCCAACGACGGCTCTTAATCTATCCTACTATTTGTCTTCCACCAATGAGTTGATAATAGTAGACGCATAAGGGATAGCAGCTGGTGGCTAGGAAAGAGTGTACTAGGAGTAATGGTGTGAGAAATACTATACATCAAATGAAACATGCTGCAATATGACTGAAAAATTGTTGAAAGCAGTGTAAAAAAATTTATACAAACAAAGCCACCTTTGTGAACATTTCCTCATGTAACAGAAAATGGCCCTCTTGTTGATCTTTAGCAAGAGTCCAGTGGGAGTATTTATAATGCATAAAAACTCTTCAGCCTGATTGTTTCATAATAATGTTACATTCATCTTATTGTTTCAGACTTATCCAAAAGAGCCTATCCAAAAGGAGCTAGAACACTATAAGTATCAGCCTTCCATCCACACAATACCTTTTAGTAAGAAGAAGTCACATTTCTGAAGAATGAAAGATTACTGCATACCACATCACTTGGAAGGACAATCAATAGAGCCGAAAGTTATTTCTAGTTAATTGTTTTAATTCCTAAACAGAAAATTCAATGAATAAACGGTGAAATCTGCACCGCGCAACCACTCAATGAACTACATAAGACTAGAGAAATATCACTAGTGTGTGTTTCTACCAGATTTCTACACCATTTCTAATGAAACCTCTAGGAGTTCTACATATGCAAGAATATATGAGTTTTAATGGTAATTTGTGTTTGTCTGAAGAACTTGATAATGATTGCTTATAATGAAAATGCCACTTTCATTAAGCGATCAAAGTGGTCTCTAAATAGAGGTAGTAAATTTGAAATTGACTGTAAGCTCATGCTTTTGTCACAATCAACTTATATGAATTAGTAGGAAATAAGGTCATTAGAGCGTATGACCTACAGCAATGGTGTGTTTATTGTCCACAAACTTTTTAGCTCACCTGAGCACACTGTGCTCAAGGTGAGCTATTAGGGTCACCACGAGTCTGTTGTGCATCGTCCGTTGTCAACAATGCTAAAACTTCTTCTTCTGAACCTTTTGGCGGAATGCAATGAAACCTTGCCAGAATGTTCCTTTGGTGACCCTCTTTAAGAATTGTTCGCGAAATTTTGATTTGGCTGTAAATATGGGCATGGATTATGTTGAGCCTGAAATCTTTGATCAACATTTCCTCCTGAACCACAAACTTTCCTCCACAAAATTTTAAGCTCACCTGAGCATAACGTGCTGAAGGTGAGCTATTAGGACCAGCAATGAGTCCGTCGTGCATCGTCTGTTGTCAATAACGTTAAAAACTTCTTCTCCTGAACCTTTAGGCTGATTTCTATAAAACCTTGCCAGAATGTTTCTTAGGTGACCCTTTTCAGAAATTCTTTGCGAAATTTTGATTGGCCCATAAATAAGGGCTTGGCAGGGCAGGGCTTATTTTGAGCCCATAATCTTTGAACAACATCTGAACCACTGCGCAGATTTCATTCATAATGTTCCTTTGATGACCTTTTTCAAATTATTTGGAAAAAATTGATTTTCCAATAAATATGGGCATGGCAGGGCGGGGCTTATTTTGAGTTGCCTAAGTAAAGAATTGGCGGACAGGGTCTATTTTCACTTAAAATTCTTGAAATAAGATCTTCTCTTCAACAATATGGCAAATGTGAATGAAACTTTGTCAGAAATCTGAATGGGTTCCACTGGACCATTCTTGCCCTCTTGTTAGCTCACCTGAGCACGAAGTGCTCAAGGTGAGCTATTGTGATCGTAGAACGTCCGTCGTCAGTCGTGCGTCGTCCACAATTTCTTTAAACATCTTCTCCTCCTAAACCAGTGGGCAAATCTTGATGAAACTTGGCAGGGATGTTCCTTGGATCAAGCTCTACCGAAGTTGTTCAAATAAATGAAATCCACCGTTAACTTTCCCTTTACCCTTTACAAAAAGGGTAAAAAAATATGAAAATCTTTAAAAATCTTCTTCTCTAAAACCAGAAGGCAGACAGCTTTCATATTTGGTATGTAGCATCATCTAGTGGACCTCTACCAAGTTTATTCATATCAAACCCTTGGGTCATATTTGGGCTTTGCACGGGTGCATCCCTTTATCACTTATGAGCACGAAGGGTAAAAAAATGAAAATCTTTAAAAATCTTCTTCTATGAAACCAGATGGCAGACAGCTTTCATAATTTGGTATGTAGCATCATCTAGTAGACCTCTACAAAGTTTGTAAATATCAAGACCCTAGGATCATATTTGGGCTCCACCCGGGCGCAACCCTTTTTACATACAATCAAAGAGCGAAAACCTTTTAAAATCACTGCTTTCATTTTTATTATGTAGTATCATCTAGTGGGCCCCTACCAAGTTTGTTCATATCAAGACCCTTGGGTCATATTTGGGCTCCACCCAGGCGCATCCCTTTCAGCTCATCTGAGCACGAAGGGTGAAAAAATGAAAATCTTCTTTTTTGAAACCAGAAGGCAGACAGCTTTCATATTTAGAATGTAGCATCATCTAATGGACCTCTTCCAAGTTTGTTCATATCAAGACCCTGGGGTCACTTTTGAGGTCCACCCGGGTTCATCCCTTTTAACATAGAATCAAAGCGCAAAAAGGCATATCTGTCTTGCTCTTCGCTGAAAACATTCCATGGTATTGATCTTAGGCAATTATCTTCTTTTTGTCATCTGCCTATCTGATTAATGTGATGTCCCAGGGGTCATAAAGACTCAGGTGAGGGATCTAGGACCATCTTGGTCCTCTTGTTAAATTATTGCCCTTTGTTGTTTTTTAGCTCCATTGGCTGAAAGCCACTGGGGCTATTGTCATGCCATTGTGTCCGTCGTGAGTCCGTGCGTGCGTGCGTCCGGTCGTAAACTTTTTCTTCAAAAATCTTCTCCTCAGAAACTACTGGATGGATTTCAACCAAACTTCACAGGAATGATCCTTGGGTGACCCTTTTTCAAAGTTGTTCAAGAAATTTTGATCCAATGAAAAACATAGATTTAATGGGCGTGGCTAATTTCCAAATAAGGTAAAAAGTGATTTTTCTCAGGTTCTAATTGATGGATACCTATCAAATTTTACATGAATGATCCTTTGGTGACGCTTTATCAGTCTACCAAAAATTATTGTGATCGGATGAAAAATATGTATTTTACGGGCGGAGGAAACTTTGAAAATCATTTTCTAAGAATCTAACATATAGATATCAACCCAATTTTACATGAATGATCCTTGGGTGACCCTTTATCAGTCTACCAAAAATTATTGTGATCAGATGAAAAATATGTCTTTTCATGGGTGGAGGTCATTTTTCTATATGTTATATAGTGGAAACTTTGAAAATCATTTTCTCAGAATCTTACAGATAGATATCAACCCAATTTTACATGAATGATCCTTGGTCGACCCCTTATCAGACTACAAAAAAATATTTTGATCGGATGAAAAATATGTATTTTATGGGCAGAGGTCATTTCTCTATATGTTATATAGTGGAAACTTTGAAAATCATTTTCTCAGAATGTAATTGATGGATATCAATCAAACTTCATTAGTATGATCCTTGGGTGATCCATTATCATGCAGCCAAAAATTATTGTGATTTGAAGAAAAATATGTCTTTAATGGGCGGAGGTCATTTCTCTATATGTTATAAGAGTGGAAACTTTGAAAATCATTTCAACATCAGTAGAAGCCAAGATATCTAAAAATCTAGTCAATACTAAGATTTGCTATTACAAGAAATTCAAGCCTGTGGAGCGACACAAGCCATTCATGGTTTTCTAGTTAGGCTTACATTCTTGTCCGGATCATAACTCCTAAACTATAAGTGCTAGCAACTTCAAGCTTGGTACACTTATAGATCTTATTGAGGACAAGTGTTTTGTTCAAGAACCATTATTCTGCCACGCCCACTTCTTTAGTTATTGCCCTTTGTTGTTTTTAGCCTTTCATTCTGGTCCGGATCATATCTCCTAAACTATAAGTGCTAGCAACTTCAAGCTTGGTACACTTATAAAACTCATTGAGGAGAAGTGTCATGTTCAAGATCCATAACTCTGCCACTCCCACTTTTTGAGTTATTGCCCTTTGTTGTTTTTAGCCTTACATTCTTGTCCCGATCATATCTCCTAAACTATAAGTGCTAGCAACTTCAAGCTTGGTACACTTATAGATCTAATTGAGGACAAAGGTCTTGTTCAAGAACTGTTATTCTGCCACGCCCACTTTTTGAGTTATTGCCCTTTGTTGTTTTTACCTTTACATTTTTGTCCGGAACATATCTTTAAACCATAAGTGCTAGCAACTTCAAACTTTGTACACTGATAGATCTCATCGAGGTCAAGTGTCATGTACAAGAACTGTTACTGTGCCACACCCACTTTTTGAGTTATTGCCCTTTGTTGTTTTTACATTTTTGTCCGGAACATATCTTCTAAACCATAAGTGCTAGAAACTTCAAACTTGCTACACTTATAGAAATCATTGAGGACAAGTGTCATGTACAAGAACTGTCACTCTACCATGTCCACTTTTTGAGTAATTGCCCTTTGTTTGGTTCTATCCTTACATTTTTGTCCCGTACTTATCTCCTAAACCATAAGCCCTAGCAACTTGAAACTTTGTACACTGGTAGATCTCATTGAGAAGAAGTGTAATGCACAAGAACTGTTACTCTGCCACATCCACTTTTTTACTTATTGTCCGTTGTTGTTTTTTATCCTGACATTTTTGTCCAGACCATATCTCCTGAGCCATCAGTGCTAGCAACTTCAAACTTGGTACACTTATAGATCTCATTGAGGATAAGTGGCATGTACAAGATCCTTCGGCCAGTGGAGCTAAAAACCTGAACAATGAAAGGTTCTTGGTCATGTTCTTCAGAAGTTTGACCTTGACTGATGACCTTCACATTGTAACATGACCTTGACTTCGGAACCAGCAGATGCAGATCATTGAGATCTATCACCATGCCAAATATTAGCCTTGTATCTTGAAGTTTTTTGGTTAAGTTTTTTTAGTTATCAACCTTGACAGATGACCTTGACCTTGTCACATGACCTTGACTTTGGTACCAGCAGATGCAAATCATTGAGATCTTTATCATGCCAAATATGAGCCTTGTATGTTGAATAGGCTTGAAGATATTGGCAATGTTAAGCTTTTTGGTTAACTTTTGCAGATAGACGGACAACGGTAAAACAATATGCCCCCAATCTTTCGAAAAGGGGCATAAAAATATTCAGTCATACACCAAAGCTGTACTTGGAGATTCCCTATTTGCATGACAGATATCATTTGAGCCAGTGTTTAAATTCACAAGCAATTTCTTATGTGCATGAGGCATTGGTCGGTCTAAACAACCACACAAATAAATCAGATTATTTGTTGACCGCCTGAGGAAGAGCTAACCCTTGTCTTTCTACATAGGGCTTGGGTCAGACCTTGTGGATGCAATTACTAGCCAGATGCTTAGCTTTGCATACATGGAATTGGTAGAAAGTCAAGAACATAATCATTTCGATGGCTCCTTGCGAAAAAAAGTTGAAACTTCCTACATGTTTATAGGGAGTTAAAACGTTTTTTCGATAGTCTTTATGACAATTAATACCATTTTCTCTGGGCAATAATCTTATTCTTTTATGAAAACTCATATGTACTTTTTAGCTCACCTGAGCACGAAGTGCTCAAGGTGAGCTTTTGTGGTCGAGTGATGTCCGTCGTCCGTCGTGTGTCGTCCGTCGTCAACTTTTACCTTGTAGACACTCTAGAGGCCACATTTTTTGCCCGATCAACCTGAAATTTGGTCACAATGATTGTCTTGATAAAATCTCGGACAAGTTCGAAATTGGGTCAAGTGGGGTCAAAAATGAGGTCACAGGGTCAAATCTTAGAAAAACCTTGTAGACACTCTAGAGGCCACATTGTTTGCCAAATCAACCTAAAAATTGGTCAGAATGATTGTCTTGATAAAATCTCGGCCAAGTTCGAAATTGGGTCAAGTGGGGTCAAAAATGATGTCACGGGGTCAAATCTTAGAAAAACCTTGTAGACGCTCTAGAAGCCACATTTTTTGCCCAATCAACCTGAAATTTGGTCAGAATGATTATCTTGATAAAATCTCGGTCAAGTTTGAAATTGGGTCAAGTGGGGTCAAAAATGAGGTCACAGGGTCAAATCTTAGAAATACCTTGTAGACACTCTAGAAGCCATATTTTTAGCCCAATCAACCTAAAATTTGGTCAGAATGATTGTCTTGATGAAATCTCAGACAAGGTTGTAATTGGGTCAAGTGGGGTCAAAAATGAGGTCACGGGGTCAAATCTTAGAAAAACCTTGTAGACACTCTAGAAGCCATATTTTTTGCCCAATCAACCCGAAATTTGGTCAGAATGATCATCTTGATGAAATCTCGTACAAGTTTGATATTGGGTCAAATTGGGTCAAAAATGAGGTCACGGGGTCAAATCTTAGAAATACCTTGTAGATACTCTAGAAGCCATATTTTTTGCCCAATCAAACTGAAATTTGGTCACAATGATTGTCTTGATGAAATCTCAGACAAGTTCGAAATTGGGTCAAGTGGGGTCAAAAATGAGGACATATCGTCAAATCGTAGAAAAACCTTGTAGACACTCTAGAAATACCTTGTATTTAGCCCAATCAACCTTAAATTTGGTCAGAATGATTGTCTTGATGAAATCTCGGACAAGGTCGTAATTGGGTCAAGTGGGGTCAAAAATGAGGTCACGGGGTCAAATCTTAGAAAAACCTTGTAGACACTCTAGAGGCCACATTGTTTGCCAAATCAACCTGAAAATTGTTCAGAATGATTGTCTTGATAAAATCTCGGTCAAGTTCGAAATTGGGTCAAGTGGGGTCAAAAATGATGTCACGGGGTCAAATCTTAGAAAAACCTTGTAGACGCTCTAGAAGCCACATTTTTTGCCCAATCAACCTGAAATGTGGTCAGAATGATTATCTTGATAAAATCTCGGTCAAGTTTGAAATTGGGTCAAGTGGGGTCAAAAATGAGGTCACAGGGTCAAATCTTAGAAATACCTTGTAGACACTCTAGAAGCCATATTTTTAGCCCAATCAACCTAAAATTTGATCAGAATGATTGTCTTGATGAAATCTCGGACAAGGTCGTAATTGGGTCAAGTGGGGTCAAAAATGAGGTCACGGGGTCAAATCTTAGAAAAACCTTGTAGACACTCTAGAAGCCATATTTTTTGCCCAATCAACCCGAAATTTGGTCAGAATGATCATCTTGATGAAATCTCGTACAAGTTTGATATTGGGTCAAATTGGGTCAAAAATGAGGTCACGGGGTCAAATCTTAGAAATACCTTGTAGATACTCTAGAAGCCATATTTTTTGCCCAATCAAACTGAAATTTGGTCACAATGATTGTCTTGATGAAATCTCAGACAAGTTCGAAATTGGGTCAAGTGGGGTCAAAAATGAGGACATATCGTCAAATCGTAGAAAAACCTTGTAGACACTCTAGAAATACCTTGTATTTAGCCCAATCAACCTTAAATTTGGTCAGAATGATTGTCTTGATGAAATCTCGGACAAGGTCGTAATTGGGTCAAGTGGGGTCAAAAATGAGGTCACGGGGTCAAATCTTAGAAAAACCTTGTAGACACTCTAGAGGCCACATTGTTTGCCAAATCAACCTGAAAATTGTTCAGAATGATTGTCTTGATAAAATCTCGGTCAAGTTCGAAATTGGGTCAAGTGGGGTCAAAAATGATGTCACGGGGTCAAATCTTAGAAAAACCTTGTAGACGCTCTAGAAGCCACATTTTTTGCCCAATCAACCTGAAATTTGGTCAGAATGATTATCTTGATAAAATCTCGGTCAAGTTTGAAATTGGGTCAAGTGGGGTCAAAAATGAGGTCACAGGGTCAAATCTTAGAAATACCTTGTAGACACTCTAGAAGCCATATTTTTAGCCCAATCAACCTAAAATTTGATCAGAATGATTGTCTTGATGAAATCTCGGACAAGGTCGTAATTGGGTCAAGTGGGGTCAAAAATGAGGTCACGGGGTCAAATCTTAGAAAAACCTTGTAGACACTCTAGAAGCCATATTTTTTGCCCAATCAACCCGAAATTTGGTCAGAATGATCATCTTGATGAAATCTCGTACAAGTTTGAAATTGGGTCAAGTGGGGTCAAAAATGAGGTCACGGGGTCAAATCTTAGAAATACCTTGTAGATACTCTAGAAGCCATATTTTTTGCCCATTCAAACTGAAATTTGGTCACAATGATTGTCTTGATGAAATCACAGACAAGTTTGAAATTGGGTCAAGTGGGGTCAAAAATGAGGTCACGGGGTCAAATCTTAGAAAAACCTTGTAGACGCTCTAGAAGCCACATTTTTTGCCCAATCAACCTGAAATTTGGTCAGAATGATTATCTTGATAAAATCTCGGTCAAGTTTGAAATTGGGTCAAGTGGGGTCAAAAATGAGGTCACAGGGTCAAATCTTAGAAATACCTTGTAGACACTCTAGAAGCCATATTTTTAGCCCAATCAACCTAAAATTTGGTCAGAATGATTGTCTTGATAAAAACTCGGACAAGGTCGTTATTGGGTCAAGTGGGGTCAAAAATGAGGTCACGGGGTCAAATCTTAGAAAAACCTTGTAGACACTCTAGAAGCCATATTTTTTGCCCAATCAACCCGAAATTTGGTCAGAATGATCATCTTGATGAAATCTCGTACAAGTTTGATATTGGGTCAAATTGGGTCAAAAATGAGGTCATGGGGTCAAATCTTAGAAATACCTTGTAGATACTCTAGAAGCCATATTTTTTGCCCATTCAAACTGAAATTTGGTCACAATGATTGTCTTGATGAAATCTCAGACAAGTTTGAAATTGGGTCAAGTGGGGTCAAAAATGAGGTCATAGCATCAAATCGTAGAAAAACTTTGTAGACACTCTAGAAGCCATATTTTTTGCCTGATCAACCTGAAAATTGATCAGAATGATTGTCTTGATGAAATCTCGTACAAGTTTGATATTGGGTCAAGTGGGGTCAAAAATGAGGTCACAGGGTCAAATCTTAGAAAAACCTTGTAGACACTCTAGAAGCCATATTTTTGGCCCAATCAACCTGAAATTTGGTCACAATGATTGTCTTGATGAAATCTCGGTCAAGTCCGAAATTGGGTCAAGTGGGGTAAAAAATGAGGTCACAGGGTCAAATCTTAGAAATACCTTGTAGACACTAGAAGCCCTATTTTTAGCCCAATCAACCTAAAATTTGGTCAGAATGATTATCTTGATAAAATCTGGTACAAGTTTGATATTGGGTTAAATGGGGTCAAAAATGAGGTCACGGGGTCAAATCTTAGAAATACCTTGTAGACACTCTAGAAGGCATATTTTTTGCCCAATCAAATTGAAATTTGGTCAGAATGATAATCTTGATGAAATCTCGGTCAAGTCGGAAATTGGGTCAAATTGGGTCAAAAATGAGGTCACAGGGTCAAATCTTAGAAAAACCTTGTAGACACTCTAGAAGCCATATTTTATGCCCAATCAACCTGAAATTTGGTCAGAATGATCATCTTGATGAAATCTCGGTCATGTCCGAAATTGGATCAAGTGGGGTCAAAAATGAGGTCATGGGGTCAAATCTTAAAAATACCTTGTAGACACTCTAGAAGCCATAAATTTGGCCCAATCAACCCGAAATTTGGTCAGAATGATCATCTTGATGAAATCTCGGTCAAGTTCAAAATTGGGTCAAGTAGGGTCAAAAATGAGGTCACCTAGGGTCAAAAATTAGGTCACAGGGTCAAATCTTAGAAAAACCTTGTAGACACTGTAGAAGCCATATTTTTTGCCCAATCAACCTAAAATTTGGTCAGAATGATTGTCATGATCAAATCATGGACAAGTTAGTAATTGGGTCAAGTGGGGTCAAAAATGAGGTCACGGGGTCAAATCTTAGAAAAACCTTGTAGACACTCTAGAAGCCACATTTTTTGCCTAATCAACCTGAAATTTGGTCAGAATGATTATCTTGATGAAAGCTCGGACAAGTTTGAAGTTGGGTCAAGTGGGTTAAAAATTAGGTTACGGGTCAAATTTTAGAAAAACCTTGTAGTCAATCAAGAAGCCATATTTTTTGCCTGATCAACCTGAAAATTGGTCAGAATGATTGTCTTGATGAAATCTAGGTCAAGTTTGAAATTGGGTCAAGTGGGGTCAAAAATGAGGTCACAGGGTCAAATATTAGAAAAACCTTATAGACACTATAGAGGCCACATTTTTTGCTCTATCAACCTGAAAATTGACAGAATGATCATCTTAATGAAATCTAGGTCAAGTTTGAAATTGGGTCAATTTGGGTCAAAAACTAGGTCCTGGGAACAAATCTAAATCTTAGAAAAACCTTGTAAGCAGTTTAGAGGCATATTTTTTGCCCAATCGACCTGAAATTTGGTAAGAATTCTTCATTCTTTCTAAATCTACTATAAACAATTTTTGACAGTTCATTCAGGTGAGCGATTTAGGGCCACTATGGCCCTCTTGTTTGTTTATACATTTTATTTTCAATCCAAGATAAATGAATATCGGTAAAATTGGTATTGTGAAAATAATTCTTCCATGTAATTAGCTATTACATTGCCTAAAAGAAATGTGATACTAGAAAAGATAATCAATTAAGAATGATAAATGAATAAATACTTAAAACAAACATTGCTTGTTTTTTCAATATGATTTCTTTGCTAAGCAAAATCCCCCTTCTATTTTTAGCTTGGCTGTTTTCAAAGGAATTTGCTACAGCCCTGGTGTTGTTGTTGGAAGTTTCTTATTCTTTGGTGCGATTTGCATTATGAACAATCCGATTCTTCATGAATGTTGGTCAGAATAATTTTCTGTTCTCAAGGATAATCTGTATAGAAATTTGGAATCTTCTGTTTGAAATCATGGGAAAAAAGGCCTTAATATGAATATCCTTGTTAGCGCTCTAAATTTTGTTTAAGTCTTCATGCTAATTACAAATAAAATTTACTGAACATATTAAGAAGATGGCAACCCAAAGAAAAATTCTGCCCAGTTTGATTGAAATTTGCCCATTGTTTTCTTAGATCTTGCATTTAGTTAACCCTTAGATGTAGTGGCTAACTAAAGTTATAGAGAAAGCATATGCCATGTTCCAAGAGTTATCTTGAATAATAACTGAAAATGTTTGATAGGCTGTCAACTCCTAGGCCTGAATAATTGACAAATGTTAAAAACAGCCAAGCTAAAAAGAATTGTACAAATAAACCTCTTTCAACAATATTTCAGTTCTATAGTACAGCTACCTATAATTTTCTGTTATTAATTACACATTTTTCTAACTTCCAGGGTACCATTAGGGTTTGCTGCAATTTCGACTTTGTATGCAAATTAGTTCTCTCGCAAACAGTTTGCCGCAAATTTGCAGCAAATATTTTGGAGAGGCAATATATTTTGGTAAAGGATGCTGTTGACAGCTTAAGAAGGATTAAGGCAAATATCAGATTGAAATCAGCAGAATTCAGGATTCACTTTAGGGTTGTTAGTCTTGTGCTTTATTGATGGTGCTAACCAGATTTGATGTTAATGTTAACAGAAATGAAACCAAGTGGCAAATTGCAACAAGATATATGCCTTACACACTGTTTGATGAAGAGTAGGACAGGGGATTTAAATTAAAGTCTTGAAATCAACAGAGGCTAAAACTTGAAAAACAAGGGGACCGTTGACCCTGGATCACTCACCTGAAGTAAAAGCTCTATACCCTAGATCAGTTTAAGCAATCCCAGAAAGAAGAGATTTCACATATTTAATCATCCAGCTCTGTGAATTTAAACTCTTCAAAACCAATTGGGAAAATTTGGCAATATGATTTCTCATTTCAACCCTTCCTACCTAATTGGGTTAAATTGGCAATTTGATTTCTATCATCTCATCTTTACCAAATAAAGGCTGTTGGAGCTCTGGTTGAGATGAAGAAATTTTGAAGATTTCTAAATTGATACCTGAGAACTAGATCTACCCCCTCCCCTTATTATTCTAAACCTGATGACAAAAGAGACATGATTTTAGCTATCTAAATAAAGGTCAATGAACTGATGAATCGTGTCAAATATACAGGCTGTTGGGGACCTGGTTTAGAAAGAGAAGAAGAATTTTGAAGATGTCTTATTTGGTCAGAGTCCTACCAACTCTCACCTGTTGCTCTGCCCCTGGTGGTAACCCTGTCATGATTTTAGCTATTTGATAATAATGAGCTGATTATCCATGACAAATTCTAAGCCTGTAGGGGTCATGGTTCAGTAGAAGCAGATATCATAAAGATTTCTAGTTTGATCAAACATGTTCCCCCTCCCCAAAATGCTCTGCACCTGCCTGTCCAAAACTCATGATTCAAGCTCTTTTAATAAAGGTTATTGAGCTGATGATCCATGCCAAATTTCAAGGTTGTTCGGCTTCTGGTTCATTAGAAGAATAATTTGGAATTAGCTAATTTGATCAAAGTTCTACCCCCCCTTCCCCCCCCCCCCCCTGGTGCTCTGCCTGTGGTGGCCCAACATTAATGATTTTAGTTATTTTGATGAAGGTCTATGAGCTGATAATCTATACCACATTGTAGAGCTTCTGGTTCAGATCAAGATGAATTTTAAAGATTTTTTTTAAAAAAAAATCACTTTTGTTGCCATGGCATACAGTTTTCAACCACTTTTAATTCTTTTAGTTATTCTGGGGTACATTCCTTTGAAAGTTGGTGTAAATCGGCCTAGTAGTAAAGGAAGAGTTTTTGTTCAAAAATTTTTGATAGACAACAGACGAACAGCGGGTGATCATAATAGCTAACATGAGCACTTTGCGCTCAGGTGAGCTGAAATGCTAGGTAGATTTATGATCCATTTGCACTGCACTCTAACCATGAGAGGAATATAATTGCCAGATTTCTTGTCAGGATGAAAGACTAATGGTCTGGACAAAGAAGTGGTCACCACCTGAAAGACACTGGATGCTACGGGTGATCACATTATATGTCCCATCTTTCATTGGGCATATAAAAATGTACAACAAACTGTCCACAACAGCTGCCTCAAACACATCACAGCTATTTACACCTACAGAACTAACAAATATGAAAGTCCCAGAGATATCTGATTGGAAAAAGAGAACGCCTACGGGTGCCTACGCTCGGCTGTTGAGTGCTGGATGGGAAAAAAATCTAAGTTAAAAAAGGGGCATTATTTGCACAAAATGCATCTAGAGTTATTCCCCTTAATAGTATAGTTTGATCTTTTGATGGTGAACATGTGTACCAAGTTTCAAGTCAATACCTTCAGTAGAGCTAGAGATATCACAAAATTTCAAAGTATTCGCACAACAACGACGCCCAAGACAACAACACCAAGGCTATAGCAATACCTCAGGTTTTCTCTGAAATCAACGAGCTATTAAATCTTGTGTAAAAGGTATCTGGCTTGCAACCGTCATTGGAACAATAAAACTTTTGATATTTTCTTTCACACTGAATTTAACCCTGTGTCCTGTTTTCTTTATGCCTCAATTTTTTATCTATAACTTTCCCTGACCAGCCAACATGTCATATAGTTCAAGTGGATTATCTGAATCTAAGGTCCTGAAATAAGCCTCTACTCCTCCTGCAAATAGAAATAGGGGTATCCACTAATCCTCATTTCATTCTGGTTTAGTCTTAACATTACATCACTTATCCTTTTCACACAAACATGTATTGCCATAGTTGTTGACTTATTGCCAAACAGAATCTTTCATAGATTTTCCAAATATATGATGGTCATTCTACCATGCTTTATTTTCATATTCATATTTTCTTAGGTCTATTACAGACAGCAAAACATAATTTTTAATTTTTAATATAAAAAATCAGTGCATGTGCGTGTCTGTCAGCTCCTAAGCGAAAGATCTAAATGAAATTGCTTAATTGAGTCAGGATTAAATGGGCTAGACAATTTCTCCTTGAACTTAAAGCACTTGAGAATATGGCAAAGGTTTGGAAATCATTTTCCAAATCTGTACTAAAATAAATACCGACTGACCAACAAGTGCAAAGCAATATACCCCCCTCTTTTCGAAGGGGGGCATTATAATAGAATACCCCAGATAATCAATATTTAAGTGATAACCCTTCTTCTGCAACCTTGCTATTTGAGGTATAAATCTTCATATTTGCTTCAAAGTGTATATTTTGATGCAGAATGAATATAGCAAGTACAATTGAAATCCATTTTTAATTGGAGGTAATATGCTCCAGATTGGCTGAATTTTGATGTTTGTTTGTCTTGGCGGGGTTTTACGACGCTTTTAACAAAAATTTCAGACATGTTGCGGTTGCTCGAGCACCTAAAAATGGATTCCTGGTATTTCTCACACTTGTACTACCATTACATCCTTTTCTAGCCTCCAGCTGCTATCACACAACAAAGGTCTACAATTATCAACCAATTGGTGGTGATACAAACAGATGGAAAGTATAAGTGCTGTTATTGGGGACCTAACCCAAGACCTCTAGATTGACAGTCAGGCGCACTAACAACTGCGCTATGATGGCTGCTAGCAAAATTTCTACAATTGACCTTGAGCTTCAACTTTCAGCTAAACAAAAGTTTACAATATATCCGAAGGTTTACGTTTGAATTAGCAAATCTTCTCATGACCGTGTTCTATTCGAGCTTTCAAGGTATTTGTTCAAAATCTATTCATAAATGTATAGATTATAGTCTGGACAAAGTTGGAAGTGAAGACTACCCATTCAAATACTTACCCAAATATACCCATATATATAGAGGTTTGTCATGTTGGACTTGGAACAGGCCCTGGTGGTGGCTCAGCAGGCTCTTTCTTTCCGGCAGGAAATCAAACAATAACCCTTTTTCTGGTATGCATCTGCCATTTGTCAGTGTAGCCTTTCATCTGGATATGTGTTCTTTATGTGTTCTTGAAAAAGAATGTTAAGAACATCAAAATGAAGGATGAGAAATTTGTTATATTTCTTGATGAAATAGATAAAATGTTACACCATTATTTGAGTATTTTAATTGATTGAAAAAAATTGATTTCATACCTCCTTGAAAAGAAAATGGGTATACAGCCATTTTTAGCTTGAGCACTGTAGTCCCAAGAGATTTCTGTCATAAAGTAAAATCTTTTATTTTTTACCTTGATTAGATTAGATTAGAAGACATTCAAATTTATTACAATGGAAAGACACTAAAAACCAAATCAAACTTGTGTTTGAATCTGCTTTGAATGTAAATACAGTGAGATACGGTTTTTAATTTCATTTCTCCATGAATTGAAAAAAGTTTCCTAGTGAGTATTAGTTTTTTTTAAATTGGGAGTATCCAGTGAATAATCAATTCAATTTGATAGCTGTAAACAGAAAATAACAATCATGACTCATTGAGTAAATGAGTAAATTTTTATTTTGCTAAGTTCAATGGATTTTTTATACTAGTATAAATTTGGTATTTTAAAATACCAATAAATATATATATATTAAAAATCCTCTATTTAAGAGAAACAGAATTTTTTGTGTGAATGGAAAAAAAGCACATCATTATAGTGCGAAGATAAATCTATCGTTCAGGGTTCGACACTAAGGGGAGTCCGGGAGTCCAAGACTCCTTGTTTACCAGATGGGACTCCTTCCATTTGCAAGTAAGGAGTCCGATTGACTCCAAGGATCATATGAGAATATTTTGAAAAACAAATGAAAGAGTACTGTCGTTTCTTACACTTGCCAAAACTGTAGACCTTTTCACTACAAAAATTGGTGAAGAAAATATTTGCTTGCATCCTGTAGTATTTTGAAAAAGAAACCCTCCTTTTTTAAAGGACATTGTAGAAAAGAAAAAATTGCCTATAACAAGCAATTTCTTCTTTTCCACAATGTTCTCCCATTTTGAAAATTGGGACTCCTTATTTTGAGCTTGGACTCATTGATTTCATGTGTTAGGAGTCCAATTAACTCCTTAATCTCAGGAGTTAGTGTCAACCCCTGTCGTTTAAGATAAAATGTAAGAAATTAAAAGAAAATATTGCATTAATCTCTGTATGTATTAGATAATTTAGTCTCTTATCACTCACCCTCCTTTCAGCCTGTTTCTGCCTACTGACTTCAACACTTTATTTTTCCCTTGGTTATGGCATTCATTACTACTTGCTCCTAGAGAAATAAGTAGAAAAAATATGCATGGATAAAATGCAACCCTATTCATTTTTCTGGGTTTCATGGGGTCATGCTAGGCACAGACTTCAGGGTTTTTACCCAGCTCTCAACAATATGTGTTATACATGTATCAAGGGGTTGGAGCATCTAACATCAGTTTTCTGGTATTTCTCAAACAAGTTTTAGCATAATTATCAACTCTCATTTATCATGCATACCTCTATGACTCTGCATGAACCTAAATGAGCCTCATTGAGCTTGATTGGCCTAACTATTTTTCATTTTATGTTTTATTTTGGTGCCCCAATAATGGTGCAGTGGGAAAAACTGAAACCATATTGCGCAAAATTTAAAATCTAACAGAGGCTGGTTTAAGCTTTGCATAAGAAGATTCAGAACTAGACTTTACCTAAATGAATATATGGAATAAGCTGACTTAAGCAGTGGTAGGTGACACCAAAAGATAAAGTTATATTTTTGCTTCTTTTTTGTTGCTAGGGAGTTTTCTTCCAGATGCATGATAACTAAGGAGTCAATCCATTTTTTTAAGGTAAACTAGCACTTGATGAACACAAATTTCAAGATGATGTTTTCAGCTGATTTGAACCAAATTCTATTGATAGGTTCGTGAAATATAATTAACAGAAAATTGATATTAAATGGTATGAAAGGCTGTCTTTCAGAGTACAGGAAGGGTCAAAAGGCTTACATGCACAACAATTGAGGTGAAGAGGATACATCCTTTTTAAGCCAGCTGCTATTCCACATTATAAGTCTATGATTATCCGTGCTGTTATGATTATAGCATCCATGCCTCTGACCGGAACCAAACCCAGGACCTTTTGAATGATAATCCAATGTGCTACCACTGTGCTATGAAGGCTGCTCAGTTATAAAGCAGTTTCAATTTCAAATAAAGATATATCAATTAATCACATTTATTTCTAACCACATCAAGGGTGTAGCTCCCATTATGCAAATTACGCAAGTGCGTAATAAAAATAATTCCTCTTTCGAAAAATGTTGTTGATCAGATGAATCATCATAACATGGAAACTACAGCTTATTTAAGCTTTTTTCACAATGTTTTGATTATTGATCAATGCTCAATTCATAAAAAGAGCCTGGAGAGGGGGAGGCAGACGGATGACATTCATCTTTTGGCCTTACATCCTTTATGTTATTTGGTGGTCGCCTTCCTGAGTGAGTATAAATTTCAAAATCCATGCTACGCCTATGCACATAACTGATTTTGGATACTATATAATTAGCTTGAGCATTTAGAGATTTACTCTGACACAGCAAATTTCGTATATTTTTGCAGGAATATCTTTTAGTAATTGTTTACCTTTCTACAAAGATCTGAATACCAGAATCGTTACTGAATAATATTTGATGTATTATCATATGCCCCCCCTTTTTTGTTTCATAAGTGTTTGATCCAAGACATGACAAAATCGGAAAATATTTCAAATTATTGTTTTCTTAAACAGCATAAATGAGATGGATAGAATGGTCCAATAGCGAACTGGAAGAGAATCAAACTGGAATAGGTACGAACGGACACGGGGCGAATTATGTTTCGAGCGAAAAACGTTCGAAGATTCGGTCAAAGCGACGTTCAGCGACTCAGAACATAAAATGATTTCAATTTTCAGAACGAAAAATGAATGATTGAATGAGTAATGACAAAAAAATGAGAAAAACGCATTGATCAGAAGTGCTCAAGTTTTCTCCCATCGGGGCCCCTTTCCTCATTTTGTAGTAAAAATGCGTCTTTTCTGCAACGAAATCTAGCGAATCATTAATTCGTAGGCAAAGATCGCATTGAAAACAACCATTGAAAGATTTGCTGTTTAATAAATTCTTTTCAAAATCGCCTTACCTCAGAATTTCAACTTATGCTTCCGTCCGATTCGCTCGCAGTGTTTATAGACTCCATCTTTGTTTTCAATGGTAGTCTTGAAACGTTGCGTGAAAATAAATATTCATGAAGTTCGGCCTAAATTTAGATTATCGCGTCATACTCATTTGCATTTCGAAATTTTAGAAGGGCAAATTCAAGATAATCTTTAATAAATCAAGTTTACTTTTATTGTACATATTCGTTTAAGATAACTATCTTGCATTTGAGAAACGTTCACGAACGCATTCGGCGGCTTTAAGGAAATGACTTTTTTTCCAAAATGAGTAAAGAGGGTCGACCATAAAGTACCCGAAAGCACATCTTATCCAATGCAAAGGGGTGCCAGGAAAAAAAATCACCTTGCAAGGAAATTTTGGAATCTGTAAAAAGAATTTGTTACTGATTTAAAAGACAATTGGTATCTATATGTTTTTATATAGGTTGGGATCTTATGTCTGTTTCCTCCTAACAGATAGCCCAAAAAGTTCTTGAAAAATTCATGAAAATTTGAAAAAAATGAAATGATGTTCTGAGTTAAAGGGTTAAAATTTTCAAGTTGTAGCTCTAGTCCAGTTATCAAACTCTTTTAAAATTAAGATACATATGTTCTTAATGTTTACAGAAAGTTTCACTGAAATCGAAAACCGGTAAGTTAGTCGAAAATCTCTTAGTGTAGAAGATAGTGGGTGGGGTAAGATATAGATTTCATCCATCTGAGAATCTTAAAGTGTGAATAACTTTTCAACGGCTGTAGACAGGATGTTCATATTTCACACATGGATCCTTTGCGACAAAACCTATTTACAAACATTAGTCAAAATCAACTGTCAAGGTCAAAGTAAATTATCAAGGTCATTGTTATAAATAAAAATAACTTCACAGAGCTTTGGGAACATACTTTGCAAAAGTAATGAATGATTATTTTGATTTTCAATTATAGTTTCTTTTAAACAAATGTAATTCAGTTTGTTTGAAGGTCAATGTCAGATTTTCTTTCAAACAAACTCATTTCAGTTGGTTCCTTACTCAAGGCCATGTTTGAAGGTCAATGCCACATATGAGGATGGTGTTTAGGATTTGACATTACGTATTTTCTGTCACAATCCTGTAGAATTTACTTGTTCTATGTTTTACAGGTCTGTTTTAGTAATAAGATTCCTCCCAAGAAAACGCGAGACACTTTTAGCAATAAATCAAAATTTAATCAAACTGTAGGTTATGAAATGAAAAACTTTGAAAGGAAAAACAGTGTGGGAAAAGAAGGAATCTTTTGTTACAAGCATTTTCTTCTTTTTATACAGTGTTTTCCTTTGGGTAATGAAAATGACGAGTTTTGGGATAGGCAATTTATATATTTGAATTTGTTCAGTTTACAAATGAAGATGAACAATCACTACATTCCTGAAGGACCTGCAACATTCCGACATTGCTGATAAATGTTCTAGTCCTTCCTAAAATATTCTTGCCTCCGGCCCGAGGGTTATTGTCTGTGCTGACCCCTAGTCTTAATTCAAATAAGAAATACTACTATAATGATAATACAATTTGAAAGAATCTTTTTCCTTCGTAAATAAATGATTCTCCTAGGTCTTAAGGTAAATGTTGTTTGTAAACAAGGGGGAAAGAATTAAACTAAATCACTCACCTGAGTTTTACTGGTCACTGAAGTGACATTCTGGCAAAGATTCGTAGAAATTAGCCTAGTTGTTGAGATGTAATTAAATGAAAAGGGTCAGCTTAGAAATTATTGAAATTGGTATCTTGGTTAAAAAGATGATTTTTTTTCATCCGCCAAGTCAAACAGATTTTCATGCCAATTTCAAGAACAATGTTTGCAATGAGTTTCCAAAGGAATTTTCTGGAAAATTTGCATTGAAATTGGCTTGATGGTTCAGGAGGAAATGTTGTTCAAGGATTTAATAGTGAAAAAAAGCCATGGTCATATTTATGGGCCAATCAGAGTTTTGCGAACAATCTTTGAGAAGGGTTAGAAAGTTCTAGCAAAGTGTCATCGAAATTGCCTTTAGGGTTAAGGAGCGGAAGAAGTTTTAAGAAATTTGGAAGACGGAAGCAACATGATGCACGACCTGCGACGGACTAGGGATCCTAAATGCTCCCGTCGGGAATGTTGTGCTCTGGTGAGCTAGAAATCAAGAAACGATACAGTTCCCTATTACATTAAATTGTATAAATATTACATTTATAATTAAACTAAAAAGTTTAAGAGATATTGTGTAGCCAATTTAGTGAAAGTAAGACATTAAGCTTTGAACTCGAGTTGCGACAAATGACATATTTTCTGTTTCTTTCTGATCTAGAATTGTGTTTATTTAATCAAATTCAACCAAGTAGTTTATGGTAATTCTTTTAGACATTAGGGACAGAACTAGGACATTAAACCTAAAAGAAACAAAAGATGTTTTAAAAACATATATGCCCCCATAAGAGCAGGCCAATGACCAATTTCTTGTCAATTAACAAAGGGCAATATCTCAAAAAATATGATGAGTAGAGTTACGGTTCTTGTGAACAGACCGACAAAGAATGGTGCAAAACAATAGCAAAATCTCAAATATGTCTCCTAGAGGATACTACCGGCCCCATTTCCGTTGCCATTCAGATAAAAAAAACCCCAACAATTAATTGTTATAATAATTTGTTTATATACTTTTTTTCATAACTGGTCATGATACTTATACTTGGCCAGGTCGATGATATCATAAGGTTATGCATGAACATATTATGGAAATCTTTCATAAACCCTGAAAGGAGTGTTGCATCTTAAAAACAAGAGGACCATGATGGTCCTATATCGCTCACCTGAGTCTATTTGATCCCTGGGACATCACATGAATTAAATAGGCAGATGTCAACAACTTGACACTTTCTACATAAGATCAATACCATGAACTGTTTTCAGCCAAGAGCAAGACAGATATGCCTTTTTGCTCTTTGATTCTATTCCAAAAAGTTGCACCAAAGCCCAAATCTTGATCGGAACAAACTTGGTAGAGGTCCACTAGATGATGCTACATACCAAGTATGAAAGCTTTCCACTTTCTTGTTTCAGAGAAGAAGATTTTTGAAGATTTTCATATTTTCACCCTTTTTGTTAAGGGTAAAGGGAAGGTTAAGGGTAGATTCCATTTATTTGAACAACTTTGGTAGAGCTTGGAGCCAAGGAACAACCCTGCAAAGTTTCATCAAGATTTGTCCCCTGGTTTAGGAGGAGAAGACATTTAAAGAAATTGTGGACGACGCACGCTGGCGACAGACATTCTACGATCACATTAGCTTACCTTGAGCGCTTCGTGTTCAGTTGAGCTAAAAACAAACATAGAATAAACAAAATGCTAAGTTTTTGTTTTTTAGCTCACCTGAGCACATCGTGCTCAAGGTGAGCTATTGTGATCATTGAATGTCCGTCGTGCGTCGTCCGTCGTCCTCCGTCAACAATTTCAGTGTTTACACTCTAGAGGCCACAAATATGATCCAATCTGTATGAAACTTGGTCAAAATGTTTGTCAGGTCACAAGGATGAACCCTTTTGAAAATGGAAAGGATCCATGCTATATCACGGGAAAAGGGGCCTATAAGACAATTTTCTTGTTTACACTCTAGAGGCCACAAATATGGTCCAATCTTCATGAAACTTGGTCAGAATGATTGTCAGGTCACAAGGATGACCCCTATTGAAAATGGGAAGGATCCATGCCATATCACGGGAAAAGGGGCCTTAATGACAATTTTCTTTTTTCATTCTAGAGGCCACAAATATGGCTCGATCTTTATGAAACTTGGACAGAATGTTTGTCAGGTCACAAGGACGATCCCTTGTGAAAATGGGAAGAATCGATGCCATATCACGGGATAAGGGGCCTTAATGACAATTTTCTTGTTTACTCTCTGGAGGCCACAATTACTGTCCAATCTTCATGAAACTTGGTCAGAATGTTTGTCAGGTCACAAGGATGAATCCTATTGAAAATGGGAAGGATCCATGCCATATCACAGGAAAAGGGACCTTAATGACAATTTTCTTGTTTTCATTCTAGAGGCCACAAATATGGCTCAATCTTCATGAAACTTGGACAGAATGTTTGTCAGGTCACAAGGACGATCCCTTGTGAAAATGGGAAGAATCCATACCATATCACGGGAAAAGGGGCCTTAATGACAATTTTCTTGTTTTCACTCTGGAGGCCACAAATACAGTCCAATCTTCATGGAACTTGGTCAGAATGTTTGTCAGGTCACAATGATGAACCCTATTGAAAATGGGAAGGATCAGTGCCATATCACAGAAAAAAAAAAAATATGCCCTTTGCTTGAAATTTGCTTATTAAATGAGACAAAGATACGAAGGTGAGCGATATAGGACCATCATGGTCCTCTTGTTATTTTAGTGTAACCTTGTTTGCTGACAATTATCTTGCACATGTAAGACTATCATCAAGTTACTGGATGTGTTAACCTGAGATCATATATCCAACCAAAAATAAACATTGTATATCTTGAATAGGCTCGTATGTTTGTTTATTTTTGCTAAGTTTAACCTTTTAGGTGCAATTGGATATTGAACTTGAATGAGTATACATACATACTTTTAAGCAATTTTTATTTGAGTCTGTAAAAAATTATCAAACAACATAGAACTTTTCATTTTATATATTCATTATCTTAATCACTTTTATAGGCTTTACAGTACATGAAAACTATGCATATGCAATGCATAAATTGATAAGTATAAAGAAATCATAGCATATTAAACTACCCCATACACTTACCTAAACATGGATGACCTTGACCTCAGAGATTTCAGATCTCAAGTGATTTGATTCATTATAATGTCACATATGAGTAGTGTATCTAGAAAAGGATTGAAGTAATTGGCAAATATTATTTTTTATGATGTGCAGACAGATAGGAAATATCTAAGAGACAGACAGACAGATAGACAGCCAGTCACTAGCACACAATAGTTTTATTATTCTCTTCAACTCAGACAAATAAGAAACAAATTCTGTAAAACTTACTGTAAGATAGTATTGAAAATTTTGCAAGTATTAAAGGAAACCAAGTTAATTATATTTTTCATCTTACCCCACCCACTTTTTCAACATTGGGGTAAAGCAAGGGCTGTAACTTGACCCAGTTTAGTGATACAAAAACAATCTTATGCAGTAAATGCCTTGACTATTTATTATTTGCAAATTTGTATAAAGATAAATGCATAGACATTTAAATAATGTCTATTTCAGGACATAATACAAGATTTTTGATGAATTTTGAAACTAAAGATATGTATTTATAAGCATAAAAAATAATGTTACCGGTTTTCAATCTTCTTTAAATTTTTAAACAAGAAAGAAGGATAGTAGAGCTAATTTTTTAAGGAGTAACTTAACTGGACTAACATCAGAAGGTACTAATCAATGCGCTCAAAATTTATATTCATCTTAATTTTTATAAAAAAAAAATAAGCAATTTTTATATTCAAGAGTATAAAAATTCGTCAAACAACGTAAAACTTGCCATTTATATATACATTATCTTTATAATTACTATAAACTTTACAGTACATAAAAAACAATTCCAAAATTGATAAGTATAAAGAAATTATAGCATATTAAATTACCCCACCCACTTACCTCAACATGGATTAAGACAAGGGGCTGTAATTTGACCTCTTTTTTGAGATATTGACAAATGAAAGTTTGTTCTGTGGTACATTTAATGTATAGTATGTATTTGCAAAGTTTCATGAAAATCTGTGCGTGGGCACTTTTGGAACACCTCCTTTCATAGAAACTATTCTTGGGACTTTCTCTTTCAGATTTCTTTGTTACATTCCGATTGGGTAGATATAATGGGTGCTATGGGCATCATGTTGAACCCTTGACATAGTTTTTGACCTTTGACCAACTTTCTTTAATTAATTATAGGGTCTGGAGCTATATTAAGTCATTAAGAAAGGTTATATAATGTAGATAATTGTCTTTGATTCTGGCATCGTAGTGAACCCTTGACGTGACTGTGACCTTTGACCTACTTTCTAAAATGTTGAATTATCAGGTCAAGAGCTATATTTTGCCACTAAAAGAGTTTGAGGATGATTGTCTTTATTCTGGCATCATGTAGAACCCTTGACACTGACCATGACCTTTCACCTTCTTTCTTAAATTTAGAATAATAGAGTCAAGGTCTGTATCAAATCAAGATTTACATTTTCAGATGACCTTAACCTGCTTTCTAAAATCATCATTTACTAAATTCCACTTAAAGCAAATTAATGTTTCTTCTGGTTGTCTTGGTGCAATTCCAGTGGAGCCCTACTTGGCCCTCCTGGGCCTCAAGTATTGCTTGTTGTCTATGTTGTATAGACAAATTTGACCTCTTGTTGAAAAGTCACTCAAACTTGTGCATCTATATACATAATGCTGACAGTACAACAACAAATAAAACCCATTAGGTGTAGACAATAATATTAGATGGACAACATTTCCATGATATATGGAACAAAAATTGAAAAAGACAATTTGTGATGCCCGTAATTGTGTCCATTAATCAAATAATGATGTCTCCCCCTCCACATTTGTCATTGAACATAGAATAATAATGTCTCCCTCATATCTATCTGTAAATTAATCATCATCACATCCAATTTTGAATGTATGAAATAATACAAAGAAAAAGCTTCTTTGGGACAGTTTTTGTTTGCTTTTTGATGTTTTGACTCATACAGCTGTTTTTGGAGAAAAATTGAGATATTGTCATAGCCTTGATGCTGTCATTGTTGTGGTCATTGTCAAGTGAAAAAATTGTCATTTTGTAATGTCTCTGTTATTAGTGGATGCATTCCACTAATTTTAACTTGGCACACATGTTCACTATCAAAAGAGCAAGTGGCAAACTATCAAAGGGGATAACTCTAGATGCTTTTTGTGCAAATTATTGTCCTTTTTATGTCCCCGTATCGAGAGATTGGGGGCATATTGTTTTACTCATGTCCGTCCGTCTGTCTGTCTGTCCGTCTGTCCTTTCGTCTGTCCGTCCGTCTGTCCGAAAACTTAATTTCGACTTGGATTTTTCCAACTATTTAGGAACCAACAGGCAAGCATAGGCACCAGTAGGCTCTTGTTTACTCTATAATGTAAGTTAGCCCAGTGATTTAAAAACTTAGACATACTACAGTGAATCTTGCTCTTAAGTGACCATTTTTATTAAGTGACAGTTTTCAAATTTCCTTTCATAAAATCATAATGCCTTCAAAAGTAAGAAATGTTGGTCTAAAAATTACTGAAAATGATTCCAATGTTGTTAAAACTCAACAGAATTGTCTCAATGAGACAATTCTATTTAGTTTTAACAACATAGGATTATTGAGAATTTAGCAATAATATGCATATTGAATCAAAGAGTATGTTTCTTACTTTAAAACAAAATACGTATTAAGCGGCCATTTTCTGTAACAGCCACTTTTTTGTGGTCCAATTAGTGGTTGCTGAAACAAGTTTGACAGTTTTTGCCACAAGGTATTCAACCAAGGAGGAGAGGGCGGGATAGAACAGTTCCTTTACAAAATCACTTCACTTATTTCATCTTGCTCATCAAATACGCATAGACATTTAGATTTGGTATCAATACTAAAAGATGATGCTCAGTAGATGAAACAGTTTTAGTAAAACTTAAAGGGGGCTACCTCCAGATTTCAAATTGAACTTTTTCTAGAAAATCGCTTATAAAATGATATTGGTGTATTCCGATCGAAAGATGGTACAAAACCAAGCAAATTGGCACTAAAATACCATGCCCATGAAGTCTTGGCGAATTATTATTGAGTTTTTCATGTCGAGAATTTTATACAGTATCGATACTGTATAGAAATTTGAATTTAGCGCGTGACCTCCAGTGACCCCGGTAAAAAAGTCCCACGCATGCGCAACTACGATTTCCGTATAGTAGAGAAAGTGAAACCGTAAAAACACAGAAAGTCGGAAGAAGAGCAGAAAAGAAATCGTCGAGGGTCAACCTGTTCATTATCAACGTCTCGACAGACAGACAGAAGTCTGTAAAAGATGCCACGCAGACTGTAACCTACAAGTGCCTCGCTAATTTGCACATTGACACCCAGACAGCCCTGAGACAGGTACTTATTCACATTTCGACAATTTGGGGGGTTCTCTCAAAAGAATCGAGGACAGTAAATTTGTAAGCAAGCACATATATTTACTTGGAAATCGATAGTGTATGAATATATTTTATTTGTTGAAATGTTTCCATAAGCCGTGAAACGCGGCAAGCTCTGCCTATTTTTCACTCGGCCCATCGGTAACTCGACCGGGCGTTCAACTTAGTACAGATTTCTGTCCTCGGAATGCGATGCTATTTTTGGACTGGCGTTCAACTCAGCTAAAATTTTCGGGGTGCCTTAGTCTCAACCGTGTCCTACTGCTGTCATATTTTTTTTTTCACTGTCATTTCCAAAAAATTAATGAAGCATGCAAGTTACCATGAAAATTTAATGATAATCATAATAAGATTTCACTCAATGCAAGAATGCTGTACATAATGAGGTTTAATCGGGGTGGCTGGAGCATTAGTCTCAATTTTGAACGTTACATATTTCATTGCAATGGATGTGACCAGTCCAAAAATAGCACCGCATTTCCGAGGACAGAAATCTGTACTAGCTGGAGCACCTAAAAATGGATTCCTGGTATTTCTATCACCAGTACAACCATCACAATTTTACCTATTTTCTTATTCCCAATATTTTCTTAGAAAAAAATCATTGCTTTTACATACAAAACGCATTCAGAAAAGAATCAAAGCTGTTTTGCCTGTATCTGTTTATCCATATTTGACTGGTAACCTTTCACAAACATAATTGAATTTCCATATATATTTTCGCTTGCATACACCAAAAAAAACATTGGATCATGTGTATCAGAACGATAGATGCCATAACGTTAAAAAGAATAAGAACAGTGATCTGAGTAGTAAATTCAATATAACAATTTCTTGTTACACTGTGAATTTATATATTCAAACTTTTCAGGGTTTGTAGATGCTATTTCTCAAAAAAGGGGATATGCCAGTCAATAATCCTAATTCATCAACTATCCCTATATATCAGTAGCTTCATCATTTATTTTTGCACTGTTCCCCCGACATAACTGATTGTATTCTTGGGACCTAGCTCTTAATTATCACAGATTCAGATAGAGTGGGTATTTTGGATTTCAAATTAGAAGTTATAGATATTCAAGTTATTTACTATTTTGTTTATACCTCCACTGGCCGAAGGCCACTTGGGCTAATGTCATGGCACTGTGTCTGTCTTGCGTCCATCCATCTGTGCATCCAGTCGCAAACTTTTTTTTTATGAACAGAATCTTCTCCTCAGAAAATGCTGGATGAATTTCAACCAAACTTTACAGGAATGATCATTGGGTTACACTCTTAAAAAGTTGTTCAAGAAATTTTGATCCAATGAAAAAATGGATTTCATGGGTGTGGCTCATTTCCAAATGTGGTAAAAAGTGACTTTCTCAGAACCTATAGTTGATTGATACCAATTTAATCTAACATATATGATCCTTGGATAAATCTTTATCAGTCTACAAAAAATATTTTGATCAGATGAAAAATATGTATTTTATAGGCAGAGGTCATTTCTCTTTGTTATATAGTGGAAACTTTTAAAATCAATTTCTCAGATTCTAACGGTTGGATATCAACCAAATTTCACTGGAATAATATTTTAGTGTTCCTTTATCAGTCTATCAAAAGTTATTGTGATCAGCTGAAAAGTATGTATTTTATTGGCAGAGGTCATTTCTCTATTTATTATTTAGTTGAAACTTTGAAAATCATCTTTGAATAACATTGATGGATATCAACTAATTTAACTGGAATGATCCTTTAGTGACCCTTTATCAGTCTACAAAAAATTAATGTGTTCAGATGAAAAATATGTATTTTATCGACAATGGTCATTTGTCTAAATATTATAGAGTGGAAACTTTGAAAATCATTTTTCCAGAATATAACTGATGGATATCAACCAAATTTCTCTGGAATGTTCTATAGGTGACCCATTTTCAGGCTGCACAAAATTACTGTGATTGGATAAAAAATGTGTATTTTACAGGCAGAGGTCAATTTTCTATAATTTGTTATTCATCAATCTTGAATTTCTCTTTGCAGAAATATTTCAGCATGTGACACTTAAAAACACTTATTAACCTGAAATTAAAGTAAATCAATTAATTAATTCATTCGTTCACTGAATTTCTTATCATATCAGTCAATTCAGGCTTGTGGAGCAAATCAGCTACTCAAGAAGCTCTACTTTTATATGCTATGCAGCTAGGTTCTTTACCTGAATTTATTACCCTATTGTGTATTCTTAGTGTTCATTTGATCTGTACTGTGCACAGCCAAAATGGTTGATGATTATATTTTTTTTCTTTTGTTACTTGAAATATGCTTACTATACACAACTTTTGTACTTCAACAGTGGCAGATCTAATGACAATCAGTTCAACCACTCTAGAGGCCACAATCACAAGGCTCAATCTTTCTTAAAAGTGCTCAGGAATTTTGTCTAGTCATAAGGAATATGATCCCTATTGAATTTGATTGAATTCTGACTTAGGTTTTTTACAGGCCCTTTCAAGGGGTATAACTGTGAGTATTTTTGTAAGAGTTATGCCCTTTTTTAAATTCGCTTTTTGGATAATCAGCACCTGCAGCAATTTCACTGGAACATGTTCAAGTGATACACATATTTTATATAGGTATCAGACGAAAGCAGCCCATCGGAGGAAATAAAAAAATAAAAGTGATGCACAGTCATTTCATTTTTATTCTGGTTTTGACAAACCTGGTAAGGCTCTCCCTAGGGAACCAGAAAATGATGAAAAAATGGCCTAAGTTTACATTTTTGTATTTTGATACATGTATTTCTTTTTATTCTTGCAGGTTTTGGGGGAGAAAAAATGTCTACACTCGTCTGTCAAATGACTTTTCTGAACATTGACCCAGTACTTTCTACAACCCAAAAGAACCACTTCTGGCTTGGTCAAGAATATTTGGGAGTGTCATTATTTGAAAGTCAAAATGACATGTAAGCAAGATTTTTATTAAATGTTATTTTCATATTGTATTATCTGTGTCATTTGCACAATAATAGTCATAAGACTTGACAGATCATCTTGTTGAAGTTTGGGTAATAACCTAGAAATAAGTCACTGATTCTATAATGGTGTAAGTCTGCTTACCAGAAAACTTGTTAGAACTTTTTATTTCAAACTTCCTAACCGGTTTCAGATTATAATAATTTTTAATCATAGGAGACCCTTGAAAATTGGTTTTGTTTGACTTGCTGTGTTTCAAAGATTAACAAGAGATATTTGTAAATCATTTATGCTCCCTATAAGTGCAGGTAAATGGCAATTTCTTTGCCAATAATCAAAGGGAAATAACCAAAAAAATATGATGAGTAGAGTTATGGTTCTTGCACAATGCACCTCTCCTCAATGTGATCAATTTACATGTGAAGTTTCATGATTCTAGCTTTTGTACTTTTTGAGATGTGTTGCTAACAAATAATGGTCTGCGGATGCAAGGCTGAACTACAAATGCAAAGCAATATACCCCCTCTATTTTGAAGGGGTATGATTATCATGTTGTACTGGCACATAATATAGGCTTAGATCATCCTGCACAGACATTAGATCTGATCTTAACCTACACTGCCTATTCTCTACTTAAAACGTTTGATAAACTTTGAACAAGACAATTATGTCCTTATAATTTGCAATTTGTTTAGACAAAATTTAAAATCCAGCTTATTCAAAATCCCATTGATACATAATCTTCACAATATTTGTGAATTTAAATATGTTTCCCTGAAGTTGTTTCTAAATTGACTCCTTTTCCTGCAGATTCTATCAACTCACGCATGAAGTTTGTGCTCAAGGTGAGCTATTGTGATAGATCAATGTATGGCATCAATCCATCTGTCTGTCTGTCCATTCATTTTTTCCAAAACTATCCACCAAATTTAAACCAGAATTCACATAATTGATCCTTAGTGCAAGGGCTTCCAAAGAATTTCACAGAATTTAAGGGTCATTTTTCAAGGTCAAATTTGTAAAAGAAAATAGATAAAACTTTAAAATTGGCCTAAACTTTTGACTGGTAAGTGGTAGGGCCTTCATATTTCACATGATGATTGCTTGAGACAAGACCTGTCTGTTGGTAACAAGTACAAGGCAATCAGTCAAGGTCAAGGCCATATAAAAATGGCCATAACAAATGGTTAGTGTTACCGCATTCATATTTCACATGATGATTGCTTCAGACTAGACCTTTCTGTTGGTACCAAGTTCTAGGTCATCAGTCAAGGGCAAAGTCTTTTTTTCCAGGTCAAATTTGTGAGAAAAAAACTTTAATATTTTCTATAACTTTTGAATGGTAAGTGATAGGGCCTTCATATTTCAAACAAGGTTTTTAATGAAACAATCAAAACCCAAGGTATTATGATCACCTTGGTGTCGCTTGCCTTGGTTTCAAATGCTTTAGCCTTGGTCACATCTCTGTTGTGATTGAATATATATTCATGAAACTCGGCATGTGTGATCACCATCATAGGAGCTATCTAGACTTTCAAGGGGGATAACTGTGGAAGAATTTTTTAAGAGTTATGCCCCTTTTTAACCTTAGATTTTTGCATTAACCAGCACATGATCAGAGTGTTGCACCCGTAGTCGATGCTCTTGTTTGTCTTACACTTTAAGGTTATCTGTCAAGGCCATTCAAGGGATCTTACTTTGGACTTAATCTTTATTTGCTTTGCAGTATTGGGACAGAAATACTGTCATTACCTAAGTATTATCTTTGTGGATGTGGGTATGGACATTGAGGTGACTATCAAAGTTGACAATTCTAAAAGATAAATAAACCTTGATTTTTTTCCATTTTCCAGCACCTGAAGTAACAATGGCATCCGCAGACAGAGGCCCTATGTATTGATAACCCGGCTGTTTTAGGTGTGTAACAAAATTAACCTTTTCATACAAAGGTTTGTATAAAGATAGAGCTTGTTATGTGATCACCCACTGCTTACAGGCGAGTGGGCATGATCCACGTCCTTGTCCAGAGAATAACTCTGTCACTTTATGTCTGGTTGACTTGAAAAATGACAGTAATGTGCCTTTCACGATTATGTAGTGCAGTGGACAAGAACTGTATTTCTGCCTGGCTTTTTTTGCCCTTTTTTTTTAATCAAACTTTGATTTCTTAAAATATACAAGCTATGATCATGATAATAATATACTCCTATTACATCAGGATCAGTCTGTCTGTCTGTCTGTTTGTCATAACTATGTCCCCCAATGTCAGATTGACTTGAAATTCAAGTTCCCCCCCATGATAATGGAGTGCAGATTGTAAGAACTGTTACTCTACCTAGCTTAATATTTAGTTCACCTGAACAAAAGATGTTCAAGGTGAGCTTTTGTGGTTGTGTGGTGTCCATCATGAATTGTCCGTTGACAACATTTACCTTTAAGACACTCTTGAAGTCATATTTTTTTGCAAAATCAACCTGAGAACAGGTCAGATTAATTGTCTCGGCCAAGTTCGAAAATGGTTTAAGTGGGGTCAAAAACATGGTCACATGGTAAAATCTTAGAAAAACCTTAAAGACACTCTAGAGGTAATATTTTTTCCCAATCATCCTGAAAATTGGTCAGATTGATTGTCTTGATTGAAATTGGGTCTATTTGGGTCAAGAACTAGGTGGCAAGGTCATATTCAAGAAAACCCTTGAAGACACGCTAAAGGCCATAAATTGGTCAATGAACCTGAAAAGGACAGAATTCACGAATATCCATTTTTGGCCCTGTAATTTCTCATTTTATAAATCTTTGAAAAACATACTTTTAACATTGTGTTTGTATTAAACGACCTTCCTTCAGTTCCGCAATATGAAATAGTTTTTCGTAATACCTTTCTGTCATTCGAAAAAACATCCCCAAATAACCCCTGTTTTCCCAAAAATAGCCTTTTTCCACAGATTTTTCGTAAAAAGTTTCACCAAACACTATGTTCACACTCACGCGACACCTTTAAATTTTGAAATTATTTAGATTAACTAAAGGGGAATCTATTTTTCAGATTTTAAAAGTGTGGCAGATATGTGATCAATATTCAAAAAAACAAGAATGGAAGTACAATCGTGCAATATTTCAACAATTTTGAGTGTTGTTGAAAAAAATGAGATGTCTGTGATACCAAACATAATGATATAATTTGAATTATTTTGTCTACTAATTGACATGTGATAAAGTAGGACTTCACCTTTTCCTTCAAAGTTACATTATCTCCAATAATTCCCATTGAAGTTTGTCAAACTCAAATTAATTATTAGATATGGTGTCGTAATGACGTCACTTTTTGTATTTGACGTCATAATCACAGACAACGTTAACATTGCGCTGAATGTTTGGAATTTGTTCATATATGCCTTGTTCCACAAATTAGAATATAAAAATGGCTAATTTGAGTCACCAAAACCATTCATATTAAAATAACCCAAAATAGTGTATCTTTAGCTCACCTAAGCACAACGTGCTCAAGGGGGACTTTTTAGGATCACCATGACTCTGTTGTGTGTCATGCATAGTCAACTTTCTTAAAACCTCTTCTTCTCCTGAACCACTAGGCTGATTTCAATGAAGCTTTACCAGAATGTTCCTTGGATAACCCTTTTCAAAGATCATTCGCAAAAATTTGATTGGCACATAAATATGGGCGTGGCAGAGAGAGGCTTATTTTGAGCCCAAAATCTTTGAACAACATCTTCCCCCTGAACCACCGGGCCGATTTCGATGAAACTTTACCAGAATGTTCCTTGGGTGACCCTTTTCAAAAATTGTTCACAAAATTTTGATTGACCCATAAATATTGGCGTGGCTGGGTGGGGCTTATTTTAGCCCGTAATCTTTGAACAACATCTCCTACTGAACCACTGGGCCTATTTCAATGAAACTATATCAGAATGTTCCCTGGGTGACCCTTTACAGAAATTGTTCATGAAATTTTGATTGGCCCATAAATATGGATATGGCAGGGTGGGGCTTATTTTGAGTCTCCTCAGTAATGACTGGGTCTATTGTCACTTTAAATTCTTGGAGTAACATCTCCTCTTCAACAATTAAACAGTTACTTGGATGAGATTCAGGTTTACGGCCATTCTGGTCCTCTCGTTTAAAAAACCCTCTTTATTTAATCATATTCCAATCATTATCAAATGTGCATCATCATGCAAAAACAAGGTGCCAAATTGTCACAAGATACGCCCGTCACACTGCTTAGTATTAACTGGGGGTTTGAATAGAACTGAGGTTATTTTGAATGAATATTTTTTGCACCCATGTAGTTTCATTATCCTAGCTATTATACTTTTACAGATATACTCCGGACAAGATTCAAGTCTGAAAAACGACAAAGGGCAATAACTCAAAAAATAGGCCAGGTAGAATTATGGTTATTGTACACTGCACTACCCCTTGGTTAGATCTATATACACCCATGCAGTTTCATGATCCTAGCTATTATACTTGTAGAGATATACTCCGGACAAGATTCAAGTCTGAAAAACAACAAAGGGCAATAACTCAAAAAAAAGGCCAGGTAGAGTTATGGTTCTTGTGCACTGCACCTCCCCTTGGTGAGATCTATACACCCATGAAGTTTCATGATTCTAGCTATAATACTTTTACAGATATACTCCGGACAAGATTAAATTTTGAAAAACAACAAAGGGCAATAACTCAAAAAAAAGGCCAGGTAGAGTTATGGTTCTTGTGCACTGCACTCCCCCTTGGTGAGATCTATACACCCATGAAGTTTCATGATCCTAGCTTTTATACTTTAGGAGATATACTCCGGACAATATTCTAGTATGAAAAACAACAAAGGGCAATAACTCAAAAAATAGGCCAGGTAGAGTTATGGTTCTTGTGCACTGCACTCCCCCTTGGTGAGATCTATACACCCATGAAGTTTCATGATCCTAGCTATTATACTTTAAGAGATATACTCCGGACAAGATTCTAGTATGAAAAACAACAAAGGGCAATAACTCAAAAAATAGGCCAGGTAGAGTTATGGTTCTTGTGCACTGCACTCCCCCTTGGTGAGGTCTATACACCCATGAAGTTTCATGATCCTAGCTATAATACTTTAAGAGATATACTCCGGACAAGATTCAAGTCTGAAAAACAACAAAGGGCAATAACTCAAAAAATAGGCCAGGTAGAGTTATGGTTCTTGTGCACTGCACTCCGCAATGATGAGAAGAATATAATTGCCAAGTTTGAAGTCAATCGGACTTCAAGTGACAGAGTTATGCTCCGGACAAAGAAGTGGACGCCGCCGGACGCCCGGACAACCGGACAACCGGACGCCGGACGCCACGGGTGATCCCATAATACGTCCCGTCTTCGACGGGCGTATAAAAAGACATTAACACCAAAATAACCTAGAAATTGCATATTCGAAATATTTATGAGTATAATATAGATCATAGTTACTATTGCCCAGGTTATTTATACAGAGAGCGATGAGTAGTTTATGTTGATTATTAACGCATTTTACAAAAAAAAGATTCCATTCTTGTATCATGAAATATTTATGAGTAAAACAAGAGGACAGAATTGGTCCTTTATCGCTCACCTGAGTCTGTTTGACCCCAGGGACATCACATCAATTGAATAGTCAGATGTCATAAAGGAAATAATTTCTTCACAAAACTAAGTTTGGGAAAAAATTGTGGCCTCTAGAGTTATAAAAAGAAAATTATCATTAAGACCCCTTTTCCTGTGATATGTAATGAATCTTTCCCGCTTTCCATAGGGTTCATGACATGACCAACATTCTGACCAAGTTTCATGAAGATGAGGCCATATATGTGGCCTATAGAGTGTAAACAAGAACATTGTCAATAAGACCCCTTTTCCCACGGTATGACATGGATCCTTCCTATTTTCAATAGGAGTCACCCTTGTGACTTGGCCAATATTTTGACCAGGTTTCATGAAGATAAGGCAATATTTGTGGCTTCAAGAGCATAAACAAGAAAAATGTTATTAAGGCCCCTTTTCCCATGATAAGGCATAGATCCTTCCCATTTTCAATAGGCTTCATCCTTGAGACCTTGCAAATATTTTGAACAAGTTTCATCAAGATTGGGCTATATTTGTGGCCTCTAGAGTGTAATTAAGAAAATTGTCATTAAGGTCCCTTTTCCCGTGATATGGCATGGATCCTTCCCATTTTCAATAGGGGTCATCGTTGTGACCTGGCCAACATTCTGACCAAGTTTCATCAAGATTGAGCCATATTTGACGCATCTAGAGTGTAAACGAGAAAATTGTTATTAAGGCCCCTTTTCCTGTGATATGGTATAGATCCTTCCCATATTCTATATGGTTCATTCTTGTGACCTGGCCAACATTCTGACCAAGTTTCATGAAGATTGGACAATATTTGTAGCCTCTAGAGCGTAAACACTGTTCTTGACGTCTGACGACGCACAACGCACACCGCACGACGGACATTCAATGATCACAGAAGCCCACCTTGAGCACGATGTGCTCAGGTGAGCTAAAAAATTCGCAAAAATAAAGAAAACGCTTAAAATCAAACGCATTAAAACCAGCTATTTAAGCTGTCATGGTAACCAGTTTCTGTTTAAATTACAGCATGAGTTGGATAAGTCAAATTTTGGAACTAATCTACAGATGTATGAAAATATTCCATTAAAATAATAATTATGGCCAATCATATTTCATAGTAGGGCTTAATAAAGCAATTTTGGCCTGTTGTCATGGTAACCAGTTCACACAAGAATTCTTTTAAAGGCAATTTCAACAGTTTTTCAATCGTCTCTCCTTTTGTGTCAAATTAAATCTAAATCAGGGAGCATATAAGTACAAAAATTGTTTAATTAGTTACAGGGAGTCAAGAAAAAAAAATACTTAATGCATGTTGTCAATAAATCAAATATTTCAAAAGTAAGTCTTTTGGTTAAGATTGTAGCACACACATTTAAATCTAGGAGGCATATACCATGCTTTATAAGAACATGTGTTTAATACAATTAGTTATCACAACGCCTTTAAAACAATAGATATGTGTATTTTGTGTTTGATTATGCGTATTTTTGTACATTTAATAATGCATTCTGCAAATAGAATCTTTTTCGTTACCATGGCAACAAAATTCGAACATGGAATTTTGTTCATAAGTAAATCGTCTAACTATATCATAATGCCATTCAAGATAAAATAAGCATAATAAACTTATTTTGAATGATTCAATGCCAAAAAATGATGAATTTACTAGGTGCGTGTTAGTTGTTGCCATGGTAACATAGAAAAAAGAAACATAACCTTTAAAGATCATTTTATTACACATAGATGCAAAAGTACCATTTTATAGCATTTTTACCAAAAAATAACACAGGGCCAAAAACACCCTTTCGTGAACCTAGCCCTTTGTCAGATTGATTGTCTTGATAAAATTTGAGTCACCTTTGAAATTGGGCCAAGTTGGTTTCAAAACTACCTCAGTGAAATCTTGTAGACACTCTAGAGGCAATAACTCTTGCTAAATCAACCTGAAAAAGGGTCACTTTGGTCAAAGTGGGGTCAATCTAAATGGAAATTGGTCAGATTGATTGTCTTGATCAAATTTCAGTCATGTTTGAAATTTGGTTAAATGGGTTAAAAATTAGCTCAATAAGTCAAATCATTGTTGACACTCTAATGGCATTATTTGGCTAAATCAAATGAAAATTGGTCAGATTGATTGTCCTGATCAGGTCTATGCAAAGTACAAAATTTGGTTACTTGGGTTCAAAACTAGATCACGAGATATAATCTTAAAAAAAAAAAACTTCGGAAACCATCTATAGGCCATAATTTTTGTTCAATCAACCTGAAAAGTGGCCATATCGATTGTAAAAATGATATCTCGGCCTAATTCAAAAATGGATCAAGTGGGGTCAAACAAAAGGTCATGAGGTTAAATCTTAGGAAAACCTTGTAGACACTCTTGAGTCAATAGTGTTTGCTCAATCAACATGAGAGTTGATTAAAATGAAAGTGATGTAAAACAAAAAAATTGGTCAAGTTCATAAGGTCAAATATTAGAAAAACCTTGGAGACACTTCAAAGGCTACATTTTGGCTCGAACATCCTGGAAATTTGACAGATTAATTGTCCTGGTGAAATCTCAGTCAACTTCAAAATTAGGTCAAGTGGCGTCAAAAATAAAGTCAAGAGAGCAAAAATTAGAAAAAAAACTTGTTAACACTCTTAAGCCTTTTTTTTTTTGCCCAATCAACTTGAAAATTGGTCTGAATGATATTCTTTATGAATCTTGGTCAAGATTAAAATGTGTTCAAGTGGTGATAAAAATGAGGTAAAGAGGTCAAATACTAGAAAAACACTACAGACACATTTAATGCCATATTTCTGCCTTCAATCAACCTGAAAACTGTTCAAATGTATTGTTTTGATTGGATCCTAGACAAAATATATTGGTTGGATTAAAACTTAGACAGTTATCCCAGGTGAATGATTTAGTGCCACTATGGCCCTCTTTAGGGAACAAGCACTGCAAGGGGCAAATGTGTACGATTCGCGTCCTTGTTCACTATCAAATACCTACAAACAAGCATGGCACCCAGTTGTGGTTTTCTTCTATATCACCTATAACCTGTTATCATTTATTTATAGTGTGTGATGTCATATTTAAGATTTATATTTTTTCAGATAGACCAAAACTGATATCTGAGCTGTCATCAACTTCAAAACATCAAATTCGGAAACCCAAAGACACTTTTGCCAACATATCTTAATGATGAAAGTAGAGAAGGATGTGCCAAGGAAATCGCTCAAAGATCAACAGCGAAGCTCTGAGATGTGGATCCAAGAAGAATTTCTCAACATATATTGCCTGTGTCTCTCATAACAACATTGAATATATGTAATAATTAAGTGTTCAGAGATCAAGACTGAGCAGAAACCCATCTTGAATATTTTATTTTACTTGGAACACAAACCATAATTATACCTCCCTACATACGAAGTAGAGGGGGGTATATTGGTTTCACCATGTCTGTCTGTCTGTCCGTCCATAGACCTTTTCGTTTTCGGACTCTAACACAAGAACCAAATGACCTACATTCATGAAACTTTATACAAATGTTCCTTATGACCCAAGGAAGTGCCCTATTGTTTTTGGTCCTGCAAATGCTGCATATAACCTCAATATTTGTTACAAACACATCCTTAACTAAAAGCACTCGCATTCTGACAAAGTGCTTGTGGGGGATATTAGTCGGCTCTGCGACAGTTCTAGTTTTTCACTTAGCTACATTTGTAGCCGCACTTGAGGACTTAAAGTAAACAATGAGTGTTTCTTGTCTGGCTATCTGTCAATCCGTACTATCATTAGAAAATCTTTGTGTGAAAAACTATTGAAAAGATTCAACTAAATTGACACATATGATCCTTAGATTGTGTTTTTAGCTCTCCTGAGCACAACGTGCACAGGGGGAGCCTTAGAATCACCATGACTCTGCCGTGTATTGTTAACTTTCTTAAAACTTCTTGTTCTCCTGAACCACTGGGCCGATTTCAATAAAACTTTACCAGAATGCTCTTTTAGTGACCCTTTTCAAAAATTGTTTGATAATGTTGATTGGCTAAAAATATGGGTGTGACTGGGCGGGGGTTATTTTGAGCCCGAAATCTTTGAATGACATGTCCTCCTGAACTGCTGGTCTTATATCAATTAAACTTTACTAGAATGTTCCTTGGGTGATGCTTTACAAAAAATGTTCGTGAAATTTTGATTAGCCAATAAATAAAGGTATGGCAGGGCAGGGCTTACTTTGAGAACAAAATATCTGAACATTATCTCCTCCGGAATCACAGGGCCGATTTCAATGAAAAGAGATTGTTTCTTGGGTGACCTTTTTCAAATATTTTTCACGAAATTTTGATTGGCCTTAAAATATGGGTGTGGCAGGGCGGAGCTTATTTTGAGCTTAAATTTTTGAACGACGCCTCCTCCTGAACCCCTTTGATGGTTTCAATTAAACTTTTCCTGAATGTTCCTTGGGGGACCGTTTTCAAAGATTGCTTGAAAATTTTAATTGAACCATAAATATGGGGGTGACAAGGCAGGGCTTATTTTGAGTTTCCTCAGTTATAAATAGTTAAGTAGAGTCTATTATTACTTTATATTCTTGGAATAATATCTCCTATTCAACAATTAGGCAAATGTGAATGAAACTTTGCCAGAGAGTTACTTGGATGAGATCCCTGGACCAATGAAATTCAGGTGATCCGTTTAGGGCCATTCAGGCTCTCTTATTTAGCTTACCTGAGCACAATTTGCACAAGGTAAGCTTTTGTGATCACATTTTGTCTGCGACTTGTGGTATGTCTGAAGTCTTCAACATATCTGAAAATACCTTTGACCTGCCCTGCCCCCATATGGGGATATGGGGGCATGCAAGAACGAGCCATTTGACTCTGATATTTTTTGCTCACCTAAGCACAATGTGCTCAAGGGGAGTTTTAAGGATCACTCTTAGCCTGTTGTGCATCGTCAACAATCTTAAAACTTCTTCTCCTGAACCACTGGGCTGATTTCAGTGAAAATTAATCTGAATGATTCCTTCGGTGACCCTTTTCAAAATTTTTTGTAAGATGTTGATTGGCAAAAAAATATTGGTGTGGTAGGACTTTAGGTTTTTTGGAGCCTAAAATCTTTGAATGACATGTCCTCCTGCACCACTTATCCAATTTCAATGAAACTTTACAAGAATGTTCCTTTGATGACCCTATTCACAAAAAAAAAATGTTTGAAAACTTTTATTGGCCCATAAATTTGGACGTTGCAGGGCGGGGCTTTTTTGAGTCTCATGGCAGGGCAGGGCTTATTTTGAGTCTCCTCAGTAATAAATGAGACAGGTTCTATTATCACCTAAAATTCTTGGAATAACTTACAGCAAATATTTCAAGAAACAGTAGACAGATTTGATTTGTATTCCTAAGAAGTAAAAAGGGCCAAATTTGGCACAAAAAGTCTCCAGAGTTACCCCATAGATACAGTTAGTTTCATTGTGAAATTGACATTCTTCTCAATCAAAACAATTCTAAATCACTCACTCACTCAGCGCTCTATCCACTCATTCAAAACACTCACTCAAACCAATCAAAAACGCTCAAAACTGATCGAAAAACCTAAAACATCAACTTCGTATAAAATAAAAAAAATGGGAAAAATAATTGGGATTTCACTGAATTAATTGTAATTGTTAACGTTTGATTAGATCATGAAGAAATAGGACGCTATTTATAGAACATATATGCAATTAGTTTAAAGGGAGGTAATTAATATCACTAATTTTGTTCATCCTGAATAAAATTTGCGATATTGGATTACCTCCCATTAAATTCACTCAAAACTCGCTCAACAAACTCATTCAATTCAATTCCAAAGTCATTCCCTTATCATTCATCTTGTCAATTTCATGATGTTCTTAACTGTAAAACAGGTTGTTGTTTTGATGATAAACATGTGAGCCAAGTTTCAGTTGATTGCCTTTACCTATACAAGAAAAATCAAAATTTTGTTTGGCAATACCCAAGAGGACACCAAGGCTACAAAGCATTGCCTTCGGTTTTCTACAAATACAGTGAATCTAAAAATATTATCTGCTTAACCTCTCTGCAAGTTTTTGAGTGATTTGAATCAGATTTCAGTACGTTTCAGAGATGTACAAATTTTTAGCTCACCTGAGTACAACGTGCTCAAGGGGAGCTATTAGGATCACCCTGAGTCCGTCGCCTGTCGTGCGTTGTCAACAATTTAGAAAAAACTTCTTCTTCTCCTGAAACATTTTGCCGATTTCAATGAAATTTTCCCAGAATGTTCCTTGGGTGACCCTCTTTGAAAATTGTTTGCGAAATTCTGATTGGCCAAGAAATAGGGCGTGGCAGGACATGGCTTTTTTTTCACTTTGGAATATTTGAATGATATCTTCTCCTGAACCACTGGGCTGATTTCAATGAAACTTCCAGAATGATTCTTGGGAGACCCTTTTTCAAAAATTGTTTGTAAAATATGGGTGTGGCAGGGTGGGGCATAATTTTAGCCCGAAATCCTTGAACGACATCTCTTCCTGAACGACTGGGCCATTTTCAATGAAACTTTACCAGAATATTCCTTGGGTGACACTTTTCAAAAATTGTTTGTGAAATTTTCATTGGTCCATTAATATGGACGTGGCAGGGTGGGGCATATTTTTAGCCCAAAATCCTTGAACGACATCTCGACATGTTTCTACATATTGGGATTCCAACAAAGTGTATGTTCTTTCTAACCTACAATCTTTACACTATTAAATTTAATGCGTCTTAAAAAAATTCATCATATGGGTGATACCAAAAGGGTGATCAAATATTCACATTATATGTTAAAATGTCCTCTGTCAATAACAAGCATGCTGTTCATCTAATCAAATATTTTTTGCAGCCTGATGCAACTTCACAGAAATAAAATTCCCATGATATTCGGTTAAAATCCATCTGTTTAAACATTGAAAAAAGTTTGTTTTACCCTTTATTGGATATTACACCATATAACATATCTAAAGAAATTACCTCTGACAATAAAATATTTATTTTGCATCTGGTCACAATAATTTTTTGCAGACTCATAAAGGATCCCTAAAGAATCATTCCAGTGAAATTCGGTTGATATACATCAGTTAGATTCTGAGAAAATGGTTTTCAAAGTTTTCACTATTATAACATATAGAGAAATGACCTCCGCCCATCAAACACTTATTTTTCATCTGATCACAATACATATTTTCAGACTTGTAAAGGATCATTAAAGAACCATTCAAATGAAATTTGGTTATCATCCATTAAGATCTGAGGAAATGATTTTTAAAGTTTCCACTATATAAAATATAGAGAAATGACCTCTGCCCATAAAATACACAATTTTCATCTGATCACAGTAATTTTTTTGTAGACTGATAGAGTGTCATTCAAGGATAATTAATGTGAAGTTTCATTAATATCAATCGATTAGTTTCTGAGAAAAGCCACCTAATACCATATAAAGAAATTAGCCAAGCCCACTACAGCCATGACTTTCAACCATTTTTAGCTCCACTGGCTGAAAGGCACTGGGGCTATTGTCATGGCGTTGTGTCCGTCGTGCGTCCGTCCGTCCGTGCGGTCGTAAACTTTTTATGCCCCCGTATCGAAAGATCGGGGGCATATTGTTTTACCGTTGTCCGTCTGTCCGTCTGTCTGTCTGTCTGCAAAAGTTAACCAAAAAACTTAACATTGCCAATATCTTCAAGCCTATTCAAGATACAAGGCTCATATTTGGCATGATGATAGATCTCAATGATCTGCATCTGCTGATACCAAAGTCAAGGTCATGTGACAATGTCAAGGTCATCTTTCAAGGTCAAATAACTCAAAAAGTTAACCAAAAAACTTAACATTGCCAATATCTTCAAGCCTATTCAAGATACAAGGCTCATATTTGGCATGATGAAAGATCTCAATGATCCGCATCTGCTGATACCAAAGTCAAGGTCATGTGACAAGGTCAAGGTCATCTCTCAAGGTCAAATAACTCAAAAAGTTAACCAAAAAACTTAACATTGCCAATATCTTCAAGCCTATTCAAGATACAAGGCTAATATTTGGCATGATGATAGATCTCAATGATCCGCATCTGCTGGTACCAAAGTCAAGGTCATTTGACAAAGTCAAGGTCATCTCTCAAGGTCAAATATCTAAAAAAACTTAACTTTGCCAATATTATCTAGCCTATTCAAGATACAAGGCTCATATTTGGCATGATGATAGATTAAAATAATCCGTATCTGCTGGTACCATAGTCAAGGTCATGTGACAAGGTCAAGGTCATCTGTCAAGGTCAAATAACTAAAAAAAACTTACGTTGCTAATATCTTCAAGCCTATTCAAGATACAAGGCTCATATTTGGCATGATGATAGATCTCAATGATCCGCATCTGCTGATACCAAGGTCAAGGTCATCTCTCAAGGTCAAATAACTCAAAAAGTTAACCAAAAAACTTAACATTGCCAATATCTTCAAGCCTATTCAAGATACAAGGCTCATATTTGGCATGATGATGGATCTCAATGATCCGCATCCGCTGGTACCAAAGTCATGGTCATGTGACAAGGTCAGGTCATTTGTCAAGGTCAAACTCTGAAAAAAATGCTGTTACGGGGGCATTCGTGTTTCACAAACACATCTTGTTCTTTAAAAATCTTCTCCTCAGAAACAACTGGATGGATTTCAACCAAATTTCACAGGAATGATCCTTGGGTGACCCTCTTTCAAAGTTGTTCAAGAAATTTTGATCCAATGAAAAACATGGATTTAATGGGCGTGGCTAATTTCCAAATATGGTAAAATGTTACTTTTCTCAGGTTCTAATTGATGGATACCAATAAAATTTTACATGGCTGATCCTTGGGTGACCCTTGATCAGTCTACAAAAAATTATTGTGATCAGATGAAAAATATGTATTTTATGGGCGGAGGTCATTTCTCTATATGTTATATGGTGGAAACTTTGAAAATCACTTTCTCAGAATCTAACTTATAGATATCAACCAAATTTTACATGAAAGATCCTAGGGTGACCCTTTATCAGTCTACCAACGATTTTTTTGATCGGATGAAAAATATGTAATTTATGGGCGGAGGTCATTTCTCTATATGTTATATAGTGGAAACTTTGAAAATCATTTTCTCAGAATCTAACTGATAGATATCAACCAAAATTTACATGAATGATTCTTGGGTGACCCTTTATCAGTCAACCAAAGATCATTGTGATCGGATGAAAAATATGTAATTTATAGGCAGAGGTCAATTCTCTATATGTTATATAGTGGAAACTTTGAAATTCATTTTCTCAGAATCTCATTGATAGATATCAACCAAATTTTGCATGAATGATTCTTGGGTGATCCTATATCAGTCTACCAAAAATTATTGTGATTTGATGAAAAATATGTATTTTATGGACGGAGGTCATTTCTCTATATGTTATATAGTGGAAACTTTGAAAATCATTTTCTCAGAATGTAAATGATGGATATCAATCAAACTTCATTAGTATGATCCTTGGATGATGTATTATCATGCAGCCAAGAATTATTGTGATTTGATGAAAAATATGTCTTTTATGGGCAGAGTTCATTTCTCTTTATGTTATAATAGTGGAAACTTTGAAAATCATTTCAACATCAGTAGAACCCAAAATATCTAAAAATCTAGTCAAAACCTAGATTTGCTATGACAAGAAATTCAAGCCTGTGGAGTGACACAAGCCATTCATGGCTTTCTAGTTAGCTCACCTGAGCACGAAGTGCTCAATGTGAGCTATTGTGATCGTAGAATGTCCGTCGTCCACAATTTCTTTAAACATCTTCTCCTTCTAAACCAGGGGACCAATCTTGATGAAACTTGGCAGCGATGTTCCCTGGGTCAAGCTCTACCAAAGTTGTTCAAATAAATGAAATCCACCCTAAACTTTCCCTTTACCCTTAACAAAAAGGGTGTAAATATGAAAATCTTTAAAAATCTTCTTCTCTGAAATCAGAAGGCAGACAGCTTTCATATTTGGTATGTCATCTAGTGACAATCCCATTATAGTCAGATTACTTGAGAAAATTGCTGACCTTGATGATATTGATCTTGTTTTTTGCTGGCTTCCGAGCCACATTGGTATTCGTGGTAATGAAGAGGCAGATAAAGCTGCCAAGGAAGCATTATCGCTAGAAATTTTACCTTTTGAAGTGCCTTTTACCGATTTTAAACCTTTGATTCATGGCTTCATTCAGGATGTCTGGAAGAACTGTTGGTCCGATCCAGCGAACCACAATAATAAATTATATTCTGTTCGTCAAGATCTTGGCGATTGGTTGCCTGGTTACAGGTCTAATCGTCGCGAAGAACTTATTTTGACCCGTTTACGCATTGGTCATACACACCTGACGCACTCCTACCTTTTAAAAGGAGAAGATATTCCAATGTGTATCCCATGTGATGCTCCTCTTACTGTCAAGCATATATTTTTAGAATGTATAGACTTTGCTTTTATTAGAGACAGGTTTTTTAAAGTAGACAGTATGAAGGACCTGTTTAACATTGTAAAAGTTGAACAGATTTTTGATTTCCTGAAGGCCATTAATATGTTTAGTAAAATTTAACCTAGGATTCTTCTGATTTCATGTTCATCTGATTTTAGTTATTTTTGATTGATCTTTTGATCATTATTTCCTTTTAGACTTGTATGATTGATCTTTTGATCATTATTTCCTTTTAGACTTGTTATTATTTGCTTACATTTTTACCATAATGATGATTTGTCTTTCTTACCACGATTTGTTTTATAATGTTATAACTAGTTAAGTATTTAATCATTTCTTACACTAAGTTAATTTTCAATGTTTTGCGCCCAACATGACCTTAGTTGTTGACGGGCCATAAAACAGCATTCATTCATTCATTCATTCATTGGACCTCTACCAAGTTTGTTCATATCAAGACCCTGGGGTCATGTTTGGGCTTTGCCCAGGCCCAACCCTTTTTACATAGAATCAAAGAGCGAAAATCTTTAAAAATCTTCTTCTCTGAAACCAGATGGCAGACAGCTTTCATATTTGGTATGTAGCATCACCTGGTGGGCATCTAGTAAGTTTGTTCATATCAAGACCCTTGGATCATATTTGGGCTTTGCATGGGTGCATCCCTTTATCTCTTATGAGCACGAAGGGTGAAAAAATGAAAATCTTCAAAAATCTTCTTCTATGAAACCAGAAGGCAGACAGCTTTCATATTTCGTATGTAGCATCATCTAGTAGACCTCTACCAAGTTTGTTCATATCAAGACCCTAGGATCATATTTGGGCTCCACCCGGGCGCAACCCTTTTTACATAGAATCAAAAGTTAAAAATCTTTTAAAATCTTCTTTTAATCGAAACAAGAGGGCACACTGCTTTCATCTTTGGTATGTAGCATCATCTAGCGGGCCCCTTCCAAGTTTCTTCATATCAAGACCCTTGGGTCATATTTGGGCTCCACCCGGGCGCATCGCTTTCAGCTCATCTGAGCAGGAAGGGTGAAAATAGGAAAACCTTCAAAAATCTTCTTCTCTGAAACCCGTAGGCAGACAGCTTTCATATTTAGTATGTAGCATCATCTTATGGACCTCTTCCAAGTTTGTTCAAATCAAGACCCTGGGGTCATATTTGGGGTCCACCTGGGTGTATCCCTTTTTACATAGAATTAAAGAGCAAAAAGGCATATCTGTCTTGCTCTTCGCTGAAAATGTTCCATGGTATTGATCTTGGGCAATTATCTTCTTTTTGACACCTGCCTACGTAATTAATGTGATGTCCCAGGGGTCAAAGAGACTCAGGTGAGCGATCTAGGACCATCTTGGTCCTCTTGTAATTCTTTAAAGGAATCTGATATAGGGTCACCCAAGGAACATTCCTCCGAAATTTGATTGAAATCTACCCAGTTCTTTATGAGTAGAAGAATTTTTTAGTAAATGTTAACGGACGGACACATGCACGCACAAATGACAGACACCCTGCCCGTCATGACAATAGCCCGCTGGCCTATCGGTCAATCCAGCTAAAAATTCCCCGCCCTGCCACGCCCATTGTTAGGGGTCAATCAAAATTTTTTGAACAATTTAAAAAAAGGGTCACCCAAGGATCATTTCTACCAAGTTTTGTAAAAATCCTCCTATTTGTTTGGGAGGGGAAGATTTTTTAAGAAAAGTTAATGCACTGACGGAGGGACAGGCGAACTCACAGACACTCCCCCATGAAATAGCTGCTGGCCTTCGGCCAGTGCAGCTAAAATTCATTCCAGTGAATTTGGTTTTAGATATTTCAGTTAGTTTCTGAAGAATGGTTTTGATAATTTATACCTAGTTTAACCTGAATTCATTAAACAGTTTTGGTCCAGGATATTTCTAAAGTAAATGTAAACAAATGGATGATGGGCACTTAACCATGAAATCAGACCCAGTGGCCTTTAGGCAAATGGGTCTTAAACGTGTAAATAGCAAACAAATGCAAATGTTTACTTGCAGAATAAGCAATTTATTATACAAAGAAATAACATAGGTATTAGTTTTCTATTAGATGGAAGATTTTTACATACAAAGTTGGAATGTTCATTCCCTTGAACAAATGAATATTGTCAAGTGGGTCAGCTTAGCAATTCCCTTATATTAAATTTTTTGTGTGTTTTTTAAGTGAACTAAAGGAGACAAAACAAGATGTATTTGTTAAACACAAATCCCCCTTAACAGCATGTTTTCTTCAAAATGTTGACCTTGACAGATGACCTTGACCTTGCGACAAGGGTGGACCTTGATTCCTACAGACATACGTCACAGAACTTTCACCATGCCAATTTTGAGAAGGGTATCTAAAATATGCTTGAATAAACTGAACATGTTCAGTTTTGGGGTTAAATTATTAAGAAGTTTGACCTTGACAGATGAACTTGACCTTGTCAGATGACCTTACCTTGGTATCTAGAGATTCACATTATTGAGATCTATCACCATGCTAAATATAAGCTGAATATTGTCCTATACCTTAAACACTATTGAGGTAACAATACTCCAATTTGCCATGAATGTTCCTCTATCAGTTACACATTTTTTAGAGGCCAAGGTCATCTTACTAAGTCAAGGTTATGAAAAATTTGCCTTTTGATGGGCATTTGCGTTTAATCAGCAATTCTTCTTTTCATTAACAGCCGGGATCTGGTCATTGAGGAACACATCCTTAATTATCCTTCCTTTCAATGCTATTTAATTTTTAGTTTGTAATTGAAACAAAAGGACGGATTAGAATAACAAAAAAATATTACATCCTCTAGGTTTTATTTTGCCATTTGACAACTGTAAATTATTCAGTTGCTGCATATGATGAACAATTGTAACATTGAACATTAAAAGTGGTAGGTTGTAAACAGTCTTTATTGTTTTTTATTTCAATGGACATTGCTTCCAACATAGTTCAAAATGATCTATGCTGCCATCAAGTATTAAAACCCAGTGTGGTGTCCGTGGTCTACACAGAGAGCGGACACAGCTTAACCTTAAGTCCTGAGTTCGGCTATTGATCCCGGTTCTTTCATTGGCCCACACATTTGTCGAAAGTATTGGTGAATCATCCAGGAAGCAGAATCCGGAGAGTTTAATCTAACTTGTAAGAACTTGTTTTCCAATCTATGTACAATAAAATCCAATGACCTATGAAGTTTGATAGTCTGATGTTCTACCAACTGTTCTATAAGTGCAGCTTAACCATGTAAGGCATCTACATGAAGACTGTAGAAAAACAGGTTTTTTTCTGTATAACACTTGTTTCTCTTTAGTCCTAATGCAGTGTTGAACATTTTTGACATGGTGATAAGAACTATGTGACCTAGGAAATACATGGTTACATTTGATGTTAGGTAATTCTGTTTTTTTTTTTCTATATTTACTCTCTTTTATAAACAGTTTGCATAAAAGAATTTACATGTTAAATCGTTGATGGGTTGTAAATAACTACTTCAGTTTGAAAAAACTTAAGTTACGGGGTATCGCTACCCGCTGATGGAATGTGGTCACTTTTGATATGCACATTGATCCTTTTAGTTTTAGGATAAAGTTCTATAAACATTAACTTAAACCAACAACCAATTTTAAATAAAATACATAATCCCTATCATGGCACAGTGGTAGTGCTCCGGACTGTCAATCTATATGCTTGAGGTCGATCCTCTACGGCCTCACTCATTCTTTCAGACTGTTTGTCTTCAACCAATGGGTAGACCTATGTGGGATAGCAGCCGGAGGCTAGGAAAAGATGATATGGTAGTACTTGTGTCGGAAATAACAGGAATCAATTGTTTGGTGCTCCTGTCGCCACAATATTACTATAAGATTCATAAAGATTGGGCCATATTTGTGGCCTCTAGAGCTTAAACAAGAAATGTGTCAATAAGACCCCTTTTCCCATAATATGGCATGGGTCCTTCCCATTTTCAATAGAGTTAATCCTTGTGACCTGACCAACATTCTGACCAAGTTTCATGAAGATTGGGCCATTTTTGTGGCCTCTGGAGCGTTAGAAAGAAAATTCTTAATATTACCCCTTTCCTGTATTAAGGCATGGATCCTTCCCATATTCATTAGGGTTTATCCTTGTGACCCAACCAACAATCCTACCAAGTTTCATGAAGATTGGATCATTTTTCAACAGCTCTCCGTGAAACAGTTGTAACTCCCAAAAAAGATATAGGGAGTTACAACTGTTTCACGCTGAATCATCGATTTGTGGCCTCTACAGTGTAAACAAATAAAATATCATTAAGGCCCCTTTTCCTGTGATTTTGCATGAATACTTCCCATTTTCGAATGGGTTTATCCTTTTACCTGACCAACATTCTGGAGAAGTTTCATGAAGATTGGATAATATTTGTGCCTTCTAGAGTGTAAAAACTAAAATTGTTGACGACGGATTACAGACGATGGACATTCAATGATCAATAAAGCTCACCTTGAGTACGATGTGCTCTGGTTAGCCTGCAAAAATCGATAAAATACAAGTAACAAACATGTAAATATGTCAATTTGTAACTGCCAAGTCAATTACAGCACAGAATATTTTAAATATGCCCAAAGGCTTACATTATAACAAGAGTGGTTCTGAAAAAAGCTGCCCGAGATGTCCACTAAGCAGCACAGACGAGCCGATTTTCATCTTGACAAGTGAAGTCTCAGAATTAATTGACTGGTCAGAACTGAAATGGTTTGCAAATGACTTTTAAAATATTTAATTAAACATAAAGTAATTAATTAAGTACTTAGACACTAATAGTGTCCTATAGAATATGATGAATTGTTGGGAAAGAAAACACATGTTAAGTTAAATTCACTCTCAGACGATATTTTTAGAGTTATGAGAAAAGAAACTAGCTGGTTCAGTGCAAAACAGTTGTAACTGCCTATATGTTTATAGGCAGTTACAATTGTTTTGCGCTGAACCAGCAAATTGTATGTGGTGAATGTAATTAAATGATAATTAGATAATGAAGAAAAAAGACAAGTAAGTGGAGTCAGTTTGTGAATATCACTTCTCCATGGACAAGTAGACCTGAATATTTCAAAACCACTGTAAAAGGGAACTGTTGGAGATAATTGTTCAGGGGTGTAGAACTCATGTTCTTGACTTGTCCCACTTGAGCTTTTTGTCAGTAAACAAGTAGATTTTCTTTTTGATCTTGTCCAAGCATAAGAGAATCTTTGACCAAAACAAAATTGCAGACTAATTGGGATTTCAAGACACAGTTCAAAGTGCTTTTTGAAATTCATTTAAATTAGTATGTATGAATATAAAACAATGGTGGATAGGAGAAATATTTTTATGACAGAATTATGTTCTTTTATCTCACAATATTTTCTATACTTGCTTGCTTGAAGCTTGAAAAGATGAGAATCTTACTACATGTGCTTCTTTGCTGATTTTCACAGTATTTTCTATCTTGAAATAAACATCAAAGAGTTAATGATGATCAGGGGATGGGAAAGCTTATCATGTATGCTTAGACATCGTATTTATGGTTTGGTAGTATGAAACCTGTAAAAGCACCACATAGTTTAGTGAATAAGTTCTTTATCAAACAACTTCCTGGGACTATCCTTCTGTCTTCTCGTCTACCGAAAACCCATAAAACAAAATATTGTCTAGAAGCTGCATGCCTTATGGATTGTTTGTGATTTCAACAGTCTCTGCGTTAACAACATACACATTAGTTCTGGAGGTTAGCTGAGAATTTAATGTCAAGGGTTCTGTAGCCACAAACCCAAGCTCCTGAAATAAAAAAAAAATATATTGATGTCCTAGTATGAATAGATTGCGTGCATTTGGTTGCTCGCAAATAGTAGGAATAATTCTGGCTCAGAGTCTCATGTGCGAAAGATCTCATTCAGTCGGAACTTTACAGAAATACTTAGTTTTCAATGGCAATTTGAACCAAATCCTTTGTTAAAATACATTTTGCTGTGACATTTCTCCCTCATTAAGCTAACCCTACAGAAACGCGATTGGTTAACTAAATTCAAAATATACTTTTTCCCCATTTTTTTCAGCTTGTTATGTAAGGCACAGCAGTGTAATAGAGGTCATTTTATAATTGAAGATTTCAATAACCGCATTCGTCTTTTTTGAGATGCCCCCTGGAGTATTAAAATCGGCGAAAGTTTGAATGATCAGCTAAATAGCACAACGTTCGCCCAAGAAATCGATTTTATTATAAATTTCCGACTGCTTCTTCTATGCATTAAATGAACCAAATAGTGGGGATAAATAATTCAATACACAGAGAAATACTTACGATTTCACCATTTCCTTGTCCAGCGTCGCCATTTTCGATTTACTACCCGATTTATTTTGGGCAGCATCTTACGTGTATTAATGCGCGTCATGATTGTGGATTTCCCAGATTGAACAGTAAAACGGATAAAATAGTCCGGCATATTTTTCGAAAAAACACACTGTTTGGTCGAAAATATTCGACCCAAACCAATCGGAAAATGATGAACACCACTTTCTCAGCAGTTTACAAAGGTTAACCACCAATCGAAAAATTGACCACGATTTTCTCACCAAAATGGAGTAAACCCCCTTTAAACAGTCTCATTGAAATACCAACTTGAAATTATTACCTAAAATTTGGCTGAGAAATGTCATTTATGCTTTCCGGGATGTTATTTCTTGAAGGATAAGAGTTCTACAGACAGAAGCCTATTTCAGCAGAAGGAATGACCAATAGATTGGGTATTATAGAGGAAATAAGATTTTTTATTTCACTGGAATACAGACATTTGAATGCAAATACTTCTATCTAAATTTGTGACAAAAACTTCTCAGCAACTCAAAGTTTTAGCTCTTTTGATACAAACTTTAATATTGAACTATCAAAATTCTGTTCTTAGCCCTATGTTTGGGTTAATTTATTTGATTTCAAATAGGGAATAAATGTTAAGCTTTTGTCATTTCCTTAGCACCAAAAATTTGGTGTCAATATTGGTTTGAGATACTTTAACTTTAGTCATATCTCTGTTGTTATTTAAGTTATTATGTCCCCCTTCAAATAAGAGGGAGTATATTGCTTTGTACTTGTCTGTCAGTAGGTCTGTCTGTCATGGTTGGTCCAAAGGTAGACCTTTTTGTCCGGTTTGAATGGGGTTTTATGCCTGTTTCAACAATCTTTCAGTTATATCGCAGAGCCTGGAGCACCTAGCAATGGATTCCTTGTATTTCTCACACCAGTACTACCATTACATCCTTTCCTAGCCTCCAGCTGCTATCCCCCACAGGTCTACCATTATAGGCCTATTGCTGGGAGACAAACATTCAGAAAGAATGTGTTCTAATGTTGGGATCGAACTTTTTTGTCCAGAGCATAACTCAAAGGGTATTCAAGCTAGAATCATTAAACTTCAAAGGTGGATGGATTCCATTGAAGAGAAAAGTAAAGTGCAAGAACCATAACTCTACTCATTGATTTACTGTATTTTTAGTTATTGCCTTTTGGTAATTGACAAAGAATATGCCATTAACCTCCCATGAGGGGCATAAATGTTTTATAAACATCTCTTGTTTACTTGAGAGTTAATATCTCTGTGACAAAATTATGAAGAGGGACACACTCGACAATATGAGCTCCAACAGGGTTTAATAACTTCTTTTTACTACCAGCCTTAAAGAACTGGTAAGCCATAGATATTATAGGTTCTCCCTTATAACAACAGGTCCTGCATGAAAATCATATTTGATTTTTTAGCTCACCTGAGCACGAAGTGCTCAAGGTGAGCTATTGTGATCGTAGAATGTCCGTCGTCAGTCGTGCGTCCTCCGTCGTCCACAATTTCTTTGAACATTTTCTCCTCCTAAACCAGTGGGCCAATCTTGATGAAACTTGGCAGGGATGTTCCTTGGGTCAAGCTCTACCAAAGTTGTTCAAATAAATGAAATCCACCCTTAACTTTCCCTTTACCATTAACAAAAAGGGTGAAAATATGAAAATCTTTCAAAATCTTCTTCTCTGAAACCAGAAGGCAGACAGCTTTCATATTTGGTATGTAGCATCATCTAGTGGACCTCTACCAAGTTTGTTCATATCAAGACCCTGGGGTCATATTTGGGCTTTGCCCGGGCCCAACCCTTTTTACATAGAATCAAAGAGCAAAAATCTTTAAAAATCTTCTTCTCTGAAACCAGAAGGCACACAGCTTTCATATTTGGTATGTAGGTTCACCTAGTGGGCCTCTACCAAGTTTGTTCATATCAACCCCTTGGGTCATATTTGGGCTCCACCCGGGCGCAACCCTCTTTACATTGAATCAAAGAGCAAAAATCTTTTAAAATCTTCCTTAATTGAAACCAGAGGGCACACTGCTTTCATTTTTGGTATGTAGTATCATCTAGTGGGACCCTACCAAGTTTGTTCATATCAAGACCCTTGGGTCATATTTGGGCTCCACCCGGGCGCATCCCTTTCAGCTCATCTGAGCATGAAGGGTGAAAATAGGAAAACCTTCAAAAATCTTCTTTTTTGAAACCAGTAGGCAGACAGCTTTAATATTTAGTATGTAGCATCATCTAGTAGACCTCTACCAAGTTTGTTCATATCAAGACCCTGGGATCACATTTGGGGTCCACTAGGGTGCATCCCTTTTTACATAGAATCAAAGAGCAAAAAGGCATATCTGTCTTGCTCTTCGCTGAAAACATTCTATGGTATTGATCTTAGGCAATTATCTTCTTTTTGACATCTGCCTATCTAATTAATGTGATGTCCCAGGGGGTCAAAGAGACTCAGGTGAGCGATCTAGGACCTGATCTTGGTCCTCTTGTAGCAAATTAAGGGATAATTTGCAAGAAAAAACATTATTGGAAGAGAAAAAATTGCTTCTAACCAGTAAATTCTTCTTTTCCATAATGTAGCCACCGTCATAGCGCAGTTGGTAGCGCGTCGGACTGTCAATCTAGAGTTCGCGGGTTCGATCCCCGACGGATTCTTTCCCACTATTTGTCTCTCACCAATGGGTTGATAATTATAGACCTATGTGAGATAGTGGCTGGAGGCTAGGAAAGAATGTGGTGGTTGTGATAGAAATACCAGGAATCCATTGTTAGGTGCTCCAGCTACCGCGATATAACTGAAATAATGTTGAAAGCGGCATTAAACTCCATTCAATTAATCAAATCTTTTCCATAATGTTTTCCATTTGGTAATGCAAATTTTAGTATTGGAAAGGAAATAATTTTTCATAACTAGACAGATAAGAAATATTAAGTAATGCAATTAACCACATGCATCATGGTTACATCTAAGAGTTCTCCCTAAAAACCACAGGTCTCAGGCCTGAGGACTGACTATTGGCTCCAGTACAGAAAGTTACAGTAAGTGTTCATTGTAAGAAAATCAACCCATATCATTCAGGCCACTCACTTTAAAAAAACTTTGTGACTCGTCGAAAGCAACCGCACCATCTCGAAACTCCGGAAAAATGAAATCTCAAAAAAGATATTTGTTCCAGTAGACGTCACCTGGTAGTTGCATTTCAAAAATTCGTATACAGGCATAATGTAGACTGATAATTCTAGATTCAGAAAATCAGAAAAATGCAAAAGTTTTGATCCTAGTCAGCCTGCACAACCCATGCAGTCTGACTAGGGTCGAAACTTTACACACTACCGACATGGTCCCTTTTTTTTGTGATGGGTCACATTTGTAAGAATGATTCCCTTTTCAACTCATACTGTATTAGGCAGGTGTGAAAATAAACATATCAATGAACACTTCTACTGATAGGAATGAAAAGAAAGAGCGATAAAGAAAGAGCCAATATTTTAGAAAAATGTTTGATAAAATTCTGATATTTAGGAGACATGCATGTAATAAATTGGATACAGAGGGAGTGATAAACTTCAGGAATTAACACATTGTACATCTGGGGTCTTCTTGAGTGAAATCGCTTCACATTTTTGTGTCCTGATTTAACCCTTGTCATGCTGAATAAATTTTGGCTAAAAAATTTCATCAAATTCAAAGGGCAAAAAGCACTGAAAGTTCCAACTGTAGGTCAATTTTTATTTGAAAAACTAAAGCTATTGACAATTCTGGTTTAAAAGTGAGAAACAGATGGTGTAGACTAACATCAGACTGCACATATGTGCAGGCTGATGTTTGTCTATAGCTCCTGCCAAAGCAGGAATATTCCGGGTTCAGCATGACAAGGGTTAAAAGGATTTCAAAGTTAACAATTGAGCCTGTGCATGGCATTTCCAACAGTTTCATATGTGTGTTGGCACAAAGATTGAGTAGCCTAAGAGGGGCTGAGAACTTATCTATCTAAAAAGCACATAGTGAAGGCTCTGGTCAGACTGTGCGGATGTACAGGCTGGCTTGAGACATTGCTTTTTGTATATGTTAAATTGTTGGTAATGTCACAAACAGGTTCAAATGTTCCCTTTCACAATCTGCTGCAATAATGATTGATGTTCTGCTTTAGAAATTCAAATGAAGAGTTATCAAATTTTAAATATTTCACTTTTTAGCTCTGCTGTTTTCAAATAAAACCCAATGTATTATGATCACCTTTGTGTCCTTCATGTTAGTGTTGGCCTTCATGTTGGCATGTTGATGTTGGTGTTGGTGTGACAAACTTTAACCTTGGTCAGATCTCTTGTAATTGAAGCTGTCTTCATGAAACTTAGTGCTTGTGGACACCATAAGAGCTACCCAGACAATCAAGGGGGATAACTTTTGAATTGTGCTCCTTTGTCGACTTAGAATATTTGCATTATTAAGCACCTGCAGCCGAGCACTGCACCCATAGGCGGTGCTCTTCTTATAATCTGCTGCATTAATGATTGTTGTTCTTTGATAAAAATTCAAATAAAGAATAAGCAAATTTTATAACCATTTTCAACAAGAAGCCTAGGCAGGTATCTTCATTTTCTGATATAAATTAGGAAATATTATAGCCTAATAGCTTTAGACATTATCTACTTTATTTACCTATCTTGGGGTGAGGAGGCATTTTCAGCTGTGTCCTTTATCAAGCCATATCTTAATTACTTTCCTGTGATGAATGATATAGATAGAGGATTGAGAAATTCCTATATGATCATCTAAATTATTGCCAGTGGGTTGATAAAATTCTCCTGTCATTATTCCCATGTTACATAATTATTTATAGCAATTTCTATGGCAATACAATTCTCCTTTTTCAGATTTTAGGGAGATTTTTTCATCATTTTTAAACTTTGAAGATTCCCTGTTCTTTTTCAATTGCTTTTCCACAGATTTCTGAGAGAGTTAAGATCCTATGCGTAAGATTTTCAACAATTTCAACTACGTGCAAAGCAAAGACTCTGACCAGACTCTGCATCTGCATAGTCTGGTCAGAGTCTTCACTATGCTCTTAGTACATAGAAAAGGTCTCCAAGTATCTGTAGGCCATCAGGTAAATTTATATTTACAATTTGTGGCTGTCTGCACCTCTGCGCCCAAGAACATTTCAAATTGTTGGAAATGTCATGCACAGACTCGTTTGTTAGTTGGTGTACATATCGTTAGTCAGTTGGTGTTCATTCTTGATTTATGATTATTTTGTCACTAAGAAGATTGAGGACATTCATTGATTGTCAGTGATCTTAAACAGCAGACATTCAATTCTGAACATAAATTTCTCACAAAGCTTCCCATGTCTTCTATAAAACACAATCATGAGAGGTATAGAGGATATTGAATGAGTGGTTATGGAATACTGAATTTATTAAACGAGTCATCTATAAAAGATAAAAACGAGGCTGCACCATATTTTATGAGCACATATTTTATATTCTATTTATAAGATGACCCGAAATTTTTTTGAAAAATCATCAAAGTTTTTGAAATTCAGCATTTTATTTTCCCACAAATTATAATGCCCTTTAGAACTGACGTCAACCTAAGCATAGCTGAAAAATATCCGTCGTGAGCCGGTGTAAAATCCATGCGGAAAACAATTATCAAATTGTTGGTTTACAAGTCCAATGAGCTAACCACTGAGCCAAAGAAGATCTTCCCTGACTCTGGTGACAGACATTGTATTTAAAACAACAAAGCTACACAGGACAAAAGTGAGTCTCCCATAACACACTCCCCCTTAAGAGTCATAATATATTTATGACGATAAGCTTATCTAGGCAGTAATGTTCTTTCTGAACTAACCAAGTTGGTAAAATGCAGACATAATTGGCTTGATGGCCAATCCAGGACGAGCCCCCATTTTATAATCGAACTGTCCTCAACCAAAGTGTAGCTGAAAAATATCCGTCGTGAGCCGGTGTCAAGCCCACACGGACAACAATAATCAAATTGTTGGTTTACAAGTCCAATGTGCTATCCACTGAGCCAAAGATCTTCCTTGATGCAGGTCAAAGACAGTGTTTTTAAACCATCGAAGCTATGCAGGACAGTGGTGAGAGTGGTCTCCCATAACACAAAATATACATTATGACAATTTAGTGGTTACAAAATAGTGTTGCTATTTGCTCTGAACTTGTTGAATAGTAACACCTGTGTAATATCAAACTATTCAACAGGGTTATTTAACTCCCACAACGTAGGTTATATCATAAATTCATGTCATCATGTGTAGGATCAATGCTGTATATCATCTGGACATTCAAGTTTTGATGAACAAATCTGGTGTTTATGTGATAAAAAGAATCTGTCACTCAATTATGTTTGAGACGCAAGGCCAGATAAATAACATTTCTATTCTAGACTCAGCCAAGTTTGGCTAATGTCTCAAAAACAAATCATGGCAGATCCTTTGTTTGCCTTAATTTAGTTCTACAATGATAGTTATGCCCCCCCCCCCTTGGAAGAAGAGGGGGTAAATTGCTGTGCACTTGTTGGTCAGTTGGTCCCTTGGCCAGTCCTTGTGAAGGCCTTTTTTTGCCAAGAGCATATCTCAAAAACTATGCAAGCTAAAATTATGAAACTTCAGAGGTGGATAACCTCATTGAGGAGAAGTGCAGTGCTTAAGAACCATAACTCTACTTATCAAATATTTAGTTATTACCCTTTGTTGATTGACAAAGAATAGGCCATTGACCTGCTCTTGTGGGGCGCATAAATGTTTTACAAATATCTCTTGTTGATATTGAGCAGATATTCCATTTGGAACATACTTTTATGCCTTAAGATAGTTCTTCAATGATAATTGATATCAAGCAGATATTCCATAGGAGACAATGAGGCTCAATTGCATAACAATAGTTTAGTGGTAACCTAAAGTTAACTAGTATATGAGCCTGTGAGTGACATTTCCAACAATTTGAAATATTGAGAGGTGCAAAGAGTGAGAGGCGTAGACAGTCAGAAAATGTAAATGTAAAGTAACCTGATGGTCTAGAGATACTTTGAGACCTTTTCTATCTACTAAGCCTATTGTGAGGACTCTGGTTAGACTGTGGGATTGCACAGGCTGGTCTGAGTCTTTGCTATGCACATATTTGAAATTGTTGGAAATTCAATGCACAGGCTTTTATTAATATAATGGCTAACCCTGAGTTTACCATTAAACTTTTGTTATGCACAGCCTCGTTTTTATCTGTTTTTAGATGGCTTATTTAATAAATTTGGTATTCAATGACCACTCATTTAATATCCTGAATATAATGGTTAACCCTGAGTTTGCCATTAAACTTTTGTTATGCAGTTGGGCCTTTTAGTCTAGTTGAGGTCCAATATGTTCTATTGACCCCCATCTGAGCACCTGAGGTGATTGAGCTTTTATCAAATCCCCAAAAGAAAACTTTGGATGAAAAACTATGGACTTTTATAATAATAATGAGCTAATTTGCATATAATGGATACATGTATGTAATATGAATTTTGTGATTTTTAGCTCCACTGGACAAAGTCAAGCAGGGCTATTGTGGTGGCCAGGTGTCTGTAGTGTGTCTGTATTTCTGTCCGTTTGTATGTTAACTTTTACTGTAAACATCTTTTTCTCTGACACTACTGGACAGATCCCATATTTCATATGGAACAATATAAAAAAATCTATTTCACTGAAACTACTTGTCAGAATTCAATTAAAATCCCCCCCACCCGGGCTGTCAAGTCATGAAGAAAGGTGCTCCATATTGTGAAATATAAAAAAAGTCTTCATTTCTAAAATAACCAGGTATAATTCAATCAAACTTCACAGGAATGATGCTTTGGACATGCTTTTTCAGATTCCTTCTTTTTAATCCTGATCAGGCTGACAGCATGGGCTTCACAGTCTGTTCTGTTGCCAAAAAAGGCCCTATATGGTGAAATAAAAATGAACAAAAATCATCTCCCCTTAATCTTTCACTGAGGAGTATTCACAGGAATGATGCTAAGGACATGCCTTTTCAGATTTCTTCTTTTAAATCCTTATCGGGCTGATACCATAGGTGCAATGGTCAAGTCACTAAAAAAGGGCCCTTATATGGTGATATATGAAAGAATCCTTTACACTGAAATGAATTGTTAGATATTGATGATTTTTGGCAGGTAGACTTTCTTAAGTAAACTCTCTTTGCTTTAACCTGATATTTTGCCACACCATAGGAAAGGGGGCATTCATGATGTGAATTTTATTGTTACACTCTTGTACAAACTTTCAGAAAATGTACTCATCGTACGACCTTGCACAAATTGTAGTTGTTATGCAATCTTGTTAAACATCATTGGAAAAAAAAAAACAATTTTAATTACATTTCCCACATAAGATTTATACAAAACTTTTACAGAATGATTGTGATTACATTACCCTTTCTACATTACTGCAGTAAAGTGATATCACGCCTAAACCTTACAGTTTAATGATTATCTGCTTACAAATAAGATACACCTATAAACTTGGTCACAAACTTTAGTGCCAGTGGAGGGATACTGGCCCTCTACGACCTCTTGCTTTTTTTTTGTCAAGGAAGTGGAGATATCATGATGATCAGGTCTTAACCCTTGTCATGCTGAGCACGGAAAATTCCTGCCTTGGCATTAGCTATAGACAATTATCAGCCTGCACATAATGTGCAGTCTGATCTTTGTCTATACCACCTGTTTTTCCTTTTTAAACCAGAAAAGTTTCAGAAATTATATTTTCAAAATCAAATGCTGACTCACAATAAGGAAATATAGAGCTTTCTTTTTATTCAGCATGACAAGGGTTAATGACAGGAAGAAGAAGTTAATAAAAAAAATCAGCTCTATTTGGTGTTGAAACCAAAGAATATAGGGTTTTTAGTCTAAAAGATTCCAGATAGCCTGGATATAACTAAAAGTGTCCAAGACTGATTGATGGAGTCAATTTGTTGGAATATAATGCTTAGAGCATTACACCATCTGTCTTCTGTCCCAGTTTGTTACAGTTAATAACATCGTGAAATTGACTCTTATTCCAATCAAAACCATTTTAAATTGCTCACTCAGTGCTCCTTTCATTTATTCCAAACACTCACTCAAACCATTCATAAAAGCTTGAAATCATGGAAATTGATATGATCAACAACTACACTCAAAATGAAAATAGCTAGAAAAAATCCATGATTTGACTAATCTACTTGAATTCTTCAAGCGTTTTATTGGTTCTTGGAGGCATAGACAGCTACTTATAGAACCTGTATGTATATTTTTAAGGGAGGTAATAAATATTGTTAATTAGCTCAACTATTCAAAGATCAGCGTTGGCGGCGTCAATTTGCTTTGGTTAAGTTTTTACGTGCAAGTGTTTAAAATCTCTTTGTCTTCTAAAGCTATTGCTTTGAAACATTGCACATGCTTCTGTGACCATAATATCAACCTCTAGACAAAGATTAATTACTCTGATATTGAATTTAGTGGAATTTTAACTCTTTTCAGACTTAGAAATTCCTTGTTAAGTTTTAAAGTGCAAATTTTGTATATCAGTTATATCTCTCTTTCTACTGAAGCTTATGCTTGGAAACCTAGCACATGCTTCTGTGACCATAATATCAGCCTCTAGACAAAGATAAATTTGTCTGCTATTGAATTTAGTGGAATTTTAACCCTTTTCGGACTTCCTGGTTATGTTTTTACGTGCAAATGTTGTATATCAGTTATATCTCTATTTCTACTGAAGCTTTTGCCTAGAAACTTTGCACATGCTTCTGTGACCATAATATCAGCCTCTAGACAAAGATTAATTACTATGATATTGAATTTAGTGGAATTTTAACCCTTTTCAGACTTAGAAATTCCTGGTTATGTTTTTATGTGCAAATCTTGTAGATAAGTTATATCTCTATTTCTACCTAAATTTTTTCCTAGAAACTTTGCACTTGCTTCTGTGACCATAATATTAGCATCTAGACAAAGATTCAATTCTAACCCTTTTCGGACTTGCAAATTCCTGGTTTAGGTTTTTGGTGCAACTGTTGTCTATCAGTTTTATCTCTGTTTCTATTTATAGTAATCTTCCACTAGACATTGATTCATTTCTCTCAACTTTCATTTTATAGAATTTTCCAATGTCAATATCGATTTGCTGTTACTATCCAGCACTTAAGGAATAGTCGAGCTTTGCTGTCCTCCAACAGCTCTTTGTTTTGTTCATCTTAAACAATGGATAAACTCTTTTAACCCTTGTCATGCTGAACCTGGAAAATGTCTGCTGTGGCAAGAGGTATAAACAAATAGGCTTATCAGCCTGCATATATTTTCTGTCTGATCTTAGTCAATACACTACACCACCAGAAATTCCTTCTCAAACTAGTAATGTTTAAGAATTATATTTTCAAAATTAATGATTATACTCACTATTAGTGAATCCAGTGTTAGTACTTTGATTTACAACAAATTTTCAATGATTTTATTCAGCATATGTCATATGCTAAAAAAAAGTCTTTGAAGAGTTGTATTAAAATCAAAGTGTTGAAAGCACTGATTACTGTAATTGTGAATCATTATTTCTTTTGAAAATACAATATTCCCTAGCCTGGTGACAGTCTCTTAAATGGAGGTACCGGTATATCTAAAATAATGATAGATGCAAGTAATGTATAATATCCAAAAGCCTGATTGAAGATTTTCAGATAAAACAACATTTACTCAATAAAGGTTTGTGGTAGGTTAGTTGTTTCCGTATGTACCTGAAGATGTTAACTAAAAAAATCTAAGCTCTGGGACTGAATGCCAGTCTAAATATTATAAATTGCCACCCACTTATTGATAGAACTACGGACTGAGCTTGATGGCTTGATCATGCAAATCAAATCGGAAGTGGAAATTAAGCATTAAAGATGTAAATGTAAAATTTCTTAAGGGAGAAGGGTATTAGATAAGAATGATGACATTTTGAATCCAGGTTTTGTTCTCAGAAAGTTGTATGTTTTACAGTCATCAGGGAAATATGGTGTGTTTTCACCCTGGTTCGTGTTACAGATTATTATCAAAACTAATGTCTCATGCATGCACCATCTCCAAATGTTATATAGAGGATAATCATTTGTTTCAGTGAAAGATTGATTTATATTTTATTTAAAGGAAATATTATATCTTGCTACTTACTTATATACCTTTAAAAATGTGGGTTGACCTATGTGGAATAGCAGCTTGAGGCTAGGAAAGGATGTAATTGTTGCACTGGTGTGAGAAATACTAGAAATCCGTTGATAGGTGATCCAGCCTCTGCAATATAACTGTATAATTGTTGAAAGTGGCATAAAATCCAATTCAAACAAACAAATACCTTTATTACTTGCTACTATGATGCAAGTGTTAGCATACCACACTCTCAATCGTGGAGTTTGATTTTCAGTCCAGGCAATCATCCTTTTATATGTTTCGAGGGTTATGAGTGCAAAACCATTAAAGTGCCGGAATGAAGATAAATAAGCACTTATAAATATTTTGTGCTGACCCCTCGATTTGTCTCCTAATTGGCTTAAGTTGCAAGAATTTAATTGCCTGACCCCTCAATTTGTCTCCTAATTGGCTTAAGTTGCAAGAATTTAATTGCCTGACCCCTCAATTTGTCTCCTAATTGGCTTAAGTTGCAAGAATTTAATTGCCCAAGGACATTGTCACCTGCAGCCTCTTTTGATTTTTATCATGCAATGAAGCCTGTATTGACCTGATATCACCTGTCCAATAACATAATGTGATATCAGACAGTCTATGTTAAGAAACAATTTGAATACACTTTCGCTTGAATTTCTTGAATTTTCAAAGGTGAATCATACTTAAGCACTGAAAAATGATTGCATGATAAATAAGATAGCATGTTAGTGTCTTAAAATATCAATGTTATCAGGTCTCGACTGTGAGAAATTATCATGACTCTGCAAAGCCTCGTCATGATAAATTCTCCCAACTTTGACCAGATAACATTGTTATTTTTAGACACATACACATTATTCTCTATTTCACAGTCTTAATTTTTGAAGAAATAAAAGGAAGGTTGATATTCATAAAAAATCTTTGTTGTAATGAGATTGTGAATGAGAGAATCACATCATTTTAAAACCTGGTATTTTCAGCTTTATAACAAAGTTTAAGGATTTATCCAACATTTCTAAAATATAAATCCCAATAATCTTGCTATATCATGGATTTACTATTTAGATTAATTAGTGTTCCTGTTCTAGGTAGTTTGCTATTTTTTCCTGGATCTATCTGTTACATTTCAAACCTAGAAGTGTGTTTATTTCATCTTTGATTGACAGCACTTAATGCCAAGTCTCTGGCTTTTAACCTTCATACCTGATTGATGGATGAAAAATTTGTCAGGTTTGGAAATTGATGGCAGAAAAAATTGCACTTACGAAGAGAATTACCGGTGTATATCCTTTTCATGTATTGAAGCAATTCCATTTTTTTTTAAATTATTTGCATAAAGAATTGCACTAAACTATAGATTAGGGCATACTGTTTTACTCAGTAGTCTGTCTGTCTGTCTTATGGTCTGTCTGCACAAAACTTGAACCCCAAACTTAATATTGGAAATTACTACCCAAGAGGCTTTTTAAGAAACATATGCTCATAATTGGCATGATGATGGATGCCACCAATAGACATATGCAGATACCAAGGTCAAAGTCATCTGTCAAGGTCAAAGCTTTGAAAAAAGATGTGTTTAGGGCATTCATGTTTCATAAACAAATCATTGTTAAATTGAGTTTTGAAAAAAAAATAAACTAGAAACTGTACTCAGTAATCTTTGGTTTTAAAAGCAATTAGATCATGCTTAATTTTTTATTGAATTATTGGATGGCAAAACCATGTAAGCAAGACAGTTTTTAATTGAGCTTTAAAAATTGTTCAGGTTTGGCACTCCAACTATTATTTTGTCATAGATCAAATGGAATGTCGTGGCATGCAGGAGCTTTTAGCAATAATTGGATAAAATTATTTGTGTGTCCCCAAGGAACAGTCTGTCCATTTGATTTGAGTGAGAAAAGAAACCAGTCTATACTTCTATGGATGGGGGCAGCACTGGACTAACAGTCTATACAATAAATAAATTGTTAGTACAGGCTGAAAGTCTGTCACCTCACTTTTTGATGCTCAGGAAAACTGGGGAGCCTTAGTTCTTAATCAGGAGATATTTGTAACATAACTTTATCCCATTATGTATAAAACCACAAGCAAAATCATGTAATAACAGTTCTGTGAAATTGTACTTTCCTAAGGAAGTAGACACATAATAGTTCCACAGCATTTCGGAAGTCGTGAACTTTAACAGTATTAACTGAGGTTTTCTTATGATTTCATTTGGACACCTCAGTTAATATTGTGGAAGATCATGAGGTCTGAAATGTTGTGAAACTTTTATGGGTCAACTACCTTAATTATTTTGTATATTTTGCAATGTTTCAATGTAATTTGTATTTATTAATGCCTAATAAAGATTATGTTATTTTATGTTATTATTCTCTTGTAACCTAGAGGTCCTTGGTTTTAAGCTCCACTGGCCGAAAGCCAGCCAGCTATTGTCATGGCGAGGTGTCCGTCGTGTGTGCGTAAACTTTTCTTTAAACATCTTCTCCTCCTAAACCAATGGGTGGATTTTGAAGAAACTTGGCCAGAATATTCCTTGGGTGACCCTCTTTTAAAGTTGTTCAAGAAATTTGGATTGACCCCCAATTATGGGCGTGGCAGGGCGGGACTTATTTTGACCCCAAAATCTTTGAACGACATCTCCTCCTGAACTATTGGGCCAATTTCAATGAAACTTTACCAGAATGTTCCTTGGGTGACCCTCTTCTTATGTTGTTCAAGAAATTTGGATTGACCCCCAAATATGGGTGTGGCAGGGATGGGCTTATTTTGACCCTGAAATCTTTGAACAACATATCCTCCTGAACCATTGGGCCAAATTTACTGAAAATTTACCAGAATGTTCATGGGTGACCCTCTGCAAAAGTTGTTCAAGAAATTTGGATTGACCCCCCAAATATGGACGTGGCAGGGCAAGGCTTATTTTGACCCAAAAATCTTTGAACTACATCTTTTCCTGAACCATTGGGCCAATTTCAAAGAAACTTTACCAGAATATTCCTTGGGTGACCCTCTTCTAAAGTTATTCAAGAAATTTGGATTGACCCCCAAATGTGGGCGTGGCAGGTCGGGGCTTATTTTGACCCCAAAATCTTTGAACCTCATCTCCTCCTGAGCCATGGGGCCGATTTCAATGAAACTTTACCAGAATGTTCCTTGGGTGACCCTATTTAAAGTTGTTCAAGAAATTTGGATTGACCCCCAAATATTGACTTGGCAGGCAGGGCTTATTTTGACCCAGAAATCTCTGAACGACATGTCCTCTTGAACCATTGGGCCAATTTTGATGTTACTATACCAGAATGTTCCTTGGGTGACCCTTTTCTAAAGTTGTTCAAGAAATTTGGATTGACCCCCAAATATGGGCCTGGCAGGGTGGGGCTTTTTTTATGCCCCCGTATCGAGAGATCGGCTGCATATTGTTTTACTCATGTCCATCTGTCTGTCTGTCCATCCATCTGTCTGTCTGTCCGTCCGTCTGTCTGTCTGTCCGAAAACTTAACCCGAAAACTTAACCTTTGCCTTATCAAGAGATCGTTGTTACGGGGGCATTCGTGTTTCACAAACACATCTTGTTGACCTTGAAAACTCTTAACTACATGTCCTCCTGAACCATTGGGCGTATTTCAATGAAACTTTACCAGAATGTTCTTTGGGTGACCCTCATCTAAAGTTGTTCAAGAAATTTGGATTTGATGAGATCCACTGAATCAATAAAATTCAAGTGAGCTGTTTAGGGCCATTCTGGTCCTCTTGTTTCAAAGTGATATCTAAATAGTTTTCATCCTTGTAATTTTACATATTAGATAAATAAGTTCATTCCTTCATAAGTCAGTTTCAACTTAGAAAAAGTCAAAATTCCTTCTGAATGCTGTTCTCTTTCATTACCTTTTATTCTCAATATCTGTCTTTCAAATTTTGAGATTTTGAAGCCATTGGAGCGATACAGGCCCTCTTGGGCCTCTTGTTCTTAATTGCTCCACCTTGGGGCCCAAATTAACTAATTTAACATGCATTCATTTCAAACAATTATCAGATCTTTGGCTTTGAATGGTTAATTTTGATCGGTCAATCAATACTTTGATTGACAGCTGTGATCTATAAATTACCTTGCTATTTGCAATACCTAGTCATTTTGTGGTTAGACCTAAGCCCTGCATTCAGTATAGTGAAGCTTAAGTGAGCACCTTGATAGTAACTTATATTACCGTAAAGAGGCCTCAGCACAACACTATTGTAAGTGCTTATAAATATATAGGAACTTACAATAGTGTTGCACTGACCCCTGAATGTGAAACATATCAATTATGCGCCACCGAAAGACAAGACATATTATGTGATCATCTCTGGTGATCGGTGGGCGCACCTTTTCTACTCCTTTGTTCAGAGCATAACTCTGTCATCTTTTGTCTAATTGACTTAAAACTTGGCAGTTATGTTCCTCTCATGAATACAGAGTACAGTGTGAAAGAAACACAACTCATTAGCTAGGTTAATTTTTGAGTTATTTCCCTTTGTTGTCTTTCATACTTTGACATCCAGCAGTATAATTGGCATATCTTGGGACAATTTGCCTTCTTGATTAACACTTTCCTGTTTTACAAAATTTTGGACCTGTCCAAATTCAAAGGTTTTGCAGACAAAAATATAAAGTGGATTTAATTTGAAAAATAACCATTCAGTAGGGTAGAAAATAGTGTGGAAAAAGAAGAAATTGCTTGTCAGAAGCAATTTCTTCTTTTTTTCACAATGTTTTCTCAATCATAAAATCACAGGCACATAAAAAGCAGGGATTAAACAGCAAAGGGTTAAACTTTGAATGTTTACTTTTGCTTATTGTTGACTTGAATACAGGGCAGTTCTACAAACCCTCAAATTGTCACCTACATTTGTCATGCAACATTCTGATGACATTTCCCTTAATAAGGGATGGATGTAAATGTTCAATCTGCATGTGTTGATTCTATTAGAGTATCCATGTGGGAATATGGAGAGAATCTGTATATGTCAATTTGGGTCTAATGTAAGCAAATATTGATGGCTTTAAGAGTGATTCCATGTAAAGACCAGAAAATTTAAAGAAGGGCCCGGCACACACCGTCTCGGATTTGCCTCATTCTGAAGCCTAAAGGTACCGAAAATTGCCATGTTTAAGAAAATATATTTCTCATTTTAGTACTTTTAAGGCTAAAATCTTAATGTAAGGTTGCCATGACAACGAATAAGAATATAGAAAAATGAACATCACTTTTCATGTCTACTTTTTGGTACTCTATCCAAATATTTCAGTTTCATCAAAATCCATGACTAGGCGTGGCCACATATTTCTGGTGGTTACATGGAATGGCTCTTAACTACATTCTAGTTGATGTGTGATTTGAAAGAAATTTTCAGATAGGCCTTAAAAGATCAAGGTCACAGCTCAAACTTAAATTAGGATTCTTTTGGGCTTAAGTCAAATTCTATTGGTTTTACAGCAGTTTTCCTAGAAAAACCATCTATCAGGAGAAAAAAAAACATCTTACACCTTGAAACATCAACCACAAACTGCAGTGATACATCAAACACCTTAATACAACAACCACAAAATGAAGTGATACATTAAACACATTGAAACATCAACCACAAAATGCAGTGATACATCAAACACCTTAAAACATCGACCACAAAATGCAGTAATACATCAAACACATTGAAACACCAATCACAAATGCATTGATACATCTTACACCTTAAAACATCAACCACAAAATGCATTGATGCATCTTACACCTTAAAACATCAACCACAAAATGCAGTGATACATCAAACACCTTAAAACATCAACCACAAAATGCAGTGATTCATCAAACACCTTGAAACATCAACCACAAAATGCAGTGATACATCAAAAACATTGAAACATCAACCACAAAATGCAGTGATACATCAAACTTTTTCAAACATCAACCACAAAATGCAGTGATACATCAAACACATTAAAACATCAAACACAAAATGCAGTGATACATCTTACACCTTAAAACATCAACCACAAAAAGGTAGTGATTCATCAAACACATTGAAACATCAACCACAAAATAAAGTGATACATCAAACACGTTGAAACATCAACCACAAAATGCAGTGATACATCTTACACCTTAAAACATCAACTACAAAATGCAGTAATTCATCAAACACTTACAAACATCAACCACAAAATGCATGGCCGCCACCATAGTGCAGTTGGTTAGGCATAAGACTTCCAATCTGGAAGTCGTGGGTTCGATCCCGACGGCGGCACTAATCCTTTCCGACTATTTGTCTCTCTCCAATGGATTGATAATTGTAGACCTATGTGAGATAGCGGCTGGAGGCTAGGAAAGAATGTTGTGGTTGTACTGGTGAAAGAAATACCAGGAATCCATTGTTAGGTGCTCCAGCCGCCGTGATATAGCTGAAATAATGTTGAAAGCGGCGTTAAACTCCATTCAATCAATCAATCAATCGATCCTGGTGGCGACAAATATTCTTTCCGACATTTGTCTCTCACATATAGTTAGATAATCGGAAACCTATGTGAGATAGCAGTAGGAGCTTAGGAAAGGGTGTAATGGTAGTACTGGTGAAAGAAATACCAGGAATCCATTGTTAGGTGCTCCGACCGCCGAGATATAAATGCGAAATTGTTGAAAGTGGTGTAATACCCATTCAAACAAACAAAACAAAATGAAGCCATCCATCAAATATGTTGAAACATCAACCACAAGATGCAGTGATAAATCTTACACCTTAAAACATCAACCACAAAATGCAGTGATTCATCAAACACCTTGAAACATCAACCACAAAATGCAGTGATTCATCAAACACCTTGAAACATCAACCACAAAATGCAGTGATACATCAACACATTGAAACATCAACAAAAAAATGCAGTGATACATCAAACACTTTCAAATATCAACCACAAAATGCATTGATTCATCAAAAACATTGAAACATCACCCACAGAATGCAGTGATACATCTTACACCTTAAAACATCAACCACAAAATGCAGTGATTCTTCAAACACCTTGAAACATCAACCACAAAATGCAGTGATACATCAAACACGTTGAATCATCAATCACAAAATGCAGTGATACACCTTACATCTTGAAACATCAACCACAAAATGCAGTGATTCATCAAACACCTTGAAACATCAACCACAAAATGCAGTAATACATCAAACACCTTGAAACTTCAACCACAAAATGCAGTGATACATTACCACATTGAAACATCAACCTCAAAATTCAGTGATTCATCAACACATTGAAACATCAACCACAAAATGCAGTGATGCATCAAACACCTTGAAACATCCCACAAAATGCAGTGATACATCAAACACATTGAAACATCAACCACAAAATGTACTGATACATCTTACACCTTAAAACATCAACCACAAAATGCAGTGATTAATCAATCACTTACAAACATCAACCACAAAATGCAGTGATACATCAAACACATTGAAATATCAAACACAAAATGAAGTGATACATCTTACACCTTGAAACATCAACCACAGAATGCAGTGATACATCAATCACCTTGAAACTTCAACCACAAAAAGCAGTGATACACCAACACATTGAAACATCAACCACAAAATGCAGTGATACATCAAACACCTTGAAACTTCAACCACAAAATGCAGTGATACATTACCACATTGAAACATCAACCTCAAAATTCAGTGATTCATCAACACATTGAAACATCAACCACAAAATGCAGTGATGCATCAAACACCTTGAAACATCCCACAAAATGCAGTGATACATCAAACACATTGAAACATCAACCACAAAATGTACTGATACATCTTACACCTTAAAACATCAACCACAAAATGCAGTGATTAATCAATCACTTACAAACATCAACCACAAAATGCAGTGATACATCAAACACGTTGAAATATCAACCACAAAATGCATTGATACATCAAACACCTTGAAACTTCAACCACAAAATGCAGTGATACACCAACACATTGAAACATCAACCACAAAATGCAGTGATACATCACCACATTGAAACATCAACCACAAAATGCAGTGATACATCAACTCATTGAAACATCAACCACAAAAAGCACTGATTCATCATACACTTTCAAACATCAACCACCACTGAATGTAGTGATACATCAAACACATTGAAACATCAACCACAGAATGCAGTGATACATCAAACACCTTGAAACATCAACCACAGAATGCAGTGATACATCTTACACCTTTAAACATCAACCACAAAATGCAATGATACAACAACACATTGAAACATCAACCACAAAATGCAGTGATACATCTTACACCTTTAAACATCAACCACAAAATGCAGTGATTCATCAAACACCTTGAAACATCAACCACAAAATGCAGTGATACATCAAACACCTTGAAACTTCAACCACAAAATGCAGTGATACATTACCACATTGAAACATCAACCTCAAAATTCAGTGATTCATCAACACATTGAAACATCAACCACAAAATGCAGTGATGCATCAAACACCTTGAAACATCCCACAAAATGCAGTGATACATCAAACACATTGAAACATCAACCACAAAATGTACTGATACATCTTACACCTTAAAACATCAACCACAAAATGCAGTGATTAATCAATCACTTACAAACATCAACCACAAAATGCAGTGATACATCAAACACATTGAAATATCAACCACAAAATGAAGTGATACATCTTACACCTTGAAACATCAACCACAGAATGCAGTGATACATCAATCACCTTGAAACTTCAACCACAAAAAGCAGTGATACACCAACACATTGAAACATCAACCACAAAATGCAGTGATACATCAAACACCTTGAAACTTCAACCACAAAATGCAGTGATACATTACCACATTGAAACATCAACCTCAAAATTCAGTGATTCATCAACACATTGAAACATCAACCACAAAATGCAGTGATGCATCAAACACCTTGAAACATCCCACAAAATGCAGTGATACATCAAACACATTGAAACATCAACCACAAAATGTACTGATACATCTTACACCTTAAAACATCAACCACAAAATGCAGTGATTAATCAATCACTTACAAACATCAACCACAAAATGCAGTGATACATCAAACACGTTGAAATATCAACCACAAAATGCATTGATTCATCAAACACCTTGAAACTTCAACCACAAAATGCAGTGATACACCAACACATTGAAACATCAACCACAAAATGCAGTGATACATCACCACATTGAAACATCAACCACAAAATGCAGTGATACATCAACTCATTGAAACATCAACCACAAAAAGCACTGATTCATCATACACTTTCAAACATCAACCACCACTGAATGTAGTGATACATCAAACACATTGAAACATCAACCACAGAATGCAGTGATACATCAAACACCTTGAAACATCAACCACAGAATGCAGTGATACATCTTACACCTTTAAACATCAACCACAAAATGCAATGATACAACAACACATTGAAACATCAACCACAAAATGCAGTGATATATCTTACACCTTTAAACATCAACCACAAAATGCAGTGATACATCAAACACCTTGAAACATCAACCACAAAATGCAGTGATACATCAACACATTGAAACTTCAACCACAAAATGCAGTGATACATCAAACACCGTAAAACATCAACCACAAAACGCAGTGATTCATCAAACACCTTGAAACATCAACCACAAAATGCAGTGATACATCAAACACATTGAAACATCAACCACAAAATGCAGTGATCAATCAAACCTGTAGCAATGTTAAGGACCTTGTGGTGAAAATTCAATTATTTTGACGAAGAAATTAACACAGACAAGGGAAATGTGATCAGAATTCAAGTGTTGCTTGGCCTGTAAATGAATTATTATCGGGGAATGGAAATTCTTGACATGTTCTCTCAGCTTTGATATACTGCCTTCCCTTTACAATTTACAACATCACTTCTCAGCATTGTCATAGGATTCATGAATTACAGATTTTTAGGAGTCAGTGCGAATTTATTGTATTTTGAGGGGTCAGTGCAATAGTATTTTAAGTGCCTATAAATATATAGGCACTTACATTTCTATTGTGCTAACCCCTTAATTTGCCTATATGTCTATATTTTGAATTGAAACATCCATTTGGACTTCATGAACAATAACTTCACAAATTTTGATTAGCCTATATAGAAATAACCTTTGTCTCTGAGCATTGGCACCAGTAGGCAGTGTGTCTGATTTTATCAAGTGTTTTAAAATTCTAAGATAGTCTTAATAACAATTTAGCAATTTTCTTGTCAAAGATAAGACTGCAGAAACTTGTGCATCCTGATCTTGTCAAACTTCAAGCTTTTCATATTTCAAAGCAGCACAAGGGATAAATGATAAAGGAATTGTTAAACTGTTTTGGGGCAAGCCAATCCTTAAAAGAATAGCTTATTCTTGAAGGTTAATCTAGTAATGTCACCCACTTAATATATGATCTTATTTCTCTAAGGAATATCCCCAATTTGCACTAGCAAAAATAAAATAAACGACATGTTGCTAGGTGGTACAAATTGTTTCGTAAAATGTTTACTCCTGAGACTTGATATCTTCAAAAGATGTTCCTCTTTTAGTAACAAATATAGCTGTTGAGTATTTGGGTGAATAATTTTCAAATTCCTTTGTTCCATATTTGGAAACAATTTGTCCCGAAATAGCAACAATTGTCATGAGATTCCTCAACAAGCGTCAAAGACAAAAGTTAACTCATGTCAAAGACAAATTAATAGATTTTATCAATTTCTTCCCTCTCATCATTCCAATACTACATTCTAATTTTAAGACACTGCAGAGATATGATTCCATTACTTTGTTCCTTTCTGCAGCCAAGCATCATTTGAAAAGAATCCTTGATGAGCAGCAGAGGTATAGATAAAAGGGGGGGAGGGTAGATCTAGTCTAAGATCTTTATTATACCCCCCCACTTACGAAGTAGAGGGGGGTATATTTGTTTCACCATGTCTATCTGTCTGTCCTTCCATCCATCCGTCCGTCCGTTTGTCTTGATAAACCTTTTTCGTTTTCGGACTCTAACTCAAGAACCAAGTGACCTACAATCATGAAAATTTATTTAAATGTTCCTTATGACCCAAGGAAGTGCCCTATTGTTTTTGGGTCACAAAGGTCAAGGTCACAGTCAGCCTTTGTTCAATTTTCGGGTATAAGTCCGCTCTGAGACAGTTATAGTTTTTCAATGAAAACCCTATATTTTGGAGACTCATTTGAATTGTTTTTACAAAACAAATCCACTGAGTACCAACAACATTAGGTTTGTGCTGTAATTGTTTAAATACTTTGATCTAAAATCCAAAATACCCTCTCCTACTGTAGCTCTGGATCAGATTAATAAAATATTATCTATTGTGTATTACATTTAAGAAACAAATTCCAATGTGCACTAAGCAAAAAATCTGGCCAGCCCGTGTATATGCACAGTCTGAGCAGAGTCTTCTATTTGTGCTTTGTAGATAGATAAGTTTTCAAAGTTTATTAACACAGGTGGACAATATTCTTATTGCTCTATTTTGGCTGTCAAGGTTGTTGAATGTTGTACCTCACACACATATAATCAAATTTTAGTTGAGTCCATCAATATCCCTGAATTCTTAATGGTTGAAAATTTGGTTTTATTCCCCAATGAATTTTGATTACATAGCTATTTTGTAAGCTTACACACAAAATAGTCCCAAAACAATCTATTTTTTTTATGAAGAAATCTTAACACTTGAACCTCAGAATATTGAATTTTAATATATGAAGAGATCATTTATTAATTTCATGGAGGAATCAAACTTAAAACCTAATCACAATTAAGTATGAATCCACTTTGTGTATTCATCCAGTGTGATTAGGTCTTTAGTTTCATTTCTGTATGTAATTGATAAATGCTCTCTTCATCTCTTAAGTAAAATTATTGGAAATCGTCATGCACAGTCTAATATCAAATTTGGCATTACTAGGAATGTTGTATAAAATCTTTTTAAGGATTCTACAAGGTATACAGATAATAACTTGTCTCTCACAAATACTTCTAGTGACAGTCAAGGTTATAAATACTTACTTAAAACAAAACTTGGAGACAAGAAAAATTGTCCATATAATTCCTAATAAATGCCCCCAGGACCTATACAGAGCATGGAACTTTTATTTAATACCCATCTTCTGAAGTCAAATAGCCATAAAAATGATGCCTTTCTTAGCTAATTTACCCTTTGATTTTGGGTTATATTCCTCTGAACAATTATCATTTAAATTTGGTAAACAATTTTGAATTTCTCTTTTCAGAAAGAAGTTCAAGACACGATCAGGAGACACAGTCCGATTGGTGGATTTGTTAGATGAGGGACTTGCACGAGCAAAACAAAAACTATTGGAAAAGGAGAGAGATAAGGTATTATATCATTCCAGCATTGTTTTATTTATAGCAAAATATTTTAGAGGAAACCCAAAATACTGGGTATTTCTACCATATACAGTAAAACTTGTGATAAGTGACCGCAAAGGGGACCACCAAAAAACAGTTGCTTATCGGAATGGTCGCTACCTACAATATTTCATGAAGAATAAGACAGGTCACTTTGATAGCATATATAGATTGTCACATGAACCTTACAGATACCTATAATGTTCAAACCCATTAGAATTGTCTTATGAGACGATTCTAATTGGTTTTAACAACATAAGATTCAATTATATAAAATTTTTTTGAGATTTTGCTAACATTGAAGGGACATTTATAATGGCCAATTAATGAAAATTGATGCTTAATAGAAGTGGTCACTCGAGCAATATCAACTGTATAGCTTTGGAATTTGCAGAATCTGGACTAGGATTTTAAGGACAGTAGTTTAATAGGGGTCTCGAGGGAATCCCCTCTTGTACCCCGAGGATCTCTCTAGATAATTAGGGATCACTTTGGCACAAATTTTCTCCAATGAAAGCTAATGAAACAAATTTTCAAATAGTTCCAAGGCCATTGGTCAAGGTCAAATGTTTAAATAGAGCGTTTGATGGTTTGACACCACTCATTTAAATGATTATCCTTTTTGTAGAAACAAAATGTCACTTTCCAGACTGTCAGTATTGTTGTCTGTCAAGATGAGATGTCACATCAAAATTACAAAATTGTTTTCAACCGCTTTTCAAATGTAATTTAAGACGAAGAAAATGAGGAAATATTGATCTCTGGGAGATGAATTTTATCTATCATAGGACAAGTTTTGCAGTGGTTGCTAGGCAGAAATGCTTCCCATGACAACAAAGCATTTCTTACATTTTGTACGAGATGAAATTATTTTCTTTATTTAGATGGAAAAGATGCACTATTACAAATATTCATAGCAGTGTAATTTCCAAACAATTGTTTTAGATCTTTTAAAGCTGACATTTTGGTTCCCCCTCACTGATTGATCGGGGGCATATTATTTTACGAGTGAATGTCCATCTGTCTTTCTGTCTTGTCTGTTTTTAGAATTTAACCTTCCGATAAAATCAACACTTTTCGATGAATAATTATATATTTTGCATATTTTGTATTATTTACCTAATAAGTAAGATTATTTTTGATTGTTTACTGAAGTTTTGTGTGATTAATTTTCTTCATGAATCACAAATATAATGACGACTTTGATTTGTACCAAACATGCATATGAAATTTGCAGGAGTTTCATTCACAACTCAGTTTAACTAACAGATAGAAGGAAATTGAGCCATATGGCTAGATACCCTATCAGATATGTAACTTAATTTTGGAAATCACAATATTTTTTTTATTGGAAGCAGGCAACAGGAGATTTTAAGCAGCCTAAGAGGCATGGCCTATGGATTTATGAAATTTGCTCATTTATCCAAGAATACGAACCATTACCGGAAAAGGCAATGTTAATTACCACCCTTTTAAAAAAATCAATATTTTCTAATTTTTAGGAGCTGACAACAGAAATATTTTAAGCATTCAAAGAAGCAGAGGCTGATGAATTTATAAGATATTTTGATTTATCCAATAATAAGAACCATAACCATGTAGTTTTAATAAGACAGGATTTATTACCTCCCTTTAACATATTATGCCCCCGTATTGAAAGATCAGGGGCATATTGATTTACCTTTGTCCGTCTGTCTGTCTGCAAAAGTTAACCAAAAAACTTAACATTGCCAATATCTTCAAGGATATTCAAGATACAAGGCTCATATTTGGCATGATGATAGATCTCAATGATCCGCATCTGCTGATACCAAAGTCAAGGTCATGTGACTAGGTCAAAGTCATCTTTCAAGGTCAAATAACTCAAAAAGTTAACCAAAAAACTTAACATTGCCAATATCTTCAAGGATATTCAAGATACAAGGCTCATATTTGGCATGATGATAGATCTCAATGATCCGCATCTGCTGGTGTCAAGGTCATGTGACAAGGTCAAGGTCATCTGTCAAGGTCAAATAACTCAAAAAGTTAACCAAAAAACTTAACATTGCCAATATCTTCAAGCCTATTCAAGATACAAGGCTCATATTTGGCATGATGATAGATCTCAATGATCCGCATCTGCTGGTGTCAAGGTCATGTGACAAGGGCAGGGTCCAAAGAATCCACTCGTCCGCTCGTATATACGAATAAGAAATATCGGAGGACGAGTGGAAATTCTAAGGCAGTCATCCTCCCGGACAAGTGAAGAATGAATGTCATTTAATCATTATGTCTAGTGTCAGGATAAAATTAGATAAAATACAAAAAAGACGCTTCAAAAAGTTCGCGGTGATAGAAGTTCGCAACTAAACAGTCATGTACTTTGATTTCTAAAAATAAAACTTCCGGTTTTCGCATGATATAACCCAGTACCCGAACTTCGTAAATACAAATCAATCTCACAATCAAGGAAAATGTCGAAAATAAAAATAAATTTACCCCTGTTTTGTTCATATCTGCTACTTCTTTTGTTGCATATAGCCAAAATCATTGAATTTTACACGAAAAAATCCATGGTATTATATGTTTACAAATGAGATATATTTCAATTGTCCCGATCATTTTTCCGGTATTTCTTACCCTGAGTTAAATATTTTCAAATGTCATAAAATTTGTACTTTCGTTTCGTCTGCACTTCAAGCTGACGTTTTCAGACACAAAATATGGTCTTCAACGATCCCTAGGCCTATCGTTGGGCGAGTGACAGACAAACAAGGACGAGTTACTTTTTCAAGCCACTTGCCCTGCAGGACGAGTGCCTTTTTCTGAATTCTTTGGACCCTGCAAGGTCAAGGTCATCTGTCAAGGTCAAATAACTCAAAAAAGTAACCAAAAAACTTAACATTGCCAATATCTTCAAGCCTATTCAAGATACAAGGCTCATATTTGGCATGATGATAGATCTCAATGATCCGCATCTGCTGGTACCAAAGTCAAGGTCATGTGACTAGGTCAAGGTCATCTGTCAAGGTCAAATAACTCAAAAAGTTAACCAAAAAACTTAACATTGCCAATATCTTCAAGGATATTCAAGATACAAGGCTCATATTTGGCATGATGATAGATCTCAATGATCCGCATCTGCTGGTGTCAAGGTCATGTGACAAGGTCAAGGTCATCTGTCAAGGTCAAATAACTCAAAAAGTTAACCAAAAAACTTAACATTGCCAATATCTTCAAGCCCATTCAAGATACAAGGCTCATATTTGGCATGATGATAGATCTCAATGATCCGCATCTGCTGGTACCAACGTCAAGGTCATGTGACAAGATCAAGGTCATCTGTCAAGGTCAAACTTTTTAAAATAAATGCTGTTACGGGGGCATTAGTTCTTCACAAACACATCTTGTTAGCTCCACTGGCTGAAAGCCACTGGGGCTATTGTCATGGCGTTGTGTCCGTCGTGCGTCCGTCCGTCCGTCCGTGCGTGCGTGCGTGCGGTCGTAAACTTTTCTTTAAAAATCTTCTCCTCAGAAACTACTGGATGGATTTCAACCAAACTTCACAGGAATGATCCTTGGGTGACCCTCTTTCAAAGTTGTTCAAGAAATTTTGATCCAATGAAAAACATGGATTAAATGGGTGTGGCTAATTTCCAAATATGGTAAAAAGTGAGTTTTCTCAGATTCTAATCAATGGATACCAATTAAATTTTACATGAACTATCATTGGGTGATCCTTTATCAGTATACAAAAAATCATTTTGATTGGATGGAAAATATGCATTTAAAGGGCGGAGGTCATTTCTCTATATGTTATATAGTGGAAACTTTGAAAATCATTTTCTCAGAATGTTACAGATGGATATTAACCAAATTTCACTGGAATGATCCTTGAGTGTCCCTTTATCAGTCTACAAAAAATCATTGTGATCGGATGGAAATTATGCATTTTTTGGGCGGAGGTCATTTTTCTATTTGTTATATAGTGGAAACTTTCAAAATCATTTTCTCAGAATGTAATTGATGGATATCAACCAAATTTCACTGGAATGATCCTTGAGTGACCCTTTATCAGTCTACAAAAAATCATTGTGATCGGATGAAAAATATGCATTTTTTGGGCAGAGGTCATTTCTTTATATGTTATATAGTGGAATATTTGAAAATCCTTTTCTCAGAATCTAATTTTTGAATATAAACCAAATTTCACTGGAATGATCCTTGAGTGACCCTTTATCAGTGTACCAAAAATTATTTTGATTGGATGAAAAATATGCATTTTATTGGCGGAGGTCATTCCTCAATATGTTAGATAGTGGAAACTATGAAAATCATTTTCTCAGAATGTAACTGATGGAATCATTTTTAACATCAGTAGAACCCAAAATATCTAAAAATCTAGTCAAAACATTTATTTGCTTTTACAAGAATTTCATGCCTGTGGAGCGACTCAAGCCATTCATGGCTTTCTAGTTTTTCTCTATTTTCTCATTTTAGGAGCTGACAACAGAAGAGTTTAAAGCAGCACAAGAAGCAGTGGCCTATGGTTGTATAAAATATGCTGATTTATCCCATAACAGGAACCATGACTATGTCTTTTCTTTTGATAAGGTAAGATTTATTACCTCCCTTTAAAATATAAGTATACCGGTAGATAAAATCTTTATGAGTTTGATCCTTTTTATGCCCCCGTATCGAAAGATCGGGGGCATATTGTTTTACTCATGTCCGTCTGTCTGTCCGTCTGTCTGTCCCTCCGTCCGTCCGTCTGTCCGAAAACTTAACCTGAAAACTTAACCTTGCCAATATCTTCAAGCCTATTCAAGATACAAAGCTAATATTTGGCATGATGATAAATCTCAATGATCTGCATCCGCTGGTACCAAGGTCAAGGTCATGTGACAAGGTCAAGGTCATCTGTCAAGGTCAAACTTTGAAAAAACTTAACCCGAAAACTTAACCTTGCCAATATCTTCAAGCCTATTCAAGATACAAAGCTAATATTTGGCATGATGATAGATCTCAATGATCTGCATCTGCTGGTACCAAAGTCAAGGTCATGTGACAAGGTCAAGGTCATCTGGCAAGGTCAAACTTTGAAAAAAAATGCCGTTACGGGGGCATTCGTGTTTCACAAACACATCTTGTTCTTTATGAATTTACATAACATTTGACAACTTTATTTTATATAAAAAAAAAAAAAAAAATTAAGATTCCTGTATTCTGATTGGCTGAAATTTTGCCCTGCATTAATAATGTTTAAACTTTACCAAAAACTTTAATAAACGGTACATGTACAAGCTTCGCTCAATAGTGCACATATAAAGCAGTATGCATGCAAGTCAAAGTACCATTTTCAGAATGTATTATGAATGCTTTCTTCATGAAAGTAGAAAGTAAGGCAAGTTTAATACTTTCTGATGGCTTCAGCAAAGATTCATGTACTTATTTTGTCTATTTGCTCACAAACTTATTCCATAAGACATTAGATGACATGTCTCAAAGTAGTAAAATTGTACATGTGAACCTGATGCTATTTGATCATAAAAATAACAAATTATCTTTTTCTCTCATTGAGATATGAATCTAAATCACTTGAATGTGATTATGAATCTGGTTTACATATACAGAGTTGTTAGGAATGAAGTTTTATTATTCACGAAATTAAAAGAAATCATCTCTTACTCTCTTACAGTAAATAAGATTCATTGCATACTTCAGCTGCAATGAGAATTTATCAAAATTATGTATTATCACCAGGAAGACATATCCATGGCTCAGCAGGAAGCAGTTTTAACAACAGTTGTCTCGCATTATCTCGAGAGGGCGAAAACTCGAATTCATGCGAAAGCTCGAGCTCGCCTTCCGGTCCCGAAACGTCTTTCTCTATTTTCTTGTTGGTTACTACTGCACTATCTCGAACGCGCAATAGCTCGATCGCTCGAGCACTTATCTCAGTCCCGTTGTCAAATTTTACTGCATTCCTTCGAGCAAAGGGGGTCGCACCTTTCTGACATCTATTGTTTTGCATCAAAATTAACTTACAGTGCCCATTTGATATTTCGGCCATACGTAAGAATACCTTAAGGCTTTTTTCACAGGGTCTCGACGAGTCAGACAGTTTTTCACACCTTTTTGTATGCCACACTTATTCAATTTAAGGGTGTAAATGACGGAATGTAATGATCAAAAAATGATTAAGAGACTTTTAAATAATCATAAAACAAATGAACATTTTTGTCGAGTTAATACTCATTTTTTTTTAAAGTCTTTTGAAAATCATCCTCTTGAGTAATTCAGTAAATTATTCATCTTTATAACGAAAGATATTGACGATTGCCCAACGAAACATCAATGCTGCATTTTTCAGCTGTAGTTTCAAAGTTTCGGTCGCCAATCGACAGTGTTCGGCATAAACTCGTGGTTAAAGTAAAATGTGTCTATCTTAAATTGTCTTGAATCCCGCTTCACCTTAAATTTTGTTATCTGCTAAAAACCCCAACTTTTTGAAACAATCCAGAAAAAAATCATAAAGAGTTTGTAAACTTCTTTCTTTGTTGATAGATCTTTTTTAAGGAAGCACCTTTACAATTTAATTATTTTTGGTACCGAGGAATTTAACTCTATAGAAAACATTGTGAGAAAAGAAAGAATTGCTGGCAACCTCGCCTATCTTCTGACTGACATAGCATCTATTTTTTTTTCATTCAGCAACGATAGCTATGAAAGTATTATAAGGAAGAAATGATATGCCAGTCACATTGCCTCTCATTAAAATTGACAAATCTAACCTTTTGTCATTTCAATGGCCTATGAACTGAGAACAGACACCACTTGACGCCGACGCCTTCATCGACTTTTGTGGATCTTTCTCTTTTCAACCCTTGCGATTTGATCAAATTAAATCGCCCGATTAAACAAATCAGAGTTAAATATTTCGTAAAACTATTCCTCGGGGAGTATTTTAACATAGGTACTGCAAACTATGCAAATGTAGGTGAAAAAGAAGTCTACATAGAGGACAAATTTGCTTACTGGCATTAACTCGAATCATGCGATGACTCGAGCAAATCGGTCGGTCCCTTGTGTGTTCGAGCTACCGCGAGACCACTGTATATGTTTATAGGGATTTAGAACTGTTTAGCTCTGAGCCAGTGATATTTAAACATGTGAGGTATGTTTACATGCAATTCATGCTGTGCAGTTGCAGCATATATCAGACAGCTAGCGCAAGACTATTGTAAGTGCCTATACATCTATAGGCACTTACAAAAGTGTTGAACTGACCCCTCTTTTTAAATTTAAAGTTTAACTGTATATTTTCAGATGTTGGATGATAGAGGTAACACAGCTGCCTATCTGTTATATGCTTATACAAGGATAAGGTAGGTACACTACTGGTTATACCCTGCCAAATGTTGATGTATATATATATATCATCTTCTCTCTCTTCACTGTACATACATAGATATGTACGGCCATCTATCCTTAATTTTAAGCTCGCTGTTTGTAAAGAAAACCCTAGGTTTTGCTTTAGCCTTTGTGGCATCACTGATTGTGTCATTGTCATGCAAAACTTTGACTTTGTGTGATGACATTTCTGGTTCTTTTGAAGGCATTCACTTGAAACTTGGCACACATGTTCACTATCAAAAGAGCAACCTATACTATCAAGAGGGATAACTCTAGATGCATTTTGTGCAAATAATGCCCTTTTTCAAGTTAGAATTTTTGCCCACTATCCAGCACCCAACAGCAGACCATAGGCACCTGTAAGTGATGCTCTTTTTGTATTCTGGACATCTTCTTGCATGGATTTGCTCAGAGCTGTCTGAATGTTCTTAAAAGTGTGAATTTTGCATTCATTTAGGATTTCCCAGAATATCATATATTGTAGAATAGATTTCAAACTTGTTGAATAGAATTTGTCCTTAAATAACTCTTTTTCAACTCATAGGGAAAATATACTGCTTAAAATATTATAACGTTTATCAGTAGACCTTATTTCAAATAGAATTTCAAATAACCAAAGGGAGATAATAAGTACTAAATGACTTACTTAGTTGCATGGTAACTATTGCTTCCCTTGTAAGTGACATTTCTTCTAGATGAATTTCCATATATTAACAGCACTTACTTTTGTTTATGGAAAACTCAGAAAATGGAAAGTTTTGGACCTTCTTGACTGTCAAATTTTCATTTAACCTTTTAAAAAAAATGAAAGAGTCGGGTGAAATTCAAAGAAGTTGATTTGGATATTTGAATTGAGGAAATTTATAAAATCTCTCTCTACCTTTGTAGAGAACATCTTGGAAAAATGACATTCCTCAAAAACAAGCAACTTCTTTATTTCCCACAATGTTTTTATACGCCCCCGGAGGCAGACGTTTATTGGAGTTATCTTCTCCGTCTGTCCGTCCGTCCCTCCATCCATCCGTCTGTCCGTCCATACGTCCGTCCGTCCACTTTTCTTTTCAACACAACTCCTAAGTTTCTGGCTGGATCTTCTTGAAACTTGGTCAATGTTATCACCTCAATTGGTAGAAGTGCATGAAGGAAAGATTTTATAGTTGGTTGATTTTTGCCTGAGTTATGCCCCTTAAAAACTTAGTCTTTGGGGCTTATTGCCTCAGTTATGCCCCCTTAAAATTTAGTCTCTGGGGCTTTTTGAAATTGCAGCCTTGTGAATGCGACTCTTCCTAAGTTTCTGGCTGGATCTAAATGAAGCTTGGTGGATGTTATAACCTAAATTGGTAGATGAGCTTGAAGTAAGGATTTTATGGTTCATTAATTTTACCCTAAATTATGCCCCCTTAAAACTTAGTGTCTGGGGCTTATTGAAATTGCAGCCTTTTGAATGCAACTCCTCCTTACTTTTTGTCTTTATTTAAATGAAACTTGGTCAATGTCATCACCATAATTTGAAGATGTACATGGATCAAGGATTTTATGGCTCATTTATTTCCCTGAATTTTGACCCCTTAAAACTTAGTGTCTGGGGCTTATCGAAATTGCAGCCTTGTGAAGGCAACTCCTCCTAACTTTTTGTCTTGATTTAAATGAAACTTGGTCATTTTGAATTTGGTTCTGTCAAAATAAGTAGTGTCTACAATTATTTTCGTGAAACAGCAGCAAAGTGGCGGCGTATTTTGTGACTATGGCACTCTTGTTTTCCATTGTTCATTCATGAGCTGCATTGAAAAATAGTACCATGGGCAGGGGACTGATACTTACTTCTGTGAAAGTCAGGAGTCCTTGGCAGACTCCCAACTTATGTAATCAAGGAGTCCAAGCTCAAATTAATGAGTCCAAATTTTCATAGGTGGAGAACATGGTAGAAAAGAAAAAAATGCTTGTGTCAAGCAATTTCTTCTTTGCAACAAATGTCTCTCCCCCAAAAAGAGATGTTTTTCTTTCAAAATTCTACTAGATTCAAGTAAATGATATCTTCAACAGCTTTTGTAATGAAAATATGTTTTGTTTCTCAAATGATTCTAGAAGTTTGCCAGATTCCTTACTTACAAAACAAAGGAGTTCCAACAGGTAGTCTCAGACTCCCAGACTCCCTTTGGTGTTGAACCCTGATCTTTCAACAATGTCTGCAGTGAAAAGATCTTTTCTTTCCCAAATAACCCTGGGAGTCTGTTGGACTCATAAGTTGCAAAATGAAGGAGTTCTAATTGGTAAACAAGAAGTCTTGGGACTCCCTTTAATGTCGAACCCCGACATAAGAATTGATAAATGAGCCTGTGGGCGACATTTCCAACAATTTTACATGTTCATGTCGCAAAAACAACGAGCAGCTTAAACAACCACACAATACAATTAGAATATTCACTGACTGTCTGATGAATGGTGAGACCTTATCTATCTACAGAATGCATAATGAAGACTCTGGTCAGACTGTGCGGATGCACAGACTGACCAGAGGCTTTGCTTTGCGCAGATGTGAAATTGTTTGAAATGTCAGGCATAGGCTCAAATTTTCTATTTCAGATCTATAGCACGAAATGCCAACATTACACAACAGCAAATTTTACGGGCCGTTGATCAGGAGGGAGTGTCCCTTGTTGATGAGAAGGAATGGAAACTTGCCAAATGTATTTTACGATTTCCAGAAGTGATTTTTAAATGCCTTGATGATCTACTGATCCACAGTCTCTGTGACTACATCTACGAATTATCAACGACATTCACAGAGTTCTATGATAAATGTTACTGTATTGAAAAAGATAGGAATACAGGTTGGCTATTAGATAGTGTCCATCTTGGGCAAGCAACCATGTCTTTCAAAGATTATTAAGGTAATGGACCCTCAATAGTTCTGCAACATTTTGGAAGTATTGAACTTTAACAGTGTAAACTGAGATTTCCTAATGATTTTACAAGGATACCTTAGTTAACAATGTGGAAGATCATGAGTTCCGAAACTATTACAGGTCCACTACCTGAAGTGACTATTTTCTAATCTCCTTTTCAATATTATAGTCATATAAGTGAATGTGTTAACTCGTAAGCATTATATAACTGAATCCTGTGTAGTTGAAACTCACTTGTCCTAATTGAGGAATGATGTTGTTATAACATAGCGAACTGTCCTCAACCGAAGCATAGCTGAAAAATATCCGTCGTGAGCTGGCCTCAAACCCAGGTGGATAACAATATTCAAATGACAAGTACAATGCACTAACCACTGAGCCAAAGAAGATCTTCCCTGACGCAGTTGTCGGACATTGTATTTAAACTTACGAAGCAATGCAGGACAGTGGTGGGAGGGGGATTATGATAAGCCTATCTAGGCAGTAATGTGCTCTCTGAACTAACCAAGTCGGTATAAAGCGGACATAAATGGCTCAATGGCCAATCCCTGATGAGCCCCCAAGTTATAAACCAACTATCGTTGACCTAAGCATAGCTGAAAAATATCTGTCGTGAGCCAGCCTCCAACCCACGCAGACAAGTAATTTCTGAATTTTTGGATTACAAGTCCAATGTGCTAACCACCGAGTCAAAGAAGATCATCTCTAATGCAGGTGTCAGACATTGTATTTGAACATACCAGGCTATGGAGGACAGTGGTTAGAGTGGTCTCCCTTAACAAAGTGATTTCCAGAACATAGGCTTACATCACAGTCGTATACCTGGTACAGTGCAGTAAAAAAGTGCCCAGTGTAGAAGCATACAAGATGGCGGACGTAAACAACGATAAAAAGTAGGTACATTTTCAATCGCAAAAATACAGGTTAATTTAACCCTTTACTGTTTAATCCCTGCTTTTTACGTGCCTGTGATTTTATGATTGAGAAAACATTGTGAAAAAAGAAGAAACTGCTTCTGACAAGCAATTTCTTCTTTTTCCACACTATTTTCTACCCTACAGAATGGTTATTTTCCAAATTAAATCCACTTTAAATTTTCGTCTGCAAAACCTTTGAATTTGGACAGGTCCAAAATTTTGTAAAACAGGAAAGGGTTAACTGATGGTGTTTAATGATAGGCATTGTGACCAACATGAAATGTCCGATTTTCTTATTTTCCCATTGATTTCTCGTGATGCCTACTACACAACTTGGATTCAATCGATAAAGTTGGGTAAATAGCAAAAACCGAAATTGAAGCGGTGATCGCAAGATTCATTCCAGAATATTTTATTCATTACTAATAAAATCGCCTATGTCAAACGACCTATCGTAAGCCCAAACCCCCACAAACCATCCCTATTTTTGACAGCCCTGAAAAAGCATTGTGGAAAGTGACATTTTTTGTTTTTGTAAATGGACATAGGTCCAGTGCAGCAACAGGCCGTTTTTTCCATTGGTACAGTGGAGAAACAAGGTTTTGAGGCGATTTTGAACCAGTGGAGAAACATTTTTGGAAACTGTGTAGACACATGGTTTGGAACCGTGTAGAACAAGCACGACGTTGGTAAATAATGACTTTGTCGTCGTGAATTGAAAGTAGCCGAATTATTATTTCGAATAGTGACATAAGGGAAATATTTAATACATGTAACTATTCTTTAAATTTAGAACTATTTAATTTTGCTTATAAAGCTTGAAAGTTGATAGTACTTGATTCTGACATTGTGTGTAAATTTGTCGGTGACCTTTGACCTTCTTTCTTAAATTTGGAATTTTATGTCTACGATAAAATGTATTTATACAATGCTTGGAGTTGTATCCGTGATACACACTTTTTCAATGCTGCGTTTTGATTGGCCAATATATTGCAAGCGTAATCTTATAAGGGTCATCCTCTGACATATAAGTACGTTAGCATTTTTTTTGTTAAGAAAGTAGACAAGATTGTTCCCAACACTACCTGTTACACTCGAAGATATGATTTAAAAAATAATATAACAAATATTTTCACCTTTCTATCGAAATCATGCTGTCTATTTTAATGGTCAATTCTGGATTGCAATAAATTTTGTGAACTTATTTTGCGCCTAGACTTTAATCTTAGTCTGGTAATTTTGCGGAGGAAGTCTTACGATAAGGTATGTGTCAAAGGTAGAAAATGATGCGAGAATGAGAGACAATCCTCTACCAATCCTTATTTTTTTTTTAAACTCCGTGTTTCTAGACCTGACAATTCAGCATTTAAGAAATATAGGAAAAGGTAAACCAGAGAAAATGGTCCAGAATGATGTCAGTGTCGTGGACAATATTTTTTTATTACTCACCTTATATTATCGAAGACCAAATGATTAAACATTGAAGAAAAAAAGGTCAAGTCAGGGTCAGTCTCAAAGAGACCTTTGCCAACCTTAACCAATATTATTAATTTGTTCTAGACCTAATCTGTCATTACTTTGAAGGTCGGACAAGTGTCAGTGCCAAATCTCTAGAATTGGGCTTGACGCGTAAACAATTATCTATCAATCTTAACTTAATCAAAAATTGAGGACAAAAGTCAAGGTCAGTGCCAGTGTTCAAATATGGTGCAAGATTCAATGATGATCTTTCACCAAACTTTACTTTCTACTTCACATTATCGAAGAAATAACATTCCAAATCTAAGAAAAAAGGTCACCGACAAATTTACATGCCCACACAATGCCAGAACCAAGTACGATCAACTCTCAAGCTTTATAAGCAAAATTAAAAAGTTCTAAATTTATTACGTCACTATTCGAAACAATAATTCGGCTACTTTCAATTCACGACGACAAAGTCATTATTTACCAACGTTCTACACGGTTCCAAACCATGTGTCTACACAGTTTCCAAAAATGTTTCTCCACTGGTTCAAAATCGCCTCAAAACCTTGTTTCTCCACTGTACCAATGGAAAAAACGGCCTATTGCTGCACTGGACCGTTGTCCATTTACAAAAACTAACAAGAGCTGTCACTGTAAGATGACAATGCCCCCGTCACCGCTTTGATAGTAATAAGGAAGTTATGGCCAATGTTAAAGTTTTTGGACGGAATGACGGGTGGACGGACAGACGGACGGACGGACAAGTCAAATTTATTATGCCTCCCTATCGGGGGCATAAAAATGTCACTTTCCACAATGCTTTTTCAGGGCTGTCAAAAATAGTGATGGTTTGTGGGGGTTTGGGCTTACGATAGGTCGTTTGACATAGGTGATTTTATTAGTAATGAATCAAATATTCTGGAATGAATCTTGCGATCACCGCTTCAATTTCGGTTTTTGCTATTTACCCAACTTTATCGATTGAATCCAAGTTATGTAGTAGGCATCACGAGAAATCAATGGGAAATTAATAAAAACGGACATTTCATGTTGGTCACAATGCCTATCATTAAACACCATCAGTTAAATTAACCTGTATTTTTGCGATTGAAAATGTACCTACTTTTTATCGTTGTTTACGTCCGCCATCTTGCATGCTTCTACACTGGGCACTTTTTTACTGCACTGTACCAGGTATATGACTGTGTACATGAGAATGAGAGAAAGATACTGTCAATTTTCTATTCAATAAAAATTACCTTTCCAGGCTTTCCTATTTGTCACAAGTCGTTGCTTATAGAAATTGTTGCTTAATACAATATTTAATGATGAAAAAAGATGTGGGTTTTTTATTGCATTTAAAGATTGTCACATAATTATGACTGAATCCTAGGATGTTTGAACCCATTAGAATAGTTTCATTGAGACGATTCAAATGGGTTCAAACGTCATAGAATTCAATGATAAACATTTTTTCGTATAGAAATGTCCACTTTTTAGGAAATTTTATTAATAGCAAAGGGACTTTTTATGATGGTCGCTTAATAAAAGAGGTCCTTTAATAGACATCGTCGCTCGAGCAAGATAGACTGTAGTTCACAATTTCTTTAAATCTTATTTCAGGTGAGATTGTGAAGGTCAACATGGGTCGTATATTATTGTGTGAGGCAACAGCAAGTGTCATCAACTCTGGGTTCTATATACTGGGTATAACACCTGTACAGAGGATGTGATTACCATGGTAACTGGTTACCATAACAACAAAGATTTATAGACTGTCATCACCCAGTGTCTTCAGAAATTTAGCTACAAATGAAGGTTTATGGTTAAAGGAATGATTAAATGGCAATCATGTCTAAATTCAATATGTTTTGATTATTTATACCACAACCAAAATGTGAGATATATAGGATCTGTCATCAGATTTTATTTGAGACATGGAGGATAATTATTTGTTTCAGTGTAAGATCGTTTTTTATTACATTGAGTGAACAACAAAAGCCATATTTTCATAAGAACATATAGCTTTTGTTGTTCACGAAACAAAATATTGATCGATCTTACACAAAAAACGAAGGATTATTCTATTTCTTTAATGCAAAAATGAGACAAAGTGTGAAATTTTGAGGAGATATTTTCTTAAAGCACGTCATTTTGCACGTGATTGCTATGCAACCTTCATTGTGACATCACTTATTTTGTTCCGCATAAATGACGTCAGATAGGATGAAATGCACAAAAGGGGGGTATAAGTTTTTGATAATTTCACTGCTTTTATGGTGAGATTATCAAGTGATAATCTACCGTTATTTCTCGATAAACCACCGAAAAGCATTAAAGAAAAGCTGATCTTTACCAAGTCAAGAATTGAATTGCAAGCTTAATTACTTTTCTATTCTAGACCAGGTTGAGATCAGCTTGTCTCAAATTAAATCGAGTAACAGATTTTTTTTCTCACATCAACAACATTTTGTATGTTAGAAACCAATTTTTTATGTGTGTTGATGACAGAAACATATATTAGAGTACCTTGTGATGATGTCGTTTACAATGTGATCTAACATCTCTGTGTATCTCTGTTGGCTATTTGTTAAAGAAGACAAGGTTAGCTTTTTGAGAAAAGGTAATGAAGCTTTATTATGCTCCCTTTGAAGAAGTGGTAGTATGTTGCAATGCACTTGTCTGTCTGTAGACCTTTTTGTGTCAGAAGCATATCAAAAGAAGTATGCAAGCTGAAATCATGAAACTTCACAGGTGCATATATCTCATTAAGGAGAAGAATAGTGCACAAGAACCATAACTCTACTCGTCATATTTTGTGAGTTAATTCCCTTTGTTAATTGATAAAGAATATGTCATTGACATGCTCTTATAGGCGGGTGGAGATGAAATGTTTTACAAACATCTCTTGTTTCTCTTATTCTCCATCCAAGTCGTCCTAGAATCAGCAAGCTTGTTTACTATCACAAAACAGACCATCCTAGATGAAAACTCTGGAAGTGTATTTTGACTCGCCTTAGCACAAAGTGCCTAAACAAGGTTCTTTGATTGCCATTTGCCTGTCCATTATGCATCTTCCATTATGCATCATCCCTCAATAATTCTTATATCTGACAAGTCAAGAGCTTAGAACAAAAAGGTAGTACCCGGTATGTGTCAATGCAGCACACAAAGTGTGTTCCTTAGTTGGTCCTATTTCACAATTCTTCAAGATTTAAAAAAAAAAGCAACTCTGATTGCCATGACAAGCAAATGTATATCCTTAAAAATTTTCACCTCCTTGACCAGAAGGTTAATACATCTATTTGTCAACAATTTCTTAATTATGGGCCATTACAATCAAATTTGGCAGGGATGTTTTGGAGTCTTTTAAATGGAATAAAAAGAATGAACTAAAACAATTGGATTCATAAAGTTTTAACAAAGAAATTTAATGAAAATGTAATAAAATCTAGAGATATAACAATATTTACATAAACCATGAAATGAAATAAGTCTGTGCATGAGATTTCCAACCATTCCAAATATGTGCAAAGCAAAGACTCTGACCAGCCTGTGCATCTGTCTGACAAGAGTCTTCACAATTAAATAAGTAGATAGATAAGGTCTAAAAGTATCTGTAGCTGCCGTCATAGTGCAGTTGGTAGTGCGTCGGACTGTCAATATAGAGGCCCCGGGTGCAATTCCCGACAGCAGCACTCATTCTTTCCGACTATTTGTCTCTCACCAATGGGTTGATAATCGTAGACCTATTTGAGACAGCAGCTGGAGGCTAGGAAAGGATGTAATGGTTGTACTGGTGAGAGAAATACCAGAAATCCATTGTTAGGTGCTCCAGCCTCCGTGAAATGACTAAAAAACTGTTGAAAGCGGCATTAAACTCCAATCAATCAATCAATCAATCAATCTTAAAATATCTGTAGACTATCAGGTAACTTTGTATTTACACTATGTGGCTGTCTGTGCAGCTAAATATTTGCACCGTACACACATTTTTAATTGTTGGAAATGTCACACACGGGCTCTAATATCATTATGGGTATATTTAAAAGCAGACTTGATCAATATTACTGATAATAATCTTGTACAATAAGTCTTGTCATGCTTAACCTGGAATATTCCTGCTTTGGTTGATGGTATAATCAAAGACAAGCCTGAACGTATGTGCAGTTTGTTCTTTGTCTTTACCACCTAATTTTTCTGTTCAAACCAGAAAGTTTAAAATCATATTTTCAAAATAAATTCTGACTTATGTTATGTGCATCTAGGGCTTTATGTACTTCAATTTGATTGTAATAGTAGCATGACTAGGTTAATATTGATCAATTGTCAATATTGACATACACATTCTTGATTATTGACAAAACTGTAAGGTTTATATATTGATTATTGCCAATTTCACCAAAACAAATTACTATTCCCCCCCCCCCCCCCTTTGAAGAAGAGGGGGTAAATTGCTTTGCATTTGTTGGTTGGTCTGTCCATTTGTCAGTCTCACCGTCCATCCGTAGACCTTTTTTGTCCAGCTAGACTCGTGAAACTTTACAGGTGGATAGATCTCATTGAGGAGAAAAGCAGTGCACGAAAAACATAACTCCACTCATCATATTTTGTGAGTTATTGTTCCTATGTTGATTGACAAATAATAGGCTATTGACCTGCTTTTATGGGGGGCATTTCTATTTTACAAACATCTTGTGTTGATATTGGATGGGCAATGTAAAAGATGGAATTGAAAAATATTATCAATAAAATTGTCGGTATTATAGATAATTTTTGTTAGATATTGAAGATAAAATCAACATCAATAATATTGAACTCTGAACAAATTATAAGACAACTTTCTGTGTCAAATGTAATATACTTTAAAGTTCAAGGGTTGTAAGTCAAATAACTCCTGAGATAGAATATAGCATTTATTTCAAATGGAGTTCAATTATGACTTTTGATCTAGATCACCAAGAAAAATGAGCAATACCTTGTGTGATTAACAACTTGTGTATAGTCACATGAACCTCAGTGAAATGATTCTGGACTTAAAGCCGAGACGAGTACCTTTGTATTGGGAAGACAAACATTCCTACCCACGTCCTGAATCATTACCTGTTGACCTACTATTTTATAAGCATTATGTACCTTTGGTGTGTGGAGAGAGCAAGAATTTGTTTCAGAATAATATGTAGTTGTGACCTGTCACATATGAAAAGTATTTTAGTATAACCCTAGTTAAATTGCACAGAATCCCTTGATAATTTGATCAATTCTTGATGGCCTCAACATCTTAGTTAACTATGATAATAATAATGCACATTTCACAGCGCTATATCTTTCCCTGGGTTCAGGATTACAAAACAGTGCAAACAGTTTGCCAATTTTAACCCGCTATGCAAGCAAGCCCACATGCAAAGAGGGGTATAACTGGCAAACTGTTTGCCTTGTTTTGTCATGTTTAACATAGGTTTGGACAATAAGGCTCATAGCACTTTACAATATTATACATTGGTAAAAACGCATATAATACTAGAGGCGCAAAAAGATAAAAAGAAAATTCAACATTTACATAGTATTGTTTTGGCTAATGAAGTTGCTTGGACTTCAAATAGTCTAATATTCAAATGTAAAATTTTAGAAAAAGGTGGGATTTTAGAGCTTTTTAGCCAAGCTGTTATTTGGAGAAAACCTGAGATATTATGATCATATTGGTGCAGTTTGCACGGTGTTTGCTGTGGTGTTAATGTTGGCGTAATAAACTTAACTCTTGGTCATATCTCTCTTGTTATTGAAGATAGCTTCTTGAAACTTTGCATGTGTGTTCATCATCACAAGAGCTATCCAGATTATCAAGGGGGTAAATCTTGAAGCTTTTTTGTAAGAGTTATGCCCCCTTTTCGATTTAGATCTTTTGCATTATCCAGCAGCCGCATTCAAGAGTTTCACACGTAGGTGGTGCTCTTGTTTGAAGACTTCTATTGATGAAATATACCTTACCAGTATTTTATATGGAAGAGAATCTATGGATGGAAAATGCCTTATATTATTAGGAAGAGATTCTATTGATGAAATATGCCTTGTATTATAAGGAAGAGAATTCCATGGCTCTGGAGCACAGAATGAGAAACCATAGGATTATAATGGTTAACCTAAAGGTTAGATAAGTGAAGAAAATGATTTTATATCAAAGTGAATCAACTTGATTTTCTATGGAGAAAAAGTGAAACAAATATAAAATAATAGTTGTTTACTTGATACAAGCAAATATGTCATTCATTTATTGAACTAAATTGGATGTCCAATGCAAAAGATCATGAATTTTTGAAATGTGATACAGAACAATCTTAATGGTTCATATTTGAAAAACTACCAGTATGTTCCAAATAGTTCACTTATGATTTGAAATGAAAGCTTTTGGTCATGTATTGGGAATATATTTCTGTAATTTCATAGCCCAAACAATTTTATTAAATTCCAATTCAAATTCATCAATGTCTAACTAATCATCACCATGCTCAAGGCTATAAAACTTTTTTCACACTTCAATGAGAATTGTCTTAAATTATTTAGAATTCAAATGAATGTATGAGCTTAACACATAATCAGTTGTTATTTATAGCAACTTATAAATATTGTCTTTTCATTGCAGTGTTTGTTTGTTTGAATGGGTTTGACGCCGCTTTCAACAATTTCACAGTCATATTGCGGCGGCCGGAGCACCTAACGATGGATTCCTGGTATTTCTTTCACCTGTACTACCATTACACCCTTTTCTAGCCTCCGACTGATATCTCACATAGGTTTACGATTATCTACCCATTGGTGAGAGACAAACATTGGAAAGGATATTTGCCGCCACCAGGGTTCGAACCCATGACTTCCAGATTGGAAGTCTTATGCCTTACCAACTGCGCTATGGTGGCAGCTCTTTTCAATTCATACATTTATATAAGTATTTAAACAGAATTAGTGGTTTTAATCTCAAGTTAAAATTTGAGAAAATTTGAGTGAAGAATAAGAAAAGTTTTATAACCTCGGTCCCTGATAAGAGAGTAACTATTATTACCAAAATATGTGACAGCCAAATTCCAGTTTAGATTAAAAAGATCATCTGTATAAATTATAACCAGCCCTGTTTTCAGGATGACAAAATGGTGTAAACTGTTTGCCAGTTTTACCTGGATTTGCATGTGCACTTGCCTGCAAAGCTGAGTTTAAATAGCAAACAGTTTGAATGGTTTTGTCATGCTGTACGCAGGACAGATAAAGAAATTCTAGATTGATCTTGATTTGGTGATGTTAGATTGTGATGAAGCTGTGGATTGATGTTTTACAAATCAACTTGAAAACTGGTCTATTTTGGTGTCTGAATAGAAAGATAATGGCCATTTATAAGAGCATGGGTATCTAATAGTGAATAAAACAAGTACACTATTATTCTGGGTGTGGAACAAGTGTATAATATGTCCAAAATGCGATGTTAAACAAGATGAAGATTGATGGAAACACTACTCTCGATATCTTGTCTACTTTACGCGCAGCCAGGGCACATTCTGGTCCACACCTTCGGAAACTACATACCATATCACCATCAAACTGTAAGGCGAACAAACAAGTATAAATTAATGTTGATGAGCGCACAAGAAATTATAAGTCTAGCTTTTTTAAGCTGTAGTTTGGATTTTTTTGCCATTGACTAAATACTTATTAATTGAATTCATAAGAAGACAAAAAAATTTAGTTTTGTGAAAAATGTATTAAAATGGCAATGCAATAGACTGTCAATCCCTCGGTTATAAGTTAGAACCCTGGCTTGACCAATTTTCTTCTGACATTTCATTAAAGTCTATATGACACAAGTCATTTGTCTCCCTGCCTTGCAAGGCAATCTATAAAACCAATTATCAAGAGAGATGACAAATTACCAAAGAATGACAATAATAATGAGTTACCTCCCTGGATGAACAGTCGTCTGTAGTTAGCTGCAAATAAAATACAGAATTTAAGTGTAGGCTATATTAATTATACTTATTAGTCCCCCACCGGTTACCGGTTGGGGGACTATAGGTTTGCTCGATTCCGTCTGTCTGTCCGTCCGTCCGTCCGTCCGTCCGTCCGTCCGTCTGTCCGTCCGTCCGTCTGTCCGTCTGTCCGTCACGCTTTTGTCCGGGCTATATCTTCTAAACCATATGTGCTAGCAACTTCAAACTTGGTACACTTATAGATCTCATTGAGGAGCAGTGTCATGTTCAAGAACCGTTACTCTGCCACACCCACTTTTTGAGTTATTGCCCTTTGTTGTTTTTACCCTTACATTCTTGTCTGGATCATATCTCCTAAAGTATAAGTGCTAGCAACTTCAAACTTTGTACACTTATAGATCTCATTGAGGAGAAGTGTCATGTTCAAGAACCGTTACTCTGCCACGCCCACTTTTTGAGTTATTGCCCTTTGTTGTTTTTACCCTTACATTCTTGTCCGGATCATATCTCCTAAAGTATAAGTGCTAGCAACTTCAAACTTTGTACACTTATAGATCTCATTGAGGAGAAGTGTCATGTTCAAGATCCATAACTCTGCCACGCCCACTTTTTGAGTTATTGCCCTTTGTTGTTTTTACCCTTACATTCTTGTCCGGAACATATCTCCTAAACTATAAGTGCTAGCAACTTCAAACTTTGTACACTTATAGATCTCATTGAGGAGAAGTGTCATGTTTAAGAACCGTTACTCTGCCACGCCCACTTTTTGAGTTATTGCCCTTTGTTGTTTTTACCCTTACATTCTTGTCCAGAACATATCTCCTAAACTATAAGTGCTAGCAACTTCAAACTTTGTACACTTATAGATCTCATTGAGGAGAAGTGTCATGTTAAAGAACTGTTACTCTGCCACGCCCACTTTTTGAGTTATTGCCCTTTGTTGTTTTTACCCTTACATTCTTGTCAGGATCATATCTCCTAAACTATAAGTGCTAGCAACTTCAAACTTTGTACGCTTATAGATGTCATTGAGGCAAAGTGTCATGTTCAAGATCCGTAACTCAGCCACACCCACTTTTTGAGTTATTGCCCTTTGTTGTCTTTACCCTTACATTCTTGTCAGGATCATATCTCCTAAACTATAAGTGCTAGCAACTTCAAACTTTTTACAGTGATAGATCTTGTTGAGGACAATGGTCATGTTCAAGAACTGTTATTCTGCCACGCCCAAATTTTGAGTTATTGCCCTTTGTTGTCTTTACCCTTACATTTTTGTCCGGATCATATCTTCTAAACCATAAGTGCTAGCAACTTCAAACTTAGTACACTGATAGATCTTATCAAGGACAAGTGTCATGTAGAAGAACTGTTTCTCTGCCATGTCACTTTTTAGAGTTATTGCCCTTTGTTGTTTTTTAGTCTTACATTCTTGTCCCGATCATATCTCCTAAACTATAAGTGCTTGCAACTTTAAACTTTTACAGTTATAGATCTATTAAGTAGGAGGTATATTATAAGAGAGGATTTTTTGTTATCCGGTGGGGGACTCCTGTATTGCATCGCAATACGACATGCACTTGTTTAACTTAGTTTACAATAAACACAGGTCCATGTTAATGCTCAGCTGATTTTCCTACATACAGATTGACCTTTTCTCATACTGGCACTCAGATTCTTATTGCTGGACAGGTTCTTTCAAAAGTATTATCAAGTGGCGAATGCTGGTTTAGACGGATCGCTTTTATACCACTTATCATATGACAAGAGTCATTGCATCAAGTCCATTCGTCTTCAACCAAAGGACGTATGATAAGTAGAGACTGGGACAAAATAGTTTTCTTGAAGTGGTGTTAGAAACAATAGGGAGCCTTTGGTAGTTGCACCAACCGCTGAGAGATAACTGTAATGCTGTTATTAATGGATTTATAATATGACCTACGTCGCGGGAGTGAAAAAACTCTGTTCAATATTTTTGGTCAAAATGCCGCCTACGCTTAAAAAAGAATGGAAACGCGCCACATTTTTAAAGAAGAAATTCATTTAAGTACAAATTCTAATAATCAATTACATTTTATGCATTAATTTCTCGGAATATATAATTGAGGACGACTCTTTTAAAATGAATAGCAAAAAAGGAAATCCGTGATATTTGGGTTTCCACCCCTTTCCGCTCCCATTTATCTGACGCATATTCTGTTTTATATTCGCTTATTTAGTTGAAATAATTTTAAAATGTATTATAAATACACTTCCCAACTTGAATGAAAGAATACTTTTATATTGCAAAACATCTTCACGAGTCAAGGGGTATCGAATCGTAAGATAAGTAAAATGTTCGTAACCCTTGGCTCGACAAGATGATTGCAAAACAGTTCTGCATATAGAAACATTAATGTAACTACTTGCCCTGGTACCTGTAACAACTTGCCCCGGTACCTGTAGCAACTTGCCCCAGTACCTGTAACAATTGCCCCAGTACCTGTAACAGATTGCCCCGGTACCTGTAGCAACTTGCCACGGTACAACTTGCCACCGGTATCTGTAACATCTTACCCCAGTACCTGTAACAATTGCCCCAGTACCTTTAACAACTTGCCCCGGTACCTGTAGCAACTTGCCACGGTATCTGTAACAACTTGCTCCAGTGGTGGAACATTACATTGGACCGGTCGTTTTAAACCTTTAATTGCGACAAAACAACATACGCAAATCATCAATTGTTAATGTCCACTAATTCTGCATTTCTCGTTGAAGACAGTCCAATCGGATAAATGATGGGGACTTAATCGCGAGAAGATATAGACTTGCAACAGATAGCCCCGGTCTCCCCTTTAGATGACTCGTTTAATACATTCGGTATTTCATGGACCATTCATTCAATATCCTCTAGTTAAATCCGTAAAACAAACGAATAAAACCTACCTGTTGCAGTTCAACTGGTGTTTTCTTCTTCTCTTCTTTAGTTTTAAACTTTCGTCTAGCCAGTACATTAACGTAGGAATATTCCAACAGGGCAACAAATACAAACAGGAGGCACGTCGACATCCATACATCGATAGCCTGTAAAAATCATAACGAAAAAATATAAATTAGCTCATTGATGAAAAACACTGGTAGGCTGGTCGACATCAATGTTGTCCCATGGAACCCTAGGTTCACGAATATACTATCCGTTCCTCAAATGAATGCTATAACACAGGATCACTCGATGATTGCTCTGTTTAATACACGTATTTACGTCAATTCATTCATACTATCGAGGTTCTATTTTTCAAATTTACATCAGTTTGCTAGTAATATGTTCCGGTTATTCTAAAAATTGGATTGACTGCCCAGCCGAAGTCTTTATAATTCAAGTCGAAACATTAGTTGGTGAAATATTGTTTGTCTTCTTTTTACATTAATTTTTATGGGTAAGTGATGTATCGCCAATCAAAACAAATGTACATTTTATATCCACGGACAAAGAATGGAAAAAAAGGTGCCTTACAAGGGCGTGCCGTCTAATTACACAACGTACGTACGTGCGTAATAAGATGATATATGGATATTTTTATCGTCGGTGGATGAGGATCACAGGATCATAATAACAGCTTGAATAAGTTGTAGTAACGATGTTTTAAGCATTCACCAAGGATGTTTTTGACCATGTCATCTTTCCTGCGTACATGCGTAATGTCCGTAATTGGTAGACACGCCATTGCTTGAAACATTTAGATAACACACAAGTAAATATTGCACAAAAATCTCGATTTATAAAAGCTTTACATAGACATTACCTTAACATAGGATACTTGAGGTAGTGACTGTCTGGATCCGGAACTTTGTGTTGTCATGGTGAGGACCGTTAGGACGCCAAGAGAGATGCGTGCCGGGACGGCGTCATGATCCACCCAGAATGATACCCATGATAGCACCACAATCAGGATACTCGGGATAAACACTTGTACTACATAGTATCCAACCTTACGTTCTAACTTGATCGTAGTTTGGAGACAAGCGAACTTTCCTGCAACTTGAAAAAAGCAAAAGTTACATTCCCTGATCTACTAATTTCGCTGTTCGGTGAACAAAAGCTTTTAACTCGTAAACCACAAAGTTTTGATTGTCCAAGAACACTACATGTATATATTCTATGAGAAAGAATTGCAAAAATATAATATTGTATTGATTTCAAAAGTGAAAAGGATATTTCACATTCTCGATCTAATCATCCAGCTTACTGTTCCAAGTTTTGTACGTTCTCGTCTTTTGTTGGAGCCACTTTGTCTGCATGAAAATTGAACGCGAAATTGACATTCCCGAACATCACTGGCTTGGAAATGATTAAAAGTTAAAGTCGGTATTATTTCACTAGGGTTTGTTACTTTCCCTAAATGATTTTCGCAAAATCGTTAATACTCGTTACAACAGCCAGAACAATCTAGATTTACGGGGTTTTTTTGTTTTTTTTTTTTTTTTTTTTTATCACGGACCTACGATCAGAAATCTACTATACCGTAGTGATCCGAACAATTTTCAAGTACGGCACCGGGTTTGGGTTCAAACTGCGGTAAAGTTAGATCACTCATGATTGTTACTGGATGGGGCATATCCCACTCGAATTGTACGTTATCTGTAGTGTATGCATCTGAAAATAGTAAAAATCATGAAATTTCTTAAGGTAATGGACCCGTAATAGTTCGGCCATGTTTCGATAGCCATTTACTTTAACAGTGTCAATTGAGGTTTCCTAATGATTTCTTTAGAATACCCCGGTTAAAATAGTAGAAAAACATGAGTTCCGAAATGTTGCCCAACAATTAAGGGTCCACTACCTTACAGTATACAGCATATTTTGCTTTGGCCTAGTTTTCAACCGTACGACGGCCGTAAGCTTGACATTACACCTAAATCGTGCGAAGATCCTTCGGCGGAATACTGAATGCAAGCGATAATCGCAGGGAGTAACGGGTGCCGCAGACTTATTTCTTTTTTCAAAATGTACATATTAAAATGCTGATCGTAAATGCATTGCAAGGTCGCCGCACGGTCACCATAATATTCAAAGCTTGCTATGAGAAAATCTGTACCTAAACACCTCACGGTCCCCGCGCGTTCACCGTATGGCGACCGTACTGTATACAGAAGATATAGTTTACTGATCTCCGCGCAGGTACCGCGCGATTTTTTTTAACACAAACGCCGTAGAAAATACATTTCTGCGATGTCTAAAATATTCAACATTGCAAGCTGTGATATCGTACGTTTTCATTGGCTAAAGTAAAGCAATCTTGATTCTAGTTTACATTTAGCCAATGAAGCCTTTACGGCGCCCGAAAAACCTGCGTAACGTCAAACTCATGTGGTGCCCGTACGGCGTCAAACAATGTCCGTCCAATCATGGTACGGTTCTAGCGCCTAGACACGTAAAATCATTGCACATACATTATTATTTCACAGATAGTAGTCACAGAGAAACAAACAACCTTGTATTATCGTATCTTATTGGATGGGTGCTTTTGCATTACAAGAATTGAAGGAAAGGGGTGTCTTTATTAGCGTATATTTCATGGCTCGCTGAAAAGACGAAAAATAACTCTATGCTTTAGAAAATATCCTTAAGAAATATTACGCATAGCAGACAAAGGGAATACACTAAATAAGGTCATTACATTAAAACGCATTGGGTGGTCTATTACATGTATATCCCAAAGGAGCTGTCGTAAATTGTAGCTCCAATAACAGTTGAACTACTGACATTACGGGTTTTACATAAAAAAATTGGCAAAGCTCGTTTTGAATCTAGATGCGTAGCGGTATAGTTGGGTCTGTTACCATGCTTATTATAACCATTGTATATTGAGTGTGCATGAAATACAATAGGTATAGTTCCACGAGAAAGAGTGAGGTTCGAGAAACCGTTGTCTCCTATCATTTTCAATGTAAAATTGATCTTTGATCACTCACTTGAAATTGCGGGTCTATAAACCACGCTATTTGAATGTAAATACAAATACTTTCGACAAGTTTATATAGATATTTTGGGACGAACGGAATTTTCGCTGTCACGGTCTTTGTCTATACTGATAAAAAACCCGCAAAACTACTTGCATTTTTACCATCCTTTGAATTACAGCGGTAAACGTCATGAGCCTTAGCGTTGAAGTAACGTGCTTTCAAAACCGACTTCATCATGAAGAAATTAAAATTCAAACGACAAAAAGCATTGAACATCGATAGGGAGAAAAAAGATGTTTGTTATGATGAGCTTCTTTATTCTATCAGTATATAGATGATTACATTTGCAATAATTGCCGTTATCTCACGCTCGTTAAATTTCAGTTCAGTTCACCCCTATTCCTGGCTATACCACATTTTCCGACGTTTTCGATACCGCGGTTGGACTATAGTAATGGCAATTATTAGCTTTTTGTTTTGACATGTTTGATGGAAGACACCCACTTTGTTGTGATGGTTTTCTAAATAAAATCTTGTATCCTGTATCTTGTATCTTGGTTAAAGTCTTGCAAAAGTTTGACCTTAATATTTTAATATGACCTTGTCGTATAACCCTGACCTCTTGTTGCTTTTACAGACATATAGGCACACAACGGTAAAACTAAATAACACTATGTTTGGGCTTAATCTTCACGCGGGTAGGTTCCTTAATTCTAAGACTTTGATAATTTAATGTCTTTCAGTCCCCAGACCCAAACCCAAACTATTTTTGTACCTCGATTATAGGTCCGAGCATCTGGACTTGAACGAGTCTTAATAGCGAGTCTCGCAAAAAATCTAAGAAAAGGTTTTGCAGCAACAGTCACAAAGTATAACTTTATCAACGATATTCGACATCATTGTCACTAAATCAAACGATACATGTAAAACATTCACGCTTATTTTGTTTGCCGTGGGAGCATAAAGAAACAGCCATTTTTGTCCTACTGTTTTCCAATTGTTATCGCACCAGAAATCAATGGTTATTGTAAAAGACAGGCATTCTCCCTGAGAACAGAAACGATACTTCATAGTCAACACTGTTTGAACATACAGGGACGAAATCTACGTAACCAAATACTTATATATCGACGTGCTTGTAAATTAAAGGCTTTTTATGACAAGAAACGGTATTGATTCCTTATTTCGTGGAATGGAGCTTATTGATATAGCGCTAGTATTCTAACTGTTGATGTTTTTAGCTCATCTCAGATCTAGATCAGAAAGAGCTTAAAGTCATCTATAATATTATGCCTTATCCGTCATGTTCCCATTTCAAAATGCCAATGTACCAAACAAGCTGAAACTTGACATTTATACTCCTTCGGTCTTGCTCTACTTGCTGAGTAACTCCATATGATACCAGCAGTCATGTCAAAAATTTCTTAAATAGAGAATTATGTGCTAGTGTCTAAAAATTACAACGTTATCTGGTCAAGGTTGGGAGAATTTATCATGACGAGGCTTTGTCGAGTCGTGATAATTTCTCACAGCCGAGACCTTATAACATTGATATATTAAGACACTAACATGTTATTCTATTTATCATGCAATCATTTTTCAGTGCTTAAGTATGATAAACCCTTGAAAAACAGAGAAATTTAGGTGAAAGTGTACGCAAACTGTTTCTAAAAATAGACTGCCTGATATCATGTTATGTTATCAGACAGGTGATATCAGGTCAATACAGGCTTCATTGTATGATGAAATTACATCATCTTTGAAGCCCTGCTGCTCCAAGATTCGATAATTTGTATTTGGAATGAACCCCCGATGCCCTACAGAAGTTGTTATGATAATACGCATAGGGGCTATTTGTGCTCAGCACAGGCGTGTTTTTTTTTCCTTGGATAAGAACAATGTATGTATTTTTCTTAAATTCAATACAAACCGTTAGCCTTGCATATTTGACAAAATCTAGAATTTTTCCTTGTTTGGTGAATCGTTTCTGTTTACACAGAAATTATTTAATTCTAGTTGCGTCAATCAATATTCCGGCATTCTGCTTATATGAGCTTACATTATAGCTGCATACTCAAAATTGTTTTCATTGCAAAACAAAACCATTTTGAGTATGCAGCTATTATGTAAGCTTCCACAGTCTTTGAATTTTCCCAATTTACCTCACGATATTAAATTATATCCGCGAAGGGGCTTCATACATGAATGATTAGATTTTCAGTTTCTATCTCCATGAAATCAACAAATACCCTCTTAACCTCTTACATACATTAGGGAATCTTTAGTTTTCCTTCTTTGACAGACCGCAAGGGCCTTGTTGTCTGGTATTTTGTTCATGGTATGATTTGGACCGAGGTTATAAAACTTATTTTGTGCTCAACAGTGAATTTTAACGAATTTAGAATTCAAATTAATGTATGAACATAGAAAAAATAACATAATAAGTTGATGTTCCTAATTATCTTGTCTTATCCTTTATCATCTTTTATGTTCAAACATTCATATTAGCATTACAACAAAATTACGACTTTAATATCATGTTCAAATAAGAGAATATTTTAGTCGAAAATGAGAAAAATTATATAATCTCGGGCCCTAATTATAGAATAACAAATTCTTACCGTTGTTTATTGAAAATTTAACCCCGCTTCTGAGTTCTAAGGCTCATTAAATAATCCACGAGAGCTTTAGCTCGAGTGGATTATTCATTGAGCCTTAGAACTCAGAAGCGTGGTTAAATTTTCAATAAATAACGGTTAGAATTTGTTATTATAATTCTATCATGGCTAAATTTCACTATTCAACGGGAAATAATCGCGAAGATACCAAGTCTACAACAACTGCGGAATAAAGTGGAGATGGGCGATCGACAAGAAAATCCATCGCATTTGTTTTTAATTCTTCAGGTATGTTAACTTCGTTTGATAGTTTATTTGATTGTTAAATACTCTTTCTTATTTAGGCATTTGAGGTTCTTAGCCGTAAGCATTTAGGCTTTATCCTACCCTTACCTACGCCCCACTGAAGTTCACTTGATGCGGTAAAAATGAATCCCTGGCCCACTTGAAATTTTGGATTGAACATAGCGTGATAGATGCATATGTTTGTATGCTAATATTGACAAAAACGAATAATAATGTTTGTAATTTTGTTCATTTTTCTTTTTCAAATTTAGGACCAATTTAAAAGAATCGAGAGCTAATTATTGCTTACCGCCTCTTACTTTTGTGAAAAAGAATAGCGTGTATTATCAAATCAAACTACGATTTCGTTGTTGTGAAGTTAAACCAAACATCAATTCAATGTCATCCCGGTTATTTATCACAAGGTGAACATAGATTACGACTAGATTCAAAGTTTTTGTCTCTAAAAATACTCCTCAGTCGAGTAAAGTACAAATTTTAATCTATCAATCCATCCGGATACAGTAAACTTGTGTAAAAAATACTCGTCATAATTTTAAACTACGTCATGAACTACGTCATCGATGAAATATAATTCGCCCAAGTTAGTTTGAGAGTCTTGCAAAGTATAATAACCCTACACTTATTTGACAGCCTTTAAATATTTTCGTCATTTAGATAAAATTGAGGATTTTTTTTAACCAGGTTGCCTTGCAAACATTCTTTACCTAATGTGACATCAATAAAGATTTGTACATGGGCGGAATGGAACAGCCACTCGGAACTTTTTCCGACGATTGGCGTCTATTTAACCACGATGCGACTGTGTGCTTTGTATAGACATAAAATCACGTGCCATGATAGAATGATTCTCTAAGAACGTTGTTTAAAATGTCTTGTTATGGAAGCGGACAATTTTGTCCCACCAACACATTCTTTCCATGAAGATTCAAAGGAGGATTTTTTTTAAATTTTTTATAACCTATACTGCCTTAAGATTCGATAATTTGTCAGTAGTGAGAGATATCTGATGACTCTCTTCAATCGTGGTTTAAATAATGCCTATTGGGCGACATTTTGGCTGTGAGTACAACCATCCTTTTCCTGTGAAAATTCATACGTTCTAGAGGTAAAATTGATGCCCCATTGTTCCTTTTCATGCCCACTCGGCGGGGCACTCACTTTGCATCGAAACAAAGATTGGTCTTTTAATAGATCTGCCATGGACCTGCCCTATTACTGAAAGTATTTATAGAATAAATTTATTTATGTTTTCAATTGCTATGAAAAAAAAACCCACATCGACGCATCTCTACTTCACCAATTTGTACCCTTTATATGCAAAAGAATCAAAGTCATGTAAGCGAGAAGCGACTATCTTGATCCTCTTGTTACATTACTATCGCCTTCAGAGAAGTTTATTAATATCATCTTTTTTTATCGTTCGACAACTATATTATCATTTCTACGGTTTATTTCAATAGTTTCTTTGAACGTTTTTTGTCACGTATTGGCAATATCTTACACAACGTTTGGTGTGTTGCTTTATAGCATACATAATATCCTTGCACTTTGATAAAGAAAATAATCCTGCTACGGATTGGACCTCGGAAATAAAACGGACACAGACACGAAAGCGTGTCGTTTTGAAGGTGGGCTTTAAGACGTCAAAAGCAACAACGTTCCTACAAAAGATGACTAATTAAGCAAAACAAAACTACCAAAAAAGAGTTAAACTGGGGATATTATAATTTGATAACAACATGCAGTACTTCGCTTCGCTTGTCATCAAATTATACATGCCCAAAAGACTTCCATATGCGATCTGAAAGCTTTGAAGATTTTTTTTCTTTTTTCAAGCGTATGGCCAAGGTGACTCGAGACGCCGAATTACCTAAATTCGACAATTTAAATTCGAGGAACTTACCACTATACGGATAAGCTCGTGTGTTGTTCCGAACAATTTGTTTATGCAATGTGAAACCAGAAATATTATTTCATCTAACTCTAAAAATTGCTTATTTAGATTCGTTACTGAAAATGAAGCATGATTCTTGCATCAGAATAGAGATGAAAAACAACACGTGCCAACATGAAATCCTGGGGAATTTCAATTACAGCCTTGTCGACTATCTGAGTTTTATTAACAACAATTCAATCAATCTGGATTAAAACATGCAACATCCACTGTTATTATTTAATTTATAATCTGGGATCTGTTGGAGTCCGCATTGAAGCTTCATTATTGATATGTTACCTAGTATGTGGTCAAGACGGGATGGTAATTATCTATCAATAGATGCAGTTACATGTAACATGGGTGACAATGGTTTCCTGGTATTTCTCTCACCAGTACAACCACCATATCCTTTTCTAGCCTCCAGTAGCTATCTCACATAGGTCTACGATTATCAACCCATTGGTGAGAGGCAAATAGTCGAAAAGAATGAGTGCCGCCGTCGGGGATCGTACCCAGGACCTCTACATTGACAGTCCGATGCGCTACCAACTACGCTATGACGGTGGCTACCACGATTGACAAACAAGTACGCCATTTAGCGGGGCTGTTGGATGGTCGTTATTTTTTCGCCGTACATGTATTTAGACAATATTGCACCTTTAAAGGAATTGAGAATTAAGCAAAGAACAGCATCATGGGTAACAAATGAAATTCTTACCAGTATTCAAAATAGAGATAAGGCATTTAGAATTTTTATCAAAGAGAAGACTGACGAAACTTATAATAATTTTAAATCGTTGAGAAATGCAACCCAGAACCTTATCAATACGGCAAAAAAATCCCATTATGAAAATATCATCACAGAAAACCAAAAGGACTCCAGATCTTTATGGAAAGCTCTTAAAGAACTTGGCATGCCATCAAAGAAGAGTAGCAAATCTGTGACTAATATTGGCCTAAACATTGAAAATAACTTAGTTTTTGACAGCATGGAAGTTGCAAATCATTTTAACAATTTTTTCACAACTGTAGCTTCAATTCTTGTTACTAAGTTACCCACTGCCTTAGGTTATTATGGTAGAGATTTTGTATCCAGATTTTACAGAAACCAAGGTATTAGCCTGAACAATTATTCTTTTTACTTGATAAGCGATTTTGTTGTCTTCAAACATTTGAACAACTTAAGTGGCAGCAAGGCCACTGGGTTAGATAACATCCCATGTCGTTTTGTTAAGGATGGCGCTCCTGTTATTGCAAGTCTTCTCACTCATATTTTCAATTTGTCATTGATACAGGGTACTGTTCCCGAAGACCTTAAAGCTGCCCGTGTTGTTCCTATCTATAAGAAGAATGATAAAACAGATGTATCCAATTACAGGCCCGTTTCGATATTGAGTATAATTTCAAAAGTATTGGAAAGAATAGTTTATGATCAAATAGAAAGATATCTGAGTGAGAGAAAAATATTATATCAATTTCAATCTGGCTTCAGGAAGTCTTATTCTACTGATACATGCTTATTGCACTTAACAGACTTTATCAGGTTTAATCTAGACAAAGGAATGTATGTTGGGATGGCTTTGCTCGACCTACAGAAAGCGTTTGACACTGTTGATCATGCTGTTCTATTATCTAAATTAGAGCTCTTAGGTTTTAGTTCTGACATTTTAAATTGGTTTAATTCTTATTTAACAGATCGTATTCAATATTCAGATATAAACCACATATTTTCATTACCATCAACTGTTACGTGTGGTGTACCCCAGGGATCAATTCTAGGACCGCTCTTATTTTTAATCTATATCAATGATATGGCAGGAACAGTTAAAAGTAAGCTTTTTCTGTATGCTGATGATTCAGCCATTCTAGTAACTGGTAAATCTAAACTTGAAATTGAACATCTTTTAACTCAAGACCTTCAAAATGTAAGTAACTGGTTAGTAGATAATAAGCTGTCTTTACACCTGGGGAAAACAGAAACTATTTTGTTTGGATCGAAGCCTAGACTGAAAAAATGCTCAAATCTTGACATTCATTGTAATGGAGTAAGGCTTAAATCAGTTGAGTCTGTGAAATATTTGGGTGTTTTGCTAGATCAGGCTTTGGATTTCGAATCTATGATTTCTGCCATCATAGGTAAAATTAATGCAAGACTTTAAATTTTTATACAGGAAACAGAAATTCTTGTCGTTACACTCTAAAAAACTCCTAGTTATGTCTCTTCTACAATGCCATCTTGATTATGCATGTTCTGTCTGGTATTTCAGCATCTCGAAGACACTAAAACAAAGGCTTCAAATAACTCAAAATAAAATGATCAGATTTGTTCTTAAAGGGGGTTTACTCCATTTTGGTGAGAAAATCGTGGTCAATTTTTCGATTGGTGGTTAACCTTTGTAAACTGCTGAGAAAGTGGTGTTCATCATTTTCCGATTGGTTTGGGTCGAATATTTTCGACCAAACAGTGTGTTTTTTCGAAAAATATGCCGGACTATTTTATCCGTTTTACTGTTCAATCTGGGAAATCCACAATCATGACGCGCATTAATACACGTAAGATGCTGCCCAAAATAAATCGGGTAGTAAATCGAAAATGGCGACGCTGGACAAGGAAATGGTGAAATCGTAAGTATTTCTCTGTGTATTGAATTATTTATCCCCACTATTTGGTTCATTTAATGCATAGAAGAAGCAGTCGGAAATTTATAATAAAATCGATTTCTTGGGCGAACGTTGTGCTATTTAGCTGATCATTCAAACTTTCGCCGATTTTAATACTCCAGGGGGCATCTCAAAAAAGACGAATGCGGTTATTGAAATCTTCAATTATAAAATGACCTCTATTACACTGCTGTGCCTTACATAACAAGCTGAAAAAAATGGGGAAAAAGTATATTTTGAATTTAGTTAACCAATCGCGTTTCTGTAGGGTTAGCTTAATGAGGGAGAAATGTCACAGCAAAATGTATTTTAACAAAGGATTTGGTTCAAATTGCCATTGAAAACTAAGTATTTCTGTAAAGTTCCGACTGAATGAGATCTTTCGCACATGAGACTCTGAGCCAGAATTATTCCTACTATTTGCGAGCAACCAAATGCACGCAATCTATTCATACTAGGACATCAATATATTTTTTTTTATTTCAGGAGCTTGGGTTTGTGGCTACAGAACCCTTGACATTAAATTCTCAGCTAACCTCCAGAACTAATGTGTATGTTGTTAACGCAGAGACTGTTGAAATCACAAACAATCCATAAGGCATGCAGCTTCTAGACAATATTTTGTTTTATGGGTTTTCGGTAGACGAGAAGACAGAAGGATAGTCCCAGGAAGTTGTTTGATAAAGAACTTATTCACTAAACTATGTGGTGCTTTTACAGGTTTCATACTACCAAACCATAAATACGATGTCTAAGCATACATGATAAGCTTTCCCATCCCCTGATCATCATTAACTCTTTGATGTTTATTTCAAGATAGAAAATACTGTGAAAATCAGCAAAGAAGCACATGTAGTAAGATTCTCATCTTTTCAAGCTTCAAGCAAGCAAGTATAGAAAATATTGTGAGATAAAAGAACATAATTCTGTCATAAAAATATTTCTCCTATCCACCATTGTTTTATATTCATACATACTAATTTAAATGAATTTCAAAAAGCACTTTGAACTGTGTCTTGAAATCCCAATTAGTCTGCAATTTTGTTTTGGTCAAAGATTCTCTTATGCTTGGACAAGATCAAAAAGAAAATCTACTTGTTTACTGACAAAAAGCTCAAGTGGGACAAGTCAAGAACATGAGTTCTACACCCCTGAACAATTATCTCCAACAGTTCCCTTTTACAGTGGTTTTGAAATATTCAGGTCTACTTGTCCATGGAGAAGTGATATTCACAAACTGACTCCACTTACTTGTCTTTTTTCTTCATTATCTAATTATCATTTAATTACATTCACCACATACAATTTGCTGGTTCAGCGCAAAACAATTGTAACTGCCTATAAACATATAGGCAGTTACAACTGTTTTGCACTGAACCAGCTAGTTTCTTTTCTCATAACTCTAAAAATATCGTCTGAGAGTGAATTTAACTTAACATGTGTTTTCTTTCCCAACAATTCATCATATTCTATAGGACACTATTAGTGTCTAAGTACTTAATTAATTACTTTATGTTTAATTAAATATTTTAAAAGTCATTTGCAAACCATTTCAGTTCTGACCAGTCAATTAATTCTGAGACTTCACTTGTCAAGATGAAAATCGGCTCGTCTGTGCTGCTTAGTGGACATCTCGGGCAGCTTTTTTCAGAACCACTCTTGTTATAATGTAAGCCTTTGGGCATATTTAAAATATTCTGTGCTGTAATTGACTTGGCAGTTACAAATTGACATATTTACATGTTTGTTACTTGTATTTTATCGATTTTTGCAGGCTAACCAGAGCACATCGTACTCAAGGTGAGCTTTATTGATCATTGAATGTCCATCGTCTGTAATCCGTCGTCAACAATTTTAGTTTTTACACTCTAGAAGGCACAAATATTATCCAATCTTCATGAAACTTCTCCAGAATGTTGGTCAGGTAAAAGGATAAACCCATTCGAAAATGGGAAGTATTCATGCAAAATCACAGGAAAAGGGGCCTTAATGATATTTTATTTGTTTACACTGTAGAGGCCACAAATCGATGATTCAGCGTGAAACAGTTGTAACTCCCTATATCTTTTTTGGGAGTTACAACTGTTTCACGGAGAGCTGTTGAAAAATGATCCAATCTTCATGAAACTTGGTAGGATTGTTGGTTGGGTCACAAGGATAAACCCTAATGAATATGGGAAGGATCCATGCCTTAATACAGGAAAGGGGTAATATTAAGAATTTTCTTTCTAACGCTCCAGAGGCCACAAAAATGGCCCAATCTTCATGAAACTTGGTCAGAATGTTGGTCAGGTCACAAGGATTAACTCTATTGAAAATGGGAAGGACCCATGCCATATTATGGGAAAAGGGGTCTTATTGACACATTTCTTGTTTAAGCTCTAGAGGCCACAAATATGGCCCAATCTTTATGAATCTTATAGTAATATTGTGGCGACAGGAGCACCAAACAATTGATTCCTGTTATTTCCGACACAAGTACTACCATATCATCTTTTCCTAGCCTCCGGCTGCTATCCCACATAGGTCTACCCATTGGTTGAAGACAAACAGTCTGAAAGAATGAGTGAGGCCGTAGAGGATCGACCTCAAGCATATAGATTGACAGTCCGGAGCACTACCACTGTGCCATGATAGGGATTATGTATTTTATTTAAAATTGGTTGTTGGTTTAAGTTAATGTTTATAGAACTTTATCCTAAAACTAAAAGGATCAATGTGCATATCAAAAGTGACCACATTCCATCAGCGGGTAGCGATACCCCGTAACTTAAGTTTTTTCAAACTGAAGTAGTTATTTACAACCCATCAACGATTTAACATGTAAATTCTTTTATGCAAACTGTTTATAAAAGAGAGTAAATATAGAAAAAAAAAACAGAATTACCTAACATCAAATGTAACCATGTATTTCCTAGGTCACATAGTTCTTATCACCATGTCAAAAATGTTCAACACTGCATTAGGACTAAAGAGAAACAAGTGTTATACAGAAAAAAACCTGTTTTTCTACAGTCTTCATGTAGATGCCTTACATGGTTAAGCTGCACTTATAGAACAGTTGGTAGAACATCAGACTATCAAACTTCATAGGTCATTGGATTTTATTGTACATAGATTGGAAAACAAGTTCTTACAAGTTAGATTAAACTCTCCGGATTCTGCTTCCTGGATGATTCACCAATACTTTCGACAAATGTGTGGGCCAATGAAAGAACCGGGATCAATAGCCGAACTCAGGACTTAAGGTTAAGCTGTGTCCGCTCTCTGTGTAGACCACGGACACCACACTGGGTTTTAATACTTGATGGCAGCATAGATCATTTTGAACTATGTTGGAAGCAATGTCCATTGAAATAAAAAACAATAAAGACTGTTTACAACCTACCACTTTTAATGTTCAATGTTACAATTGTTCATCATATGCAGCAACTGAATAATTTACAGTTGTCAAATGGCAAAATAAAACCTAGAGGATGTAATATTTTTTTGTTATTCTAATCCGTCCTTTTGTTTCAATTACAAACTAAAAATTAAATAGCATTGAAAGGAAGGATAATTAAGGATGTGTTCCTCAATGACCAGATCCCGGCTGTTAATGAAAAGAAGAATTGCTGATTAAACGCAAATGCCCATCAAAAGGCAAATTTTTCATAACCTTGACTTAGTAAGATGACCTTGGCCTCTAAAAAATGTGTAACTGATAGAGGAACATTCATGGCAAATTGGAGTATTGTTACCTCAATAGTGTTTAAGGTATAGGACAATATTCAGCTTATATTTAGCATGGTGATAGATCTCAATAATGTGAATCTCTAGATACCAAGGTAAGGTCATCTGACAAGGTCAAGTTCATCTGTCAAGGTCAAACTTCTTAATAATTTAACCCCAAAACTGAACATGTTCAGTTTATTCAAGCATATTTTAGATACCCTTCTCAAAATTGGCATGGTGAAAGTTCTGTGACGTATGTCTGTAGGAATCAAGGTCCACCCTTGTCGCAAGGTCAAGGTCATCTGTCAAGGTCAACATTTTGAAGAAAACATGCTGTTAAGGGGGATTTGTGTTTAACAAATACATCTTGTTTTGTCTCCTTTAGTTCACTTAAAAAACACACAAAAAATTTAATATAAGGGAATTGCTAAGCTGACCCACTTGACAATATTCATTTGTTCAAGGGAATGAACATTCCAACTTTGTATGTAAAAATCTTCCATCTAATAGAAAACTAATACCTATGTTATTTCTTTGTATAATAAATTGCTTATTCTGCAAGTAAACATTTGCATTTGTTTGCTATTTACACGTTTAAGACCCATTTGCCTAAAGGCCACTGGGTCTGATTTCATGGTTAAGTGCCCATCATCCATTTGTTTACATTTACTTTAGAAATATCCTGGACCAAAACTGTTTAATGAATTCAGGTTAAACTAGGTATAAATTATCAAAACCATTCTTCAGAAACTAACTGAAATATCTAAAACCAAATTCACTGGAATGAATTTTAGCTGCACTGGCCGAAGGCCAGCAGCTATTTCATGGGGGAGTGTCTGTGAGTTCGCCTGTCCCTCCGTCAGTGCATTAACTTTTCTTTAAACATCTTCCCCTCCCAAACAAATAGGAGGATTTTTACAAAACTTGGTAGAAATGATCCTTGGGTGACCCTTTTTTTAAATTGTTCAAAAAATTTTGATTGACCCCTAACAATGGGCGTGGCAGGGCGGGGAATTTTTAGCTGGATTGACCGATAGGCCAGCGGGCTATTGTCATGACGGGCAGGGTGTCTGTCATTTGTGCGTGCATGTGTCCGTCCGTTAACATTTACTAAAAAATTCTTCTACTCATAAAGAACTGGGTAGATTTCAATCAAATTTCGGAGGAATGTTCCTTGGGTGACCCTATATCAGATTCCTTTAAAGAATTACAAGAGGACCAAGATGGTCCTAGATCGCTCACCTGAGTCTCTTTGACCCCTGGGACATCACATTAATTACGTAGGCAGGTGTCAAAAAGAAGATAATTGCCCAAGATCAATACCATGGAACATTTTCAGCGAAGAGCAAGACAGATATGCCTTTTTGCTCTTTAATTCTATGTAAAAAGGGATACACCCAGGTGGACCCCAAATATGACCCCAGGGTCTTGATTTGAACAAACTTGGAAGAGGTCCATAAGATGATGCTACATACTAAATATGAAAGCTGTCTGCCTACGGGTTTCAGAGAAGAAGATTTTTGAAGGTTTTCCTATTTTCACCCTTCCTGCTCAGATGAGCTGAAAGCGATGCGCCCGGGTGGAGCCCAAATATGACCCAAGGGTCTTGATATGAAGAAACTTGGAAGGGGCCCGCTAGATGATGCTACATACCAAAGATGAAAGCAGTGTGCCCTCTTGTTTCGATTAAAAGAAGATTTTAAAAGATTTTTAACTTTTGATTCTATGTAAAAAGGGTTGCGCCCGGGTGGAGCCCAAATATGATCCTAGGGTCTTGATATGAACAAACTTGGTAGAGGTCTACTAGATGATGCTACATACGAAATATGAAAGCTGTCTGCCTTCTGGTTTCATAGAAGAAGATTTTTGAAGATTTTCATTTTTTCACCCTTCGTGCTCATAAGAGATAAAGGGATGCACCCATGCAAAGCCCAAATATGATCCAAGGGTCTTGATATGAACAAACTTACTAGATGCCCACCAGGTGATGCTACATACCAAATATGAAAGCTGTCTGCCATCTGGTTTCAGAGAAGAAGATTTTTAAAGATTTTCGCTCTTTGATTCTATGTAAAAAGGGTTGGGCCTGGGCAAAGCCCAAACATGACCCCAGGGTCTTGATATGAACAAACTTGGTAGAGGTCCAATGAATGAATGAATGAATGAATGCTGTTTTATGGCCCGTCAACAACTAAGGTCATGTTGGGCGCAAAACATTGAAAATTAACTTAGTGTAAGAAATGATTAAATACTTAACTAGTTATAACATTATAAAACAAATCGTGGTAAGAAAGACAAATCATCATTATGGTAAAAATGTAAGCAAATAATAACAAGTCTAAAAGGAAATAATGATCAAAAGATCAATCATACAAGTCTAAAAGGAAATAATGATCAAAAGATCAATCAAAAATAACTAAAATCAGATGAACATGAAATCAGAAGAATCCTAGGTTAAATTTTACTAAACATATTAATGGCCTTCAGGAAATCAAAAATCTGTTCAACTTTTACAATGTTAAACAGGTCCTTCATACTGTCTACTTTAAAAAACCTGTCTCTAATAAAAGCAAAGTCTATACATTCTAAAAATATATGCTTGACAGTAAGAGGAGCATCACATGGGATACACATTGGAATATCTTCTCCTTTTAAAAGGTAGGAGTGCGTCAGGTGTGTATGACCAATGCGTAAACGGGTCAAAATAAGTTCTTCGCGACGATTAGACCTGTAACCAGGCAACCAATCGCCAAGATCTTGACGAACAGAATATAATTTATTATTGTGGTTCGCTGGATCGGACCAACAGTTCTTCCAGACATCCTGAATGAAGCCATGAATCAAAGGTTTAAAATCGGTAAAAGGCACTTCAAAAGGTAAAATTTCTAGCGATAATGCTTCCTTGGCAGCTTTATCTGCCTCTTCATTACCACGAATACCAATGTGGCTCGGAAGCCAGCAAAAAACAAGATCAATATCATCAAGGTCAGCAATTTTCTCAAGTAATCTGACTATAATGGGATTGTCACTAGATGACATACCAAATATGAAAGCTGTCTGCCTTCTGATTTCAGAGAAGAAGATTTTTAAAGATTTTCATATTTACACCCTTTTTGTTAAGGGTAAAGGGAAAGTTTAGGGTGGATTTCATTTATTTGAACAACTTTGGTAGAGCTTGACCCAGGGAACATCGCTGCCAAGTTTCATCAAGATTGGTCCCCTGGTTTAGAAGGAGAAGATGTTTAAAGAAATTGTGGACGACGGACATTCTACGATCACAATAGCTCACATTGAGCACTTCGTGCTCAGGTGAGCTAACTAGAAAGCCATGAATGGCTTGTGTCACTCCACAGGCTTGAATTTCTTGTCATAGCAAATCTAGGTTTTGACTAGATTTTTAGATATTTTGGGTTCTACTGATGTTGAAATGATTTTCAAAGTTTCCACTATTATAACATAAAGAGAAATGAACTCTGCCCATAAAAGACATATTTTTCATCAAATCACAATAATTCTTGGCTGCATGATAATACATCATCCAAGGATCATACTAATGAAGTTTGATTGATATCCATCATTTACATTCTGAGAAAATGATTTTCAAAGTTTCCACTATATAACATATAGAGAAATGACCTCCGTCCATAAAATACATATTTTTCATCAAATCACAATAATTTTTGGTAGACTGATATAGGATCACCCAAGAATCATTCATGCAAAATTTGGTTGATATCTATCAATGAGATTCTGAGAAAATGAATTTCAAAGTTTCCACTATATAACATATAGAGAATTGACCTCTGCCTATAAATTACATATTTTTCATCCGATCACAATGATCTTTGGTTGACTGATAAAGGGTCACCCAAGAATCATTCATGTAAATTTTGGTTGATATCTATCAGTTAGATTCTGAGAAAATGATTTTCAAAGTTTCCACTATATAACATATAGAGAAATGACCTCCGCCCATAAATTACATATTTTTCATCCGATCAAAAAAATCGTTGGTAGACTGATAAAGGGTCACCCTAGGATCTTTCATGTAAAATTTGGTTGATATCTATAAGTTAGATTCTGAGAAAGTGATTTTCAAAGTTTCCACCATATAACATATAGAGAAATGACCTCCGCCCATAAAATACATATTTTTCATCTGATCACAATAATTTTTTGTAGACTGATCAAGGGTCACCCAAGGATCAGCCATGTAAAATTTTATTGGTATCCATCAATTAGAACCTGAGAAAAGTAACATTTTACCATATTTGGAAATTAGCCACGCCCATTAAATCCATGTTTTTCATTGGATCAAAATTTCTTGAACAACTTTGAAAGAGGGTCACCCAAGGATCATTCCTGTGAAATTTGGTTGAAATCCATCCAGTTGTTTCTGAGGAGAAGATTTTTAAAGAACAAGATGTGTTTGTGAAACACGAATGCCCCCGTAACAGCATTTTTTTCAGAGTTTGACCTTGACAAATGACCTGACCTTGTCACATGACCATGACTTTGGTACCAGCGGATGCGGATCATTGAGATCCATCATCATGCCAAATATGAGCCTTGTATCTTGAATAGGCTTGAAGATATTGGCAATGTTAAGTTTTTTGGTTAACTTTTTGAGTTATTTGACCTTGAGAGATGACCTTGACCTTGGTATCAGCAGATGCGGATCATTGAGATCTATCATCATGCCAAATATGAGCCTTGTATCTTGAATAGGCTTGAAGATATTAGCAACGTAAGTTTTTTTTAGTTATTTGACCTTGACAGATGACCTTGACCTTGTCACATGACCTTGACTATGGTACCAGCAGATACGGATTATTTTAATCTATCATCATGCCAAATATGAGCCTTGTATCTTGAATAGGCTAGATAATATTGGCAAAGTTAAGTTTTTTTAGATATTTGACCTTGAGAGATGACCTTGACTTTGTCAAATGACCTTGACTTTGGTACCAGCAGATGCGGATCATTGAGATCTATCATCATGCCAAATATTAGCCTTGTATCTTGAATAGGCTTGAAGATATTGGCAATGTTAAGTTTTTTGGTTAACTTTTTGAGTTATTTGACCTTGAGAGATGACCTTGACCTTGTCACATGACCTTGACTTTGGTATCAGCAGATGCGGATCATTGAGATCTTTCATCATGCCAAATATGAGCCTTGTATCTTGAATAGGCTTGAAGATATTGGCAATGTTAAGTTTTTTGGTTAACTTTTTGAGTTATTTGACCTTGAAAGATGACCTTGACATTGTCACATGACCTTGACTTTGGTATCAGCAGATGCAGATCATTGAGATCTATCATCATGCCAAATATGAGCCTTGTATCTTGAATAGGCTTGAAGATATTGGCAATGTTAAGTTTTTTGGTTAACTTTTGCAGACAGACAGACAGACGGACAGACGGACAACGGTAAAACAATATGCCCCCGATCTTTCGATACGGGGGCATAAAAAGTTTACGACCGCACGGACGGACGGACGCACGACGGACACAACGCCATGACAATAGCCCCAGTGCCTTTCAGCCAGTGGAGCTAAAAATGGTTGAAAGTCATGGCTGTAGTGGGCTTGGCTAATTTCTTTATATGGTATTAGGTGGCTTTTCTCAGAAACTAATCGATTGATATTAATGAAACTTCACATTAATTATCCTTGAATGACACTCTATCAGTCTACAAAAAAATTACTGTGATCAGATGAAAATTGTGTATTTTATGGGCAGAGGTCATTTCTCTATATTTTATATAGTGGAAACTTTAAAAATCATTTCCTCAGATCTTAATGGATGATAACCAAATTTCATTTGAATGGTTCTTTAATGATCCTTTACAAGTCTGAAAATATGTATTGTGATCAGATGAAAAATAAGTGTTTGATGGGCGGAGGTCATTTCTCTATATGTTATAATAGTGAAAACTTTGAAAACCATTTTCTCAGAATCTAACTGATGTATATCAACCGAATTTCACTGGAATGATTCTTTAGGGATCCTTTATGAGTCTGCAAAAAATTATTGTGACCAGATGCAAAATAAATATTTTATTGTCAGAGGTAATTTCTTTAGATATGTTATATGGTGTAATATCCAATAAAGGGTAAAACAAACTTTTTTCAATGTTTAAACAGATGGATTTTAACCGAATATCATGGGAATTTTATTTCTGTGAAGTTGCATCAGGCTGCAAAAAATATTTGATTAGATGAACAGCATGCTTGTTATTGACAGAGGACATTTTAACATATAATGTGAATATTTGATCACCCTTTTGGTATCACCCATATGATGAATTTTTTTAAGACGCATTAAATTTAATAGTGTAAAGATTGTAGGTTAGAAAGAACATACACTTTGTTGGAATCCCAATATGTAGAAACATGTCGAGATGTCGTTCAAGGATTTTGGGCTAAAAATATGCCCCACCCTGCCACGTCCATATTAATGGACCAATGAAAATTTCACAAACAATTTTTGAAAAGTGTCACCCAAGGAATATTCTGGTAAAGTTTCATTGAAAATGGCCCAGTCGTTCAGGAAGAGATGTCGTTCAAGGATTTCGGGCTAAAATTATGCCCCACCCTGCCACACCCATATTTTACAAACAATTTTTGAAAAAGGGTCTCCCAAGAATCATTCTGGAAGTTTCATTGAAATCAGCCCAGTGGTTCAGGAGAAGATATCATTCAAATATTCCAAAGTGAAAAAAAAGCCATGTCCTGCCACGCCCTATTTCTTGGCCAATCAGAATTTCGCAAACAATTTTCAAAGAGGGTCACCCAAGGAACATTCTGGGAAAATTTCATTGAAATCGGCAAAATGTTTCAGGAGAAGAAGAAGTTTTTTCTAAATTGTTGACAACGCACGACAGGCGACGGACTCAGGGTGATCCTAATAGCTCCCCTTGAGCACGTTGTACTCAGGTGAGCTAAAAATTTGTACATCTCTGAAACGTACTGAAATCTGATTCAAATCACTCAAAAACTTGCAGAGAGGTTAAGCAGATAATATTTTTAGATTCACTGTATTTGTAGAAAACCGAAGGCAATGCTTTGTAGCCTTGGTGTCCTCTTGGGTATTGCCAAACAAAATTTTGATTTTTCTTGTATAGGTAAAGGCAATCAACTGAAACTTGGCTCACATGTTTATCATCAAAACAACAACCTGTTTTACAGTTAAGAACATCATGAAATTGACAAGATGAATGATAAGGGAATGACTTTGGAATTGAATTGAATGAGTTTGTTGAGCGAGTTTTGAGTGAATTTAATGGGAGGTAATCCAATATCGCAAATTTTATTCAGGATGAACAAAATTAGTGATATTAATTACCTCCCTTTAAACTAATTGCATATATGTTCTATAAATAGCGTCCTATTTCTTCATGATCTAATCAAACGTTAACAATTACAATTAATTCAGTGAAATCCCAATTATTTTTCCCATTTTTTTTATTTTATACGAAGTTGATGTTTTAGGTTTTTCGATCAGTTTTGAGCGTTTTTGATTGGTTTGAGTGAGTGTTTTGAATGAGTGGATAGAGCGCTGAGTGAGTGAGTGATTTAGAATTGTTTTGATTGAGAAGAATGTCAATTTCACAATGAAACTAACTGTATCTATGGGGTAACTCTGGAGACTTTTTGTGCCAAATTTGGCCCTTTTTACTTCTTAGGAATACAAATCAAATCTGTCTACTGTTTCTTGAAATATTTGCTGTAAGTTATTCCAAGAATTTTAGGTGATAATAGAACCTGTCTCATTTATTACTGAGGAGACTCAAAATAAGCCCTGCCCTGCCATGAGACTCAAAAAAGCCCCGCCCTGCAACGTCCAAATTTATGGGCCAATAAAAGTTTTCAAACATTTTTTTTTTGTGAATAGGGTCATCAAAGGAACATTCTTGTAAAGTTTCATTGAAATTGGATAAGTGGTGCAGGAGGACATGTCATTCAAAGATTTTAGGCTCCAAAAAACCTAAAGTCCTACCACACCAATATTTTTTTGCCAATCAACATCTTACAAAAAATTTTGAAAAGGGTCACCGAAGGAATCATTCAGATTAATTTTCACTGAAATCAGCCCAGTGGTTCAGGAGAAGAAGTTTTAAGATTGTTGACGATGCACAACAGGCTAAGAGTGATCCTTAAAACTCCCCTTGAGCACATTGTGCTTAGGTGAGCAAAAAATATCAGAGTCAAATGGCTCGTTCTTGCATGCCCCCATATCCCCATATGGGGGCAGGGCAGGTCAAAGGTATTTTCAGATATGTTGAAGACTTCAGACATACCACAAGTCGCAGACAAAATGTGATCACAAAAGCTTACCTTGTGCAAATTGTGCTCAGGTAAGCTAAATAAGAGAGCCTGAATGGCCCTAAACGGATCACCTGAATTTCATTGGTCCAGGGATCTCATCCAAGTAACTCTCTGGCAAAGTTTCATTCACATTTGCCTAATTGTTGAATAGGAGATATTATTCCAAGAATATAAAGTAATAATAGACTCTACTTAACTATTTATAACTGAGGAAACTCAAAATAAGCCCTGCCTTGTCACCCCCATATTTATGGTTCAATTAAAATTTTCAAGCAATCTTTGAAAACGGTCCCCCAAGGAACATTCAGGAAAAGTTTAATTGAAACCATCAAAGGGGTTCAGGAGGAGGCGTCGTTCAAAAATTTAAGCTCAAAATAAGCTCCGCCCTGCCACACCCATATTTTAAGGCCAATCAAAATTTCGTGAAAAATATTTGAAAAAGGTCACCCAAGAAACAATCTCTTTTCATTGAAATCGGCCCTGTGATTCCGGAGGAGATAATGTTCAGATATTTTGTTCTCAAAGTAAGCCCTGCCCTGCCATACCTTTATTTATTGGCTAATCAAAATTTCACGAACATTTTTTGTAAAGCATCACCCAAGGAACATTCTAGTAAAGTTTAATTGATATAAGACCAGCAGTTCAGGAGGACATGTCATTCAAAGATTTCGGGCTCAAAATAACCCCCGCCCAGTCACACCCATATTTTTAGCCAATCAACATTATCAAACAATTTTTGAAAAGGGTCACTAAAAGAGCATTCTGGTAAAGTTTTATTGAAATCGGCCCAGTGGTTCAGGAGAACAAGAAGTTTTAAGAAAGTTAACAATACACGGCAGAGTCATGGTGATTCTAAGGCTCCCCCTGTGCACGTTGTGCTCAGGAGAGCTAAAAACACAATCTAAGGATCATATGTGTCAATTTAGTTGAATCTTTTCAATAGTTTTTCACACAAAGATTTTCTAATGATAGTACGGATTGACAGATAGCCAGACAAGAAACACTCATTGTTTACTTTAAGTCCTCAAGTGCGGCTACAAATGTAGCTAAGTGAAAAACTAGAACTGTCGCAGAGCCGACTAATATCCCCCACAAGCACTTTGTCAGAATGCGAGTGCTTTTAGTTAAGGATGTGTTTGTAACAAATATTGAGGTTATATGCAGCATTTGCAGGACCAAAAACAATAGGGCACTTCCTTGGGTCATAAGGAACATTTGTATAAAGTTTCATGAATGTAGGTCATTTGGTTCTTGTGTTAGAGTCCGAAAACGAAAAGGTCTATGGACGGACAGACAGACAGACATGGTGAAACCAATATACCCCCCTCTACTTCGTATGTAGGGAGGTATAATTATGGTTTGTGTTCCAAGTAAAATAAAATATTCAAGATGGGTTTCTGCTCAGTCTTGATCTCTGAACACTTAATTATTACATATATTCAATGTTGTTATGAGAGACACAGGCAATATATGTTGAGAAATTCTTCTTGGATCCACATCTCAGAGCTTCGCTGTTGATCTTTGAGCGATTTCCTTGGCACATCCTTCTCTACTTTCATCATTAAGATATGTTGGCAAAAGTGTCTTTGGGTTTCCGAATTTGATGTTTTGAAGTTGATGACAGCTCAGATATCAGTTTTGGTCTATCTGAAAAAATATAAATCTTAAATATGACATCACACACTATAAATAAATGATAACAGGTTATAGGTGATATAGAAGAAAACCACAACTGGGTGCCATGCTTGTTTGTAGGTATTTGATAGTGAACAAGGACGCGAATCGTACACATTTGCCCCTTGCAGTGCTTGTTCCCTAAAGAGGGCCATAGTGGCACTAAATCATTCACCTGGGATAACTGTCTAAGTTTTAATCCAACCAATATATTTTGTCTAGGATCCAATCAAAACAATACATTTGAACAGTTTTCAGGTTGATTGAAGGCAGAAATATGGCATTAAATGTGTCTGTAGTGTTTTTCTAGTATTTGACCTCTTTACCTCATTTTTATCACCACTTGAACACATTTTAATCTTGACCAAGATTCATAAAGAATATCATTCAGACCAATTTTCAAGTTGATTGGGCAAAAAAAAAAAGGCTTAAGAGTGTTAACAAGTTTTTTTTCTAATTTTTGCTCTCTTGACTTTATTTTTGACGCCACTTGACCTAATTTTGAAGTTGACTGAGATTTCACCAGGACAATTAATCTGTCAAATTTCCAGGATGTTCGAGCCAAAATGTAGCCTTTGAAGTGTCTCCAAGGTTTTTCTAATATTTGACCTTATGAACTTGACCAATTTTTTTGTTTTACATCACTTTCATTTTAATCAACTCTCATGTTGATTGAGCAAACACTATTGACTCAAGAGTGTCTACAAGGTTTTCCTAAGATTTAACCTCATGACCTTTTGTTTGACCCCACTTGATCCATTTTTGAATTAGGCCGAGATATCATTTTTACAATCGATATGGCCACTTTTCAGGTTGATTGAACAAAAATTATGGCCTATAGATGGTTTCCGAAGTTTTTTTTTTTTAAGATTATATCTCGTGATCTAGTTTTGAACCCAAGTAACCAAATTTTGTACTTTGCATAGACCTGATCAGGACAATCAATCTGACCAATTTTCATTTGATTTAGCCAAATAATGCCATTAGAGTGTCAACAATGATTTGACTTATTGAGCTAATTTTTAACCCATTTAACCAAATTTCAAACATGACTGAAATATGATCAAGACAATCAATCTGACCAATTTCCATTTAGATTGACCCCACTTTGACCAAAGTGACCCTTTTTCAGGTTGATTTAGCAAGAGTTATTGCCTCTAGAGTGTCTACAAGATTTCACTGAGGTAGTTTTGAAACCAACTTGGCCCAATTTCAAAGGTGACTCAAATTTTATCAAGACAATCAATCTGACAAAGGGCTAGGTTCACGAAAGGGTGTTTTTGGCCCTGTGTTATTTTTTGGTAAAAATGCTATAAAATGGTACTTTTGCATCTATGTGTAATAAAATGATCTTTAAAGGTTATGTTTCTTTTTTCTATGTTACCATGGCAACAACTAACACGCACCTAGTAAATTCATCATTTTTTGGCATTGAATCATTCAAAATAAGTTTATTATGCTTATTTTATCTTGAATGGCATTATGATATAGTTAGACGATTTACTTATGAACAAAATTCCATGTTCGAATTTTGTTGCCATGGTAACGAAAAAGATTCTATTTGCAGAATGCATTATTAAATGTACAAAAATACGCATAATCAAACACAAAATACACATATCTATTGTTTTAAAGGCGTTGTGATAACTAATTGTATTAAACACATGTTCTTATAAAGCATGGTATATGCCTCCTAGATTTAAATGTGTGTGCTACAATCTTAACCAAAAGACTTACTTTTGAAATATTTGATTTATTGACAACATGCATTAAGTATTTTTTTTTCTTGACTCCCTGTAACTAATTAAACAATTTTTGTACTTATATGCTCCCTGATTTAGATTTAATTTGACACAAAAGGAGAGACGATTGAAAAACTGTTGAAATTGCCTTTAAAAGAATTCTTGTGTGAACTGGTTACCATGACAACAGGCCAAAATTGCTTTATTAAGCCCTACTATGAAATATGATTGGCCATAATTATTATTTTAATGGAATATTTTCATACATCTGTAGATTAGTTCCAAAATTTGACTTATCCAACTCATGCTGTAATTTAAACAGAAACTGGTTACCATGACAGCTTAAATAGCTGGTTTTAATGCGTTTGATTTTAAGCGTTTTCTTTATTTTTGCGAATTTTTTAGCTCACCTGAGCACATCGTGCTCAAGGTGGGCTTCTGTGATCATTGAATGTCTGTCGTGCGGTGTGCGTTGTGCGTCGTCAGACGTCAAGAACAGTGTTTACGCTCTAGAGGCTACAAATATTGTCCAATCTTCATGAAACTTGGTCAGAATGTTGGCCAGGTCACAAGAATGAACCATATAGAATATGGGAAGGATCTATACCATATCACAGGAAAAGGGGCCTTAATAACAATTTTCTCGTTTACACTCTAGATGCGTCAAATATGGCTCAATCTTGATGAAACTTGGTCAGAATGTTGGCCAGGTCACAACGATGACCCCTATTGAAAATGGGAAGGATCCATGCCATATCACGGGAAAAGGGACCTTAATGACAATTTTCTTAATTACACTCTAGAGGCCACAAATATAGCCCAATCTTGATGAAACTTGTTCAAAATATTTGCAAGGTCTCAAGGATGAAGCCTATTGAAAATGGGAAGGATCTATGCCTTATCATGGGAAAAGGGGCCTTAATAACATTTTTCTTGTTTATGCTCTTGAAGCCACAAATATTGCCTTATCTTCATGAAACCTGGTCAAAATATTGGCCAAGTCACAAGGGTGACTCCTATTGAAAATAGGAAGGATCCATGTCATACCGTGGGAAAAGGGGTCTTATTGACAATGTTCTTGTTTACACTCTATAGGCCACATATATGGCCTCATCTTCATGAAACTTGGTCAGAATGTTGGTCATGTCATGAACCCTATGGAAAGCGGGAAAGATTCATTACATATCACAGGAAAAGGGGTCTTAATGATAATTTTCTTTTTATAACTCTAGAGGCCACAATTTTTTCCCAAACTTAGTTTTGTGAAGAAATTATTTCCTTTATGACATCTGACTATTCAATTGATGTGATGTCCCTGGGGTCAAACAGACTCAGGTGAGCGATAAAGGACCAATTCTGTCCTCTTGTTTTACTCATAAATATTTCATGATACAAGAATGGAATCTTTTTTTTGTAAAATGCGTTAATAATCAACATAAACTACTCATCGCTCTCTGTATAAATAACCTGGGCAATAGTAACTATGATCTATATTATACTCATAAATATTTCGAATATGCAATTTCTAGGTTATTTTGGTGTTAATGTCTTTTTATACGCCCGTCGAAGACGGGACGTATTATGGGATCACCCGTGGCGTCCGGCGTCCGGTTGTCCGGTTGTCCGGGCGTCCGGCGGCGTCCACTTCTTTGTCCGGAGCATAACTCTGTCACTTGAAGTCCGATTGACTTCAAACTTGGCAATTATATTCTTCTCATCATTGCGGAGTGCAGTGCACAAGAACCATAACTCTACCTGGCCTATTTTTTGAGTTATTGCCCTTTGTTGTTTTTCAGACTTGAATCTTGTCCGGAGTATATCTCTTAAAGTATTATAGCTAGGATCATGAAACTTCATGGGTGTATAGACCTCACCAAGGGGGAGTGCAGTGCACAAGAACCATAACTCTACCTGGCCTATTTTTTGAGTTATTGCCCTTTGTTGTTTTTCATACTAGAATCTTGTCCGGAGTATATCTCTTAAAGTATAATAGCTAGGATCATGAAACTTCATGGGTGTATAGATCTCACCAAGGGGGAGTGCAGTGCACAAGAACCATAACTCTACCTGGCCTATTTTTTGAGTTATTGCCCTTTGTTGTTTTTCATACTAGAATATTGTCCGGAGTATATCTCCTAAAGTATAAAAGCTAGGATCATGAAACTTCATGGGTGTATAGATCTCACCAAGGGGGAGTGCAGTGCACAAGAACCATAACTCTACCTGGCCTTTTTTTTGAGTTATTGCCCTTTGTTGTTTTTCAAAATTTAATCTTGTCCGGAGTATATCTGTAAAAGTATTATAGCTAGAATCATGAAACTTCATGGGTGTATAGATCTCACCAAGGGGAGGTGCAGTGCACAAGAACCATAACTCTACCTGGCCTTTTTTTTGAGTTATTGCCCTTTGTTGTTTTTCAGACTTGAATCTTGTCCGGAGTATATCTCTACAAGTATAATAGCTAGGATCATGAAACTGCATGGGTGTATATAGATCTAACCAAGGGGTAGTGCAGTGTACAATAACCATAATTCTACCTGGCCTATTTTTTGAGTTATTGCCCTTTGTCGTTTTTCAGACTTGAATCTTGTCCGGAGTATATCTGTAAAAGTATAATAGCTAGGATAATGAAACTACATGGGTGCAAAAAATATTCATTCAAAATAACCTCAGTTCTATTCAAACCCCCAGTTAATACTAAGCAGTGTGACGGGCGTATCTTGTGACAATTTGGCACCTTGTTTTTGCATGATGATGCACATTTGATAATGATTGGAATATGATTAAATAAAGAGGGTTTTTTAAACGAGAGGACCAGAATGGCCGTAAACCTGAATCTCATCCAAGTAACTGTTTAATTGTTGAAGAGGAGATGTTACTCCAAGAATTTAAAGTGACAATAGACCCAGTCATTACTGAGGAGACTCAAAATAAGCCCCACCCTGCCATATCCATATTTATGGGCCAATCAAAATTTCATGAACAATTTCTGTAAAGGGTCACCCAGGGAACATTCTGATATAGTTTCATTGAAATAGGCCCAGTGGTTCAGTAGGAGATGTTGTTCAAAGATTACGGGCTAAAATAAGCCCCACCCAGCCACGCCAATATTTATGGGTCAATCAAAATTTTGTGAACAATTTTTGAAAAGGGTCACCCAAGGAACATTCTGGTAAAGTTTCATCGAAATCGGCCCGGTGGTTCAGGGGGAAGATGTTGTTCAAAGATTTTGGGCTCAAAATAAGCCTCTCTCTGCCACGCCCATATTTATGTGCCAATCAAATTTTTGCGAATGATCTTTGAAAAGGGTTATCCAAGGAACATTCTGGTAAAGCTTCATTGAAATCAGCCTAGTGGTTCAGGAGAAGAAGAGGTTTTAAGAAAGTTGACTATGCATGACACACAACAGAGTCATGGTGATCCTAAAAAGTCCCCCTTGAGCACGTTGTGCTTAGGTGAGCTAAAGATACACTATTTTGGGTTATTTTAATATGAATGGTTTTGGTGACTCAAATTAGCCATTTTTATATTCTAATTTGTGGAACAAGGCATATATGAACAAATTCCAAACATTCAGCGCAATGTTAACGTTGTCTGTGATTATGACGTCAAATACAAAAAGTGACGTCATTACGACACCATATCTAATAATTAATTTGAGTTTGACAAACTTCAATGGGAATTATTGGAGATAATGTAACTTTGAAGGAAAAGGTGAAGTCCTACTTTATCACATGTCAATTAGTAGACAAAATAATTCAAATTATATCATTATGTTTGGTATCACAGACATCTCATTTTTTTCAACAACACTCAAAATTGTTGAAATATTGCACGATTGTACTTCCATTCTTGTTTTTTTGAATATTGATCACATATCTGCCACACTTTTAAAATCTGAAAAATAGATTCCCCTTTAGTTAATCTAAATAATTTCAAAATTTAAAGGTGTCGCGTGAGTGTGAACATAGTGTTTGGTGAAACTTTTTACGAAAAATCTGTGGAAAAAGGCTATTTTTGGGAAAACAGGGGTTATTTGGGGATGTTTTTTCGAATGACAGAAAGGTATTACGAAAAACTATTTCATATTGCGGAACTGAAGGAAGGTCGTTTAATACAAACACAATGTTAAAAGTATGTTTTTCAAAGATTTATAAAATGAGAAATTACAGGGCCAAAAATGGATATTCGTGAATTCTGTCCTTTTCAGGTTCATTGACCAATTTATGGCCTTTAGCGTGTCTTCAAGGGTTTTCTTGAATATGACCTTGCCACCTAGTTCTTGACCCAAATAGACCCAATTTCAATCAAGACAATCAATCTGACCAATTTTCAGGATGATTGGGAAAAAATATTACCTCTAGAGTGTCTTTAAGGTTTTTCTAAGATTTTACCATGTGACCATGTTTTTGACCCCACTTAAACCATTTTCGAACTTGGCCGAGACAATTAATCTGACCTGTTCTCAGGTTGATTTTGCAAAAAAATATGACTTCAAGAGTGTCTTAAAGGTAAATGTTGTCAACGGACAATTCATGATGGACACCACACAACCACAAAAGCTCACCTTGAACATCTTTTGTTCAGGTGAACTAAATATTAAGCTAGGTAGAGTAACAGTTCTTACAATCTGCACTCCATTATCATGGGGGGGAACTTGAATTTCAAGTCAATCTGACATTGGGGGACATAGTTATGACAAACAGACAGACAGACAGACTGATCCTGATGTAATAGGAGTATATTATTATCATGATCATAGCTTGTATATTTTAAGAAATCAAAGTTTGATTAAAAAAAAAGGGCAAAAAAAGCCAGGCAGAAATACAGTTCTTGTCCACTGCACTACATAATCGTGAAAGGCACATTACTGTCATTTTTCAAGTCAACCAGACATAAAGTGACAGAGTTATTCTCTGGACAAGGACGTGGATCATGCCCACTCGCCTGTAAGCAGTGGGTGATCACATAACAAGCTCTATCTTTATACAAACCTTTGTATGAAAAGGTTAATTTTGTTACACACCTAAAACAGCCGGGTTATCAATACATAGGGCCTCTGTCTGCGGATGCCATTGTTACTTCAGGTGCTGGAAAATGGAAAAAAATCAAGGTTTATTTATCTTTTAGAATTGTCAACTTTGATAGTCACCTCAATGTCCATACCCACATCCACAAAGATAATACTTAGGTAATGACAGTATTTCTGTCCCAATACTGCAAAGCAAATAAAGATTAAGTCCAAAGTAAGATCCCTTTAATGGCCTTGACAGATAACCTTAAAGTGTAAGACAAACAAGAGCATCGACTACGGGTGCAACACTCTGATCATGTGCTGGTTAATGCAAAAATCTAAGGTTAAAAAGGGGCATAACTCTTAAAAAATTCATCCACAGTTATCCCCCTTGAAAGTCTAGATAGCTCCTATGATGGTGATCACACATGCCGAGTTTCATGAATATATATTCAATCACAACAGAGATGTGACCAAGGCTAAAGCATTTGAAACCAAGGCAAGCGACACCAAGGTGATCATAATACCTTGGGTTTTGATTGTTTCATTAAAAACCTTGTTTGAAATATGAAGGCCCTATCACTTACCATTCAAAAGTTATAGAAAATATTAAAGTTTTTTTCTCACAAATTTTACCTGGAAAAAAAGACTTTGCCCTTGACTGATGACCTAGAACTTGGTACCAACAGAAAGGTCTAGTCTGAAGCAATCATCATGTGAAATATGAATGCGGTAACACTAACCATTTGTTATGGCCATTTTTATATGGCCTTGACCTTGACTGATTGCCTTGTACTTGTTACCAACAGACAGGTCTTGTCTCAAGCAATCATCATGTGAAATATGAAGGCCCTACCACTTACCAGTCAAAAGTTTAGGCCAATTTTAAAGTTTTATCTATTTTCTTTTACAAATTTGACCTTGAAAAATGACCCTTAAATTCTGTGAAATTCTTTGGAAGCCCTTGCACTAAGGATCAATTATGTGAATTCTGGTTTAAATTTGGTGGATAGTTTTGGAAAAAATGAATGGACAGACAGACAGATGGATTGATGCCATACATTGATCTATCACAATAGCTCACCTTGAGCACAAACTTCATGCGTGAGTTGATAGAATCTGCAGGAAAAGGAGTCAATTTAGAAACAACTTCAGGGAAACATATTTAAATTCACAAATATTGTGAAGATTATGTATCAATGGGATTTTGAATAAGCTGGATTTTAAATTTTGTCTAAACAAATTGCAAATTATAAGGACATAATTGTCTTGTTCAAAGTTTATCAAACGTTTTAAGTAGAGAATAGGCAGTGTAGGTTAAGATCAGATCTAATGTCTGTGCAGGATGATCTAAGCCTATATTATGTGCCAGTACAACATGATAATCATACCCCTTCAAAATAGAGGGGGTATATTGCTTTGCATTTGTAGTTCAGCCTTGCATCCGCAGACCATTATTTGTTAGCAACACATCTCAAAAAGTACAAAAGCTAGAATCATGAAACTTCACATGTAAATTGATCACATTGAGGAGAGGTGCATTGTGCAAGAACCATAACTCTACTCATCATATTTTTTTGGTTATTTCCCTTTGATTATTGGCAAAGAAATTGCCATTTACCTGCACTTATAGGGAGCATAAATGATTTACAAATATCTCTTGTTAATCTTTGAAACACAGCAAGTCAAACAAAACCAATTTTCAAGGGTCTCCTATGATTAAAAATTATTATAATCTGAAACCGGTTAGGAAGTTTGAAATAAAAAGTTCTAACAAGTTTTCTGGTAAGCAGACTTACACCATTATAGAATCAGTGACTTATTTCTAGGTTATTACCCAAACTTCAACAAGATGATCTGTCAAGTCTTATGACTATTATTGTGCAAATGACACAGATAATACAATATGAAAATAACATTTAATAAAAATCTTGCTTACATGTCATTTTGACTTTCAAATAATGACACTCCCAAATATTCTTGACCAAGCCAGAAGTGGTTCTTTTGGGTTGTAGAAAGTACTGGGTCAATGTTCAGAAAAGTCATTTGACAGACGAGTGTAGACATTTTTTCTCCCCCAAAACCTGCAAGAATAAAAAGAAATACATGTATCAAAATACAAAAATGTAAACTTAGGCCATTTTTTCATCATTTTCTGGTTCCCTAGGGAGAGCCTTACCAGGTTTGTCAAAACCAGAATAAAAATGAAATGACTGTGCATCACTTTTATTTTTTTATTTCCTCCGATGGGCTGCTTTCGTCTGATACCTATATAAAATATGTGTATCACTTGAACATGTTCCAGTGAAATTGCTGCAGGTGCTGATTATCCAAAAAGCGAATTTAAAAAAGGGCATAACTCTTACAAAAATACTCACAGTTATACCCCTTGAAAGGGCCTGTAAAAAACCTAAGTCAGAATTCAATCAAATTCAATAGGGATCATATTCCTTATGACTAGACAAAATTCCTGAGCACTTTTAAGAAAGATTGAGCCTTGTGATTGTGGCCTCTAGAGTGGTTGAACTGATTGTCATTAGATCTGCCACTGTTGAAGTACAAAAGTTGTGTATAGTAAGCATATTTCAAGTAACAAAAGAAAAAAAATATAATCATCAACCATTTTGGCTGTGCACAGTACAGATCAAATGAACACTAAGAATACACAATAGGGTAATAAATTCAGGTAAAGAACCTAGCTGCATAGCATATAAAAGTAGAGCTTCTTGAGTAGCTGATTTGCTCCACAAGCCTGAATTGACTGATATGATAAGAAATTCAGTGAACGAATGAATTAATTAATTGATTTACTTTAATTTCAGGTTAATAAGTGTTTTTAAGTGTCACATGCTGAAATATTTCTGCAAAGAGAAATTCAAGATTGATGAATAACAAATTATAGAAAATTGACCTCTGCCTGTAAAATACACATTTTTTATCCAATCACAGTAATTTTGTGCAGCCTGAAAATGGGTCACCTATAGAACATTCCAGAGAAATTTGGTTGATATCCATCAGTTATATTCTGGAAAAATGATTTTCAAAGTTTCCACTCTATAATATTTAGACAAATGACCATTGTCGATAAAATACATATTTTTCATCTGAACACATTAATTTTTTGTAGACTGATAAAGGGTCACTAAAGGATCATTCCAGTTAAATTAGTTGATATCCATCAATGTTATTCAAAGATGATTTTCAAAGTTTCAACTAAATAATAAATAGAGAAATGACCTCTGCCAATAAAATACATACTTTTCAGCTGATCACAATAACTTTTGATAGACTGATAAAGGAACACTAAAATATTATTCCAGTGAAATTTGGTTGATATCCAACCGTTAGAATCTGAGAAATTGATTTTAAAAGTTTCCACTATATAACAAAGAGAAATGACCTCTGCCTATAAAATACATATTTTTCATCTGATCAAAATATTTTTTGTAGACTGATAAAGATTTATCCAAGGATCATATATGTTAGATTAAATTGGTATCAATCAACTATAGGTTCTGAGAAAGTCACTTTTTACCACATTTGGAAATGAGCCACACCCATGAAATCCATTTTTTCATTGGATCAAAATTTCTTGAACAACTTTTTAAGAGTGTAACCCAATGATCATTCCTGTAAAGTTTGGTTGAAATTCATCCAGCATTTTCTGAGGAGAAGATTCTGTTCATAAAAAAAAAGTTTGCGACTGGATGCACAGATGGATGGACGCAAGACAGACACAGTGCCATGACAATAGCCCCAGTGGCCTTCGGCCAGTGGAGGTATAAACAAAATAGTAAATAACTTGAATATCTATAACTTCTAATTTGAAATCCAAAATACCCACTCTATCTGAATCTGTGATAATTAAGAGCTAGGTCCCAAGAATACAATCAGTTATGTCGGGGGAACAGTGCAAAAATAAATGATGAAGCTACTGATATATAGGGATAGTTGATGAATTAGGATTATTGACTGGCATATCCCCTTTTTTGAGAAATAGCATCTACAAACCCTGAAAAGTTTGAATATATAAATTCACAGTGTAACAAGAAATTGTTATATTGAATTTACTACTCAGATCACTGTTCTTATTCTTTTTAACGTTATGGCATCTATCGTTCTGATACACATGATCCAATGTTTTTTTTGGTGTATGCAAGCGAAAATATATATGGAAATTCAATTATGTTTGTGAAAGGTTACCAGTCAAATATGGATAAACAGATACAGGCAAAACAGCTTTGATTCTTTTCTGAATGCGTTTTGTATGTAAAAGCAATGATTTTTTTCTAAGAAAATATTGGGAATAAGAAAATAGGTAAAATTGTGATGGTTGTACTGGTGATAGAAATACCAGGAATCCATTTTTAGGTGCTCCAGCTAGTACAGATTTCTGTCCTCGGAAATGCGGTGCTATTTTTGGACTGGTCACATCCATTGCAATGAAATATGTAACGTTCAAAATTGAGACTAATGCTCCAGCCACCCCGATTAAACCTCATTATGTACAGCATTCTTGCATTGAGTGAAATCTTATTATGATTATCATTAAATTTTCATGGTAACTTGCATGCTTCATTAATTTTTTGGAAATGACAGTGAAAAAAAAAATATGACAGCAGTAGGACACGGTTGAGACTAAGGCACCCCGAAAATTTTAGCTGAGTTGAACGCCAGTCCAAAAATAGCATCGCATTCCGAGGACAGAAATCTGTACTAAGTTGAACGCCCGGTCGAGTTACCGATGGGCCGAGTGAAAAATAGGCAGAGCTTGCCGCGTTTCACGGCTTATGGAAACATTTCAACAAATAAAATATATTCATACACTATCGATTTCCAAGTAAATATATGTGCTTGCTTACAAATTTACTGTCCTCGATTCTTTTGAGAGAACCCCCCAAATTGTCGAAATGTGAATAAGTACCTGTCTCAGGGCTGTCTGGGTGTCAATGTGCAAATTAGCGAGGCACTTGTAGGTTACAGTCTGCGTGGCATCTTTTACAGACTTCTGTCTGTCTGTCGAGACGTTGATAATGAACAGGTTGACCCTCGACGATTTCTTTTCTGCTCTTCTTCCGACTTTCTGTGTTTTTACGGTTTCACTTTCTCTACTATACGGAAATCGTAGTTGCGCATGCGTGGGACTTTTTTACCGGGGTCACTGGAGGTCACGCGCTAAATTCAAATTTCTATACAGTATCGATACTGTATAAAATTCTCGACATGAAAAACTCAATAATAATTCGCCAAGACTTCATGGGCATGGTATTTTAGTGCCAATTTGCTTGGTTTTGTACCATCTTTCGATCGGAATACACCAATATCATTTTATAAGCGATTTTCTAGAAAAAGTTCAATTTGAAATCTGGAGGTAGCCCCCTTTAAATTTGGATTGTCGGCATCATATTTCCAATGATCATTTTGTTGAGCTAAATTGGTTACCAGTTGAAAGGCGTGTTAATCAAATTGTTCTATGTCATGTATATAAAATTTTCCATAAGTCTTCCCCCTCTTATTTACAAGAGCATTTTATCTTAGCGGATACCTTCCATGATCATTACACTAGATTTAGTTCCGAATCATGCTTCAGAATTCCCAAGGTCAAAGGTTTTGGTAAGAAATCATTTGCATACAACGGGTGCTCATTGTGGAATCAACTGCCATCTAACATAAAATCCTCCGATAACTTAGTTATATTTAAGGACTTGGTCAAAAAGTTTTACCTAAATTGATGCTTTAGTATTTGATTTGTTGCTGTTATAATTTCTGTGATATTTGTTAAAAACCTGTGATCAAATTCTCATCAAACTTTTGCAACCTGAATGGAAGTAAACTTATTGTGTGCCCTGCTAGGACATGTCTTCGTTTATCTAAGGACCACAATGGAAACAAGGAAATCCCATTTCCTTTTTTGTGTTATCCTTGATAAATGAAAGCATGCCCTAGTACAAGATTAAATGAACTATTGGTTCATCTGAAAGTGCCAAATTTCTTATGCCATTTTAGTTTCATTCTTAATATGTAATTGTATTATGTCAGCTGTTTTACTATAGATTCTTGTACTATGCATATGTTTTCATTTGTTGAATAAAATCTATCTCTATCTATCTATCTTAGACAGGTGTCTAGAAATATATTAAGGTAGTGGACCTGTAAATGTTCCGCAACGTTTCGGAAGTAATGAACTTTAACAGTGTTAACCGAGGTTACCTAATGATTTTCATTAAGAAACCTCGGTCAACATTTATAAAGTTGAATAGTGCCAAAATCTTGCGGATCTATTACGGTTCTACTACCTCAAGAGCAGAGCTCTAAACCTTTAGACAAAATTTTCATTACGGCCATTTAAACTTTCGCAGTTTCTGTCTCTTTGCAGGGTCACGGATTCGGAAATTGTGTCGAGGTAATTGAACACTCATACAGCTATAAAACTCTAAAAGCATATGTTGTACTGGCGAAAGAAAGTGTCAGGTACAATTAAAAACATCGAGAAATTGACTATCATTCCGATCGAAATCATTCTAAATCATTCACTCAGCGCTTTATTCATTTATTCCAAACACTCACTTAAATTGATCAAAAATTCTCCATAAACGTAAGAAAACATTTCGAAATTGTCCAAGACGAATAAGATTCAAGTCGATCAAATTCTTCTGTGATTTTATTTGCTGGTATGAATTTAAAAGTGTCTGATAGGTCCACGAAGACAATCAAACAGAATGCACGCATATTCTACTAGAGGGAGGTAATAAATATCGCTAATTTTGTTCATCTTGAATAAAATTAGCGATAGTGGAGTACTCCCTTTAAGTTTCACTAAAAACTCGCTCACTTATTCAATTCCATTCCAAAATCATTCCAAAATCACCAATCTTGTCAATTTCACGATGCTGTTAGCAGTACCTGAAGGGTTAGCTTTTTTCGTACTGATCCAACACGATATATAATTACGAGCTGCAAAACGGCGAATTCAAAATAACAATAGTCTGGCAATATCATGTAACTGATGATATAGGCTATGGCGTAGGTTGTTACAATAGGTTAATTTTGACTATTTATATAATCCTATAACTGTATTTGTAAGACAAGAAGAGTTTCGTTGCTTTGTTTGAATGTGGTTTAACGCCGCTTTCAACAATCTTTCAGAGGCTGGAGCACCTAAAAATGGATTCCTGGTATTTCTCACACTAGTTCTACCATTATCAACCCATTGTTGGAAGACAATTAGTCGGAAAGGATGAGTGCCGCAGCCAGGTATAAGACAAGAGGGAAAATTGCGATAAAATATATAATCTTGAAATCAGCACAAACTATTAATATTCCTATTTTTTCAAGGATCAGTTTTATATCAATAATTTTCGGAGCCGTGGTTGGATGGAGGAAAGTTTAAGATAATCTTACAGCTTTATACTTTACTTTTTACCAGAAGGCACATTTGGGAATCTATACCTGCTGTAATTCAGTGTATTGTTACAATGTCATCGAGAAATGATTATTGATGGGTTGCCAGGTCTAATCCAGGAAGTTGATGCATGGATATTTAATCTATCACAGCAGGGTGAAATGGTTTTCAATACCAGATCAAATTTTCTAGTCTGTAATTTCACACATTAATCTGGGTAGGAAAAATCCAGATCTTATGGTCCACGCATGTAATCCGAATTCTATACAATAACATAAAACAATTGTCTTGTTAAATCGTGTGACAAGCAGTAAGAGACGACTAAGATAGACAGATTTTCCGTAACAAGCGTCTCACATTTTTTGACGTGAAACTTCATATATTGCACATAAGCCTGACGTAAAATCTCTACTATGTATTTAGAACTTTGGGTCCCATTCTATTGAAATAAAAACTAACGTATACATTGTATATCAAAGCAATTAGGAATATGGACGCTTGACAGCAAAAACAACAACTCTTGCTAGAATGAAAACAAATTTTTGTAACAAGCAATTTCATGTTGAGTTTTAATGTTGTTAGGGGTTTTAAGCTAATGTACACGAATTCGATCAATTATAGAATTTAAGTAAACTTGACATATTCTGACCCATTTCACGAAAATGGATAGTATGTAAAAGCGAAACAGTCGATCTTGGAATTTCTGGACTACCTCTTTTTGGTGACGGTGCGTATTTTGTTACGACAATGTAAAATATATGAAACACAATGAGGCAATATATCTAGCTCCATTCTATGGTATTTTCATCTTATATTAACCAATTTATAGTCTACAGTTTTGACAATTGATATATTACAATATTAGATCATAGAATGTGCATTCTGCATCCGTTACCATAAAAATCTACACAGCATGTTTAGAACGCCATTTCCATAGCATGCATCGACCTATCTTGTTATTTATTTGTTAGTAGTTTATTAAAATAGTCTTTAAAATTCTAACTAGATGATTATTAAACTAAAGGTAAAATATAGACCTACAAAACAAATTTCAATGTCAAAATGTATTTGTAACTATGTTAACACTGATTAAGTTAACTTGTAAGCTTTATTGACAAAACGGCAAGTTACCTTTGACCATTATATAATTAAATAAAGTATTGTCAAGACAGAATTCATGCAATAAATATAGCAATATACTCGATGATAAATACCAAAAAATACCCAAATTATGAATGAAATGAATATGACCATTTAGACTACACTACTGAATAAAGAGAGCCGAAAGATTCTCTTTATTTAGTACAAAAGAATAAAATAGAAATTTATAGAGAGTTGGAATGTTCAAAAGTTTGCAACAATCATGACACTAAAAAAGTTGTAAAGTGACACACAATGTCGAAAATGTGGTAATGTGGATTTTGTTTTACATAGTTTACTTTTTGCACGTACTTAAGAAGATAAAATGGATGTGTTTTTTTTTTTCAATTTAAACAAAGTGGTATTTTTAGGCAATGAGGTTTGCTGTCTCGATGTACCAATTGAATTATCAGAACCGAAAGGCTAAAAATGCCACCCGCTTTAAATTAAAGCCATTTAGCTATCTTTTATGCAATTGCGCTCTTTAGATCAAAATGTACGGATGTAGCTTAAAAAAAGCCGAAACATCATCATATGTACCCAGGCGTCATTCGGAACATTACTCGGCCATTTCCGTTAACTGCAACAGACCTCGGATGTAAGTAAGGCGGATGGGTATGTATTTTGTTAGGCGGAAACAATGAAAGAACAACTATCGCGGAAAAAAACCCCGGCGCTATCTTTAGATTCATATCTTTTACAGTAAATAACGGCTGAAAAATCTTAATTTTTGAGAATGACGCATCATTCTCAAAAATTAAGATTTTTCAGCCGTTATTTAAGAAACTAAAGATTTTTATCTAAGGATACGATGGTTTCACGTCACTGACTTAAACGAGTAGCGTTGGCGACGACGAATGTTTTCACTCAAAGTTTCGAGGTCTAATGCCATTTTAACTGACGGCATCGAGTTTTTCCAAGGTTTTCCCGTAAATTTTTAAAAATAGTCCGTCTATGTACATCCGAGGTTGATCGTGAGATTGGCCGAGTGGTGTTCCGAATGGCCCAGGCGTAAGGCCCTATGTCATTCTACATTCAGGCGGAGTTTACGAAATAGACCGAAACTTGGTGACCGAGGATGCCAACGCATGGCTTCATTGGTTTAAATACAATGCCTGACACCTGTGTCAGAGAAGAACTTTTTTGGCTCAGTGGTTAGCGCATTGGGCATATAAACAAAAAAAAAAAAAATTGAATATTACTTGTCCGCGTGGGTACGAGGCCGGCTCACGTCGGATATTTTTCAGCTATGCTTCGGTAGAGGATAGTTTGTACGTAACATGGGAGCTCGTCCGGGATTAGCCATTGAACCATTTATGTCAGCATTGTACAGACTTGGCTAGTTCATAAAGCACATTACTGCATAGATAGGCTTATCGTCATCAATATGTGGTGACTCTTAAGGCGGGGGGTGTTATGGGAGACCACTCTCACCACTGTCAAGCTTAGCTTCGTTGGTTTAAATACAATTCTGACATCTGCGTCAGGGAAGATCTTCTTTGGCTCAGTGGTTAGCGCATCGGGCTTGTAAACAAAAAAATGAATATTACTTGTCCGCGTGGGTTCGAGGCCGGATATTTTTCAGCTATGCTTCGGTAGAGGATAGTTCGTACGAAACTTCATAGAAAAAGACTTTAAACTGTATAGAATGAGGCATCAGCCGTCGTTTAATAGTTGATATTAACATTCTTTGACAAAACTGCTAAAATATCAGCAACATCAATAAAAGATATAAATAATCTCGGATGAATCTTTTTGCTTCAACTCTTTACTCATGTATTTTAAAGCAATAAATCAATTTCAGGTGTGTGATTGAAGACTTTATTTATCCTCTTGATTGATTAACATTAACATAGTCTTTCTAGTTGATGATAGATGTGATGCCATCTTAATCGCCATTTGACAACTATAATATCATTTATAGATACGGTTTATTCAAATAGATTCTTTGAAATTTCTTTTTGTCACGCACTGGTAATATTAATGTTTTACGAGATTTGGTGTGTCGCTTTAAAACATACATAATATTCATATTTTTTTTAAATTGGAAAATGATGCTGAAACATGATCACGTACTATACCGTTTACTAGAATGTAATTCACTTCTCAATAAAAGCAAATTCTTAAATGAATTCGATTCCATTGATATCCCGAATACGGTACGCACGCGGTGTCACACGGTGTTACGCAGTATTTTGTTCCAGTCCCCACAAATCAGTTCGTCACGCTACAAAGATGAAGATAGGTGAATGCAATTGGGTTCCTTTGGCGATTCTACGGAATGGACCTCGGTAATAACCGACACAAAAGTGCGTCGTTTTACAAGCGGGTTTTCTGGCGTTAAAAGCATCAACGTTTCCGCAAAAGAAGACACTGAGCAAAAAAAAAAATATCGAAAAGGGTAAAAACTGGGAATATAGTGATTAGATCACAAAACGCAAATTATAACATGCCCACAAGACTTCCAAAGGCGATCGGAAAGCTTTAGAGAAATTCGTTTTTTTCTTCAAGCGTATTGACAGAAGCGAAACCTGGCGGTGATTTACATACAACTTGAGAATATTAATCCGAGGTAAATTCCAGTTTACAGGAAACCCGAGCATCGATCCGAATATTGTGTGTGCAATGTGAAAATATAATTGTTATTTCATCTATCTCTAGAAATTGCCAATGCAGCTTCGTTACTTAAAATGAAGCATGATTCTTGCATCAGAATAGAGATGAAAAACAACAGGTGCCAACATGAGGTCCTGGGGAATTTCAATTACAGCCTTGTCGACTATCTGAGTTTTATTAACAACAATTCAATCAATCTGGATTAAAACATGCAACATCCACTGTTATTATTTAATTTATGATATCGGATCTGTTGAAGTCTGCATTGAAGCTTCATAATTTATATGTTACCTAGTATGTGGCCAAGACGAAGATGGTAGTTATCTATCAATAGATGCAGTTACATGTAACATGGGTAACACGTCATTAAGCAGGGCCGTTGGGTGGTCATCATTTTTTCCGGATATACATTATAATAACATAAAACGTTGAATATTTTAGGGATGTAATCTTTACATTTACCTTATATGGTAATGGTAAGGTTAAGTATTTTCACCGGACATGTGAATAGACAGTGACTAGAAACATCTTAAGAGATCTAAACATATCTACAACATTTTTAATTACGGCCATTCTAATTGTTGAAGTTCCTGTCTCTTTGTCTCGAGTCAACAGATTCGAAAATTGTGTCGAGATAAAAATGAACACTCCTTGCAACTATAACACTCTGAAAGCATATGTTGTAATAGCGAAGGAGGGCGTCGGGTATAGTTAAAAACAGTGTGAAATTGATACTCATTGCGATCAAAATCAATCTAAATCATTTACTCAGCGCTCCATTTATTCATTCCAAACACTCACTCAAATCGATCAAAAACGCTCCATGATCGTTGGTAAACATTTCGAATTTGTTAAAGACGAATAACTTTCAATTCAAATCGATCAAATTATTCTATGATTTTATTTGCTGGTGTGAAGTGTCCACAAAGACAAGCAAACAGAAAAGTAGGTACATTTTACTACAGGGGGTAATAAATATCGCCTATATTGTTCATCTTCAACAAAATTAGCGATAGTGTAGTATCCCCTTTTCACTTCACTCAAAACTCGCTCCACACACTCATTCATTCCAAAATCATCCATCTTGTCAATTTCACGCTGTTGTTAGCTGTACCGGAAGGGCTAGCTTTTTCGGACTGATCCAACACGATATAAAATTACGAGCTGCAAAACGGCGAATTCAAAATAACAATAGTCTTGATGACGTAGGCTATGGCGTAGGTGGTTACAATTGGTTAACTCTGACTATTTATATAATCCTATAACTCTTTTTAAGACAAGAAGAGTTTCTTTACTCTGTTTGAATCGGGTTTAACGCCGCTTTCAATAATCTTTCAGAGGCTAGAGCACCTAACAATGGATTTCTGGTAATTCTCACACGAGTTCTACAATTACATCCTTTCCTGGCCTTCACCTGCTATTCCACATAGGTCTACGATTATCAACCAATTGGTGGAAGATAATTGGTCGGACAGGATGAGTGCCGCCGTCGGGTATAAGATAAGAGGGAATTTGGGAAAAAACCATTTTTCACGGATCAGATTTATATCAATTAATTTGGGAGACATTGTGAGACATTAATTTTTGATCCCAAAGAATAATGAAACCCATTGAGCGGTAGTTGGATGCAGGAAAGTTTTAAGATAACCTTCCAGCCTTATACTTTACTTATTACCAGAATTCACATTTGGGAATCTATACTTGCTGTAATTCAGTGTTTTGTTACGATGTCATCGAGAAATGATTATTGATGGGTTGCCAGGTCTAATCCAGGAAGTTGATGCATGGATATTTAATCTATCACAGCATGGTGAAATGGTTTTCAATACCAGATCAAATTTTCTAGTCTGTAATTTCACATATTAATCTGGGTAGGGAAGATCCAGATATTGTGGTCGACGCATGTAATCTGAATTTTATACAATAACATAAAGCAATTGTCTTGTTGAATCGTGTGACAAGAAGTAAGATAGGACTTAGATCGACGTGTTTTCCTTAAGCGTCTTACTTATTTTACGGAAAACTTAATATAATGCACATTAGCCTGACGTAAAAGCTCTGTATTTTGAACTTTGGGTCACATTCTATTGTAAATAAAACTGTCATATACATTCTATATGCATACAATTAGAAATATTGACGCTCTTCAGAAAAACAACAGCATTTTTGTTAGAATGACATTTTTGCAACAAACATTTTTAATTTCATGTTGTCTTTTCATGTTGTTAGGTTTTTAAACCTGTAACGCTTATATTTCAATGTACATGAATTCGGACAATAATGAAAATTAAGTAGACTTTACATAATCTGATCCGTTACACGAAGATGGATAGCGAGGAAATGCGAAAAAGTCGATCTTGGAATTTCCGGACGACCCCTTTTTGGTAACGGTGCGTATTTTGTTACGACAATGTAAAATATATGAAACACAATAAGGCAATATATCTAGCTCCATCCTATGGTATTTTCATCTTATATTAACCAATTTATAGTCTACAGTTTTGACAATTGATATATTACAGTATTAGATCACAGAATGTGCATTCTGCTTTCGTTACCGAAAAGGCTACACCTATCTTGCTATTTATTTGTTAGTAGTGTATTAAAATAGTCTTTAAAATTCTAACTAAATGATTATTAAACTAAAGGTAAAATATAGACTTACAAAACAAATTGCAATGTCAAAATATATTTGTAACTATGTAAACACTTACTAAGTTAACTTGTAAACTTTGTTGACAAATCGGCAAGGTACCTTTGACCATTTAAAATATGTAATTACATAAAGTATGGTTAAGACAGAATTCATGCAATAATTATATCAATATACTCGATGTTAAATACCAAAATATACCCAAAATAAGAATGAAAAATAAAGCTATTATCCCCTTAGTTTGACAATTTAGACTTCACTACTGAATAAAATATACCCAAAATATACCCAAATTAAGAATGAAAAATAAAGCTATTATCCCCTTAGTTTGACAATTTAGACTTCACTACTGAATAAAGAGTGCCGAAAGATTATCTTTATTTAGTACCATAGAAATTTATAGAGAGTTGGAATTTTCAAAAGTTCGATCATCCATGAATCTAGAAAAGTTGTAAAGTGATACACGATGTCGAAAATTTGGTAATGTGGATTTTGTTTTACATAGTTTACTTTTTGCACGTAGAAGATAAAATGGATGTTTTTTTTCAATTTTAAAAAAAAGTTTTATTTTCAGCCAATGAGGTTTGCTGTCTCGATGTACCAATTGAATCATCAGAACCGAAAGGTTAAAATGTCATCCGTTTTAAATTTAAGCCATATAGCTATCTTTCATGCCATTGCGCTCTGTAGATCAAAATGATCGAAGGTAGCTTTAAAAAAAGTCGAAACATCATCATATGTGCCCAGACGTCACTCGGGAACCCTCGGCGATTCTACGGAATAGACCTCGGGAATAATAAGGGCGCAGCCATGAAAGCGCGTCATTTTGCACGTGGGTTTATATGACGTCACAAACATAACTCAGGAAGACGTTGCGAAAAAATAAAACCAACATAAGGTAAGAATTGGGCATATTATAATTTGAAAACAAAACGCAGTGTTTTACTGCGTTTTGCTTTCAAATTATATCATGCCAAAATGATCTCCACAGACGATCGGAAAATATTAAAGGAATAAACTTTTCTGCAAGCGTATTAACCAAAGTACCACCAGGAGCCGAATTACCGAAAAAATGACCAAAAATTACTACACTTACATCCGAGGTACTTTTCAGTTTACGGAAAAGTCCGAGCGATGTTCCGAATGTCTCCATTCAGAAGGTTTACGAAATAGACCGAAACTTGGTTACCGAGGTTGACAAAGCAGTAACTTTGTCGCATAACTTTAAAAATTTAAAATTGGCATAATTTGTGGTAATTCATTTAAGAAATCGTAACCCTTATGCTGTTCTACACAAGTCTTAAAATTGCAGACTGTATATAGACTAAGATCGGGCTGCGCTTACGCGCGGTCTGATCTCGGTCTATAGTACCTGGATTCTAAATAACTATCAGGCGAAAACTGGTTGAACTATTTTCAAAATTGTCATTTGGTTTGTAACAAAAAATAAATGTTGCTTGATAATGGTAAAAAAATGACTGAAGATCAAACTTCTACTCACAACTTTCAATGACGATGGGACAGGTTTGTTCATCCAGTGGATACTTGTGTAGTTTCATACCACAGCTCAATGTTAGGGAGAGCCTGGAATCGGGAAAATAAGTAATCATTTAATCGTGAAATTAACACTAACCTCAATCAAAACCATTCTAAATCGCCCAATCAGCGCACCATTCCTTCCTTCCAAATACTTACAAATATCACTCAAAAACGCTCCGAAGTCGTTAAAAAATAGAACGCGTTCAAACGAGCAACATTTCACAGAAATCGTTCACACTATATCTTTTTTTTAGCTATTGTGGTTTAAAACGACTACATGAATCGTGAAAGCGCATGAACTGGAAAGTACGCAAAATGTTTTTAAAGGGAGGCAATACAATATCGTCAATTTCGACGAAATTGGACGAAAAGAACGATATTAAATACCTCATCTTAATTTCACTCATGACTCGCCCAAGTCATTTAATTTTATTCCTCTATCATTCCAAGATAATTCACCATGTCTGTTTCAGGATGGTATTAACTGTAGTCATTTACAACTAGAAAAAGGAAAAGAATAAACGAGTCGTAAGTAAGCCTATATTAGGGTTTATCGTACAAATGAGTCTATATTGACCCGATATCACTCACTTGATAGCACAAAATGATATCAGACATTTCTGATATAAGAAACTAGCCGCCGTCATAGTGCAGTTGGTAGCGCGTCGGACTGTCAATTTAGATGTCCCGGGTTCGATCCCCGACGGCGGCAATCATCCTTTCCGACTAATTGTCTCTCACCAATGGGTTGATAATCGTAGAATTATGTGGCATATCAGCTGGGTGCTAGAAAAGGATGTAATGGTAGTACTGGTGTGAGAAATACCAGAAATCTATTGTTAGGTGCTCCAGCCGAGGTGATGTACTGAAACAACTCATGATATTCATGATCTAAAAATCACTTTCACCTCGTTTTCATGAATTTGAAAAAAAGTTTCATAAGACTAAAGCACTAAAAATGATTGCATGATAGATAGAAATATATGTTGGTTTCTTAAAATACCAATATAATCTGGTCTCGGCAAAGCCTCGCCATGATAGATTCTCCAAACCTCGGCCAAATAACAATGATATTACATCAATTTTGCCAATGTGTCGTGAGATCTGCTCTTCACCCAAACATTTCGGTGTTTTTTTTTAAATCCAAATGTCAACGATAATAAAGCTCCATCTTTTATGTCAAACAAACAAAACAATTCTAACTTACCTTATTTTATAATGAACCGTTCCATTTTCAAACAAATGCATCATTTTATTCGGAACTGTGACGTCATGTACATTAGCAAATTTCTCGTTAGCAAAGTAGGTATCGGGAACCTAAGGGTATAAAAAGAGGACAATCGATTGTTTCAGCGAATGATCTATTTATGAGATCTTTTTCGTTGAGTGAACAACAAAGGCTTTGATTCCACGAGTTGCTTCGATCTTACTCGAAAGACAAACAATTTTTCAATTTCTGTAATGGAAAAATGATACCCAATGTGAACAATTTTAGTCAAATTTTCTTTAAAATCATCATTTTAAAAGTCATTGCTATACAACATTCATAATGACGTCACTTATTGGACTCGGCATAGATAACGATAGATACAGTTAATAACATCGTGAAATTGACAAGGTGAATGATTTTTGAATGATTTAGGAATGAAATTGAATGAGTGTGTGGAGCGAGTTTTGAGTGAAATTAATGGGAGGTAATCCTATATCGTAAATTTTGTTCAGGGTGAACAAAATTTACGATATTGATTACCTCCCTTTAATAAAATTTGCATACAAGTTCTATAGATAGCTTCCTATTTCTTCAGGAACCTATTGGACGCTTACAATTTGAATCAAGTCAGTGAAATCTCAATTTTTCTCTATTCAAGTTTATTTTAAATGGCGTTGTTGATTATATATTTTTTAATGGGTTTGAGCATTTTTGAACGGTTTGAGTGAGTGTTTGGAATGAATGAATGGAGTGCTGAGTGAGCTATGAAGAATGGTTTTGATTGAGATGAATGTCAATTTCACGATGTTATTAACTGTAGGGTGGAATGAACGAAAATAGGGTATAAGTTTTTGATAATTTCACTGGTTAGGCAGAGAGATTTTTAAGTCAAAATCTCCCGTTATTTCTCGATAATCCATCGAAAAGCCCCCCCCCCCCCTTAAAAACCAGCAATCAAGCAACAACTACGACTCGCAATGGTGATCCTTATGATTGGCAAATATTTGAATGATTTGTTAGGTTTTTGAAGTTTATGAGTTTTAGTTAACAACATGAATTGACCAGATAATTGATTTTTTAATGAATTAGGTATGAAACTGAATTAATGTGTGGAGCGTTTTTGAATGAAATGTAAGGGGAATAATACAAAATCGATAATTTCGTCCAAATTGGACGAAATTAATGGCATTATTATCTCCCTTTAAAAGTTTGCGTGCTTTTCTGTCGGACCTATCAGACGCTTAAAAATGCACAACAGCCAATGAAATCGTAGAGTGATTATTCGATTTGGATAAAAAAAAAGTAAACGTTTTGAACGATTAAGGAGTGTTTTTGAGTAGTGATAGTGGTTTGATTGAAAGAATGAAGCACTGGGCGACTTGTGTGGAATGGTTTTGATCGAAATGAGTGACAATTTCACGGTGCTATCAATGGTACCCCAAATCTACCTTCCTGCAATAATGTTTTCGAAATGAGAACACTAGATTACCCCTGTATAAATAAGCTCTTTTTATTAAATTATATGTAATCATTTTATCGAATTCCAAGATGGCCCATCGATTTACAACCACGGATGGGATATGACGAATGGTGTCTTTGTAGAGCATCGGCGACATGTACCCTGAATTATGGCCTGTCTCGCAATAAGAAACCATTCTGGCAGTGCGAAAAATATCGACGCTGGTCAGACTGATCGAGCTGCGCAGTCTAACCAGGATCGAAACCTCTCCTTTTCGCAATTTTTTTTATTTTTGGATGATCACTTTTAGATATCTTCCGAAATCATTAGTTTTGAAAAGCGATATCTCGGTAACCTTTGCTGGCTCCAATCTTTTTTTCATAGTTTTATCTTACGAAGATCCTCGGTCCCTTTTAGCGTAATGGATCACATTTATAATCTGAGTGCTGTTTTTCCGACTATTTTTTCACGAAAGATAAATTTTTGATACATGTCATAATTTTCTAGGTTTGAAATTCCCCAAACTACCATAAAAAGCGAGTGTCAACGATTATTCTTTAAATTAAAATTGATTTTCGGTCGTCTGGAAACAGATTCATGCGTTCTTTCATAACAAATAAAGTCCTACAGGCGTCCTCATGTGGCAAGGGAATTTAATAATTTTGTAACGGGGGCTGTGAGAAATTTGTACCAACAGTTTTTGCTTGCATTACTGTTTTATTTGGCCATTTCTTATTTAAGAGATGAAAAAAGTATTTGTTTATTTCATGGAAATATAGCACTAAAAAGCAAATCACGCTCTATGAATACGCTAAGCTCCCACCATATCTTATAATTTAACATTACGAAGCATAAATGTTAAGACTCGTCAATAACAAAACATATTTCTATCGATACTTCTTTTTTGTGGAAGCTCACAAAAAAAGGAATTTACTAAAAATTGTTTTCAATTAGAAATGAAACCAACTTTCAGCCAATCAGAATGCACTATAATTGGTGGCATTAATTTAAGCTATATTATTTAATCTAAAAAGGTTTATCATAAATTTAATCCCTACCATAAATGTCCATATCTGATATTTATATATGACTATGTCGTTTCACCATGTCCGACTAAGCTTTTTGTCAAGGCTAATTCAACATTTGGAAATCCATAACTTACACTCGTAGATTACTGCTGTCGCATTTGACTTTGTTTGACAATATTAATCGTAATAGATTTTTTACCAAGGCTATACACATCGGCTTTTGTCCATCACTGCCATTAGTATTTACCGATATATTTGACCATGCTTTACCATGTTTTTCATTAATAGGTTTAATACCCATTAGTCTTGTTGTTTTTATTTCGTTTCTTTTTTGAAAGACAATGTTTGACCACGTTCGACAATATTTAAAAAAAAAATATTACCATTTTGCTTTCCAATTCTAACATCTGAAGATAACCGCCTTATTCGAGCAAGTCTAACCACGTTTATAAATGATAATTTACCTACCCAGATATAATCCATTATTTTTCTGTTGTTCTCTAACATCAGTTGATTCGAGCTTCTTGATTGACGATGTTTAATTATGTTTGGCCATATTTATCAGTGAAAACTGACTTACCCAGACTTTATCCATCATTTTGCTGTCCATTTCTAACATCTTGAGATTACCACCTTGTTTCATCATATCCGAATAGTTTAATCGTCTATCCACCCAGGTCTGTTGAAGTTTCAGATCAACAGAATAGTCCTGGAAAATAGAAACTAATTAGAGGAACCATCACGCAAACAGAGTTCATTTTGGAAGTTCGAATAAAGTTGAACGTGGTCAGAATGTGCAGAATGAACTCGGAAGAATTCTCTTCTTGCTTTATTTTTTCTTTCTTAATCTAATTAAAAAACCTTCTCTTGCGAAGCTTTGCTTCACTTTTTCTTATTAAATTCTGTGTGTTGTAAATTCAAGGATGTACGAGTAGCTTTTAACTACATTTTTACCATATTTCTTGAATAACCCCAGCGGTGCTTGGCTCTAATTATTGGTATGTATTCAGCTACATGTAGTTGGTAATGGTTTCTGTTCACATTTGATTACTTCTGTTGTGTATGTATGACGACAGTTCTTTTTGATAATCAAATAACATGGATTTTTCTTCAGCAAAGAAATTTGAATTCGAAAATGATTTTTATATTATTATATATATTCATCTTCTCTTATGGTCGTCTTTTACTTTGTTTGCATTATAAAGCCTTAGTCACCTGTACAGTACACCTATACATGTATATGGATACTAAACTTAAGGTAACTGCGGACAGATAATATTGTCAAATTTTCGACTTTCTTAAAATCTCACAATAATTGCTGAGATTTTTATTTTAAACACGGGCATTAGCTAACACGCAATGAAAAGGGTCCGACGCCCGCTCATTTGACGTCGTGACGTCATTAAGGGGCCAACCCCTTTTTGACCCGCCAAAATCAGCATTCGCAAATATTTTCTGAATTAATTGGCCGATTTTTACGAAAAAAGTTTCATTTAGAAAGTCCAAGAACGCCCGAGCTTATGGTTTAATTTATGTGCCCATTCAAATAAAAAAACAGGCATGAAACGCTATCTACTTCGCGAATTTTAAGATTTGACGTTCCTTTTTTCATTTTATTTTTTCTTCATAAATAGAAATTTCTCAAAATTTTACCCGGTAACCTATGCTAATATTTTGTTATTTTGAAGCTAAAATAATATGCATTGCTTTAATCTAATAAAAATGATATGCTTTCGGGTTAGAATTTTTATTAGATTCGATTTTATGAAGCTGTTGCAACATTTTTCGTCGAATTCGACGTCGCACCAAACCATCGGTACGATGCTTATTTGGAGCCAATCTTCGTGCAATAAGGTATCTTAGAATATTTTAAATTAAGGTTTATTGTAAAATATATGCTTCATTTGTATTAAATCTGAATGTGATTTTAAGAAATGCAAAAATTTACTTAATTGTTCATCCGTTTAAAAAGACAGTTTTTGTGATCATTTGACGCGACGTTGAAATATCCTTTGATTTGCGATATCTTCGCGGAATCGAATTTAACAAAAAATCTAACCCGAAGACACATGTTTTTTATTTCAAAAATCTTCAGCGGAATGGTTTAGCAGCAGCATATCTGAATTTCAGCATAGGTCACCGGACAAATTTTCGAGTAAAAAGGCAACAAATTTCTAGATTTCCCTGCATTTTGCGAGTTTTGTGACTTTTCCAAAGTAGGTTGGGTTTCTCCTTTGGTCTGCTACAATCGCTCTCTCGGCCCTTTTTACACAATTCTTATACCAAAATCATTGAGATTAAATTTTATAATATGATCTACGTCGCGGGAGTGAAATAACCTCGTTGAATATATTTACACGGGTGTTATTACACTAGTGGAATAACTCTGCAAATGAGCTCATAGCGAATGAAACACAACGCTATCTTGTAACCGCGAAAATGACGTAATAAACTATATATTGTAACGTCAGTTTAAAACGGCGTTATAAGTTTCGCGGAAAATTGATATGTTGAATTTCAAGAATTTTGACGATTTTCGCAAAATTTCGGGTCATATATTAAATAGAATATAAAATTTGTGCTCATAAAATACCGAATTTATTAAACTCGTCATCTTAAACAGATAAAGACTCGGCGCAGCCTCGTTTTTATCTATTTATAGATGACTCATTTAATAAATTCGGTATTCAATGACCACTCATTCAATATCCTCTATGTCTTTGTAGTAAAGGAATGTTCTATTCAATTCTTTTCTTGTAAATGTGTTAAAAAGAGAGAAACATACAGTCACCGATTAGAAGTTGGCTTCAGTTTATGATAAATATGAATAGGGCAAATGAGTTGAGAAACTTGCAACGAAAAATGTCAGTGTCTCTACTCTATCTGTAGTTATATACAGGAATTTGTCTATCTATAGGAATCTTTAAATCCTGGCGACTTGATTGTTTCGCTGTAATTTCCTGGGTCTCTAAGGCATATTTTACGGTCCAATAATCCGCCAAACATTTTCAATTCCGTGCGCCTAATAAAATAAAGAACTGATTCAGTTTTTTGATGATGTAGAGAATTCCATTAAACTGCAAGTCTGACTGTTCACATAATAAACACACACATCAATGGACGGAGATGTCATTTTCATGCATACAAATAGGAAATGAATTAGATCAAACGAACTAAACAATGAAAATTTTATTTAAGCGAAATATGAAAAAGAGAAGACTTCATTTGTAAACCATGACTTCTCACAAAAACGTCGCATTGAACAAAACAAAAAACAAAAAACAAACAACAACAACAACAACAAAAAAAAAACCCAACAACAACAAAAAAAACACACACAAATATATTGGATATCATATTAGAAGTTAAGAAATCTTAATGCTTTAATGCTTTTCGGTAGTTTGTCGAGGTATAACGGTAGATAATCATTTGATAAACCCACTGCCTAACCAGTGAATGAATAAAAGAAATACTTCACGCGTTCGTTTATTTCACCCTATTTGACATCATCGAAGCGGAGCGAAAAAATGACGTCACCATGAACGTTGTATAGCAATCTCGTATTTTCATATTTTGTTTCATTTTTGCATAAAACAATGAATAATCATTTGTTTTTTCGAGTAAGATCGATTGATATTTCATTTTGTGAACAAAAGAGCAATGTTTTCACTCATGGCTCCGCCACTGGTCAAAATATAGCTTTCGTTGTTCACTAAATGAAATATAAATCGATCTTATGTACTGAAACAAACGATTATTCTCTATGTAAAAAGAGTTTTATTGTTGGAAGATAGTTTGGGTGCGCGTTTACAAAGTTGAACATGAATATGAAAAAGGTATAGATCTATTTTCGAAACGAAATTTGACTATTGTTGGATCTGATTTTCCCATATATCTTTTGTAAATGAATCACAGGCAAATGTTTCAAATTCAATTTGGTTATGTTGTTTTTAAGTTAATCATACATACTGTGATATATGACAAAACCAGATTATAAATTCCTTTATTGGTTATTATATGACAATCGTCTGTTAAAATAAATAATAATAATAATAATAATAAAAAAACCAAACCAAAACAAAACAAAAAAGAACAACAACAACAAAAACAACAACAACAACAACAATAACAACACCCGAATAGTTCTATTTCATAAGTTCCAAAGTCGGATGTCATATACAATTAGTTCTATCTATCCTGAGAGAATTAACAAACAAGTACGTGTTAACCCCATGCCCTTTTCAAATATATGGTTCCTGGGTGATCATTGCAATATGTTACATAATACAAGTTTTTTATAGTGATAATCATTGTTTTTATTTGATTAGATATAAGGACAATGGTCTCCAATATCCTTCTATGGTATTGTATACTGCAGTGGCGGATCAAGCGGGAGTACGGGGGGTTCGATCAAACTCCTCTGTATCCAAATTATTTGATTATAGTTGACAAGTTCAACAAAATTTTGTAAGAAAAGTGAAAATATACTCTTTCTGTTCTGTTCGAACAACAGGAACTTGAACTAATACAAATTGAAGATATCTGGTGTAAACAAATTTGTACAATTAGTCCCATAGTATCTCAATCTATATAGATGAGGGATACTATTGGACTATTTACTCGAATGTCGCAGGCCGACACCGAACCCCTTTATAGAATAGTGGATCCGCCTCTGTACTGCCCAGCTGTCGGTAGTCCAAAATTACTTGCTCACTGCTCAAGTACATAATGATTTTGTTCGGAATTACAGCCTGTTTCAGGACGCTACTAATATCTAGATTATTTATTTCGTAACCATTTTTGCTATGGAATGTGTGTCCTTATCTAAAACTGCTTGAGAAAATACATTTTGTATAAAGGAAAAAGAAGAAATTACTCGTTTGATCTATTTCCTACATGATCTATGTGTGATCGTTTCTTTTCAAATTGTAACTTTTCATTGCCGTCCGCCATATGATTTTGAAATTCATACGCACGCAGAAGGCGATCAACATAGAATATATAGGATACAGGCGATATTTGGAATGTGACAAAAGATGAATGTCTTCCGTCCGCTCCCCTTTTCTATGATTGGAGCGTTGGTGAATAATCAAAACATCATAACTATAGCTTGAATAAGCTGTAGCTTCGCTGCAATAATCATTCATCAACAGCATTTTTCAAAAGAGGATTTCTTTTACGCACTTGCGTAATTTGCGTTATAGTAGTTACGCCCTTGTCCGCAGTCCCTTTGAATTAGGACAACTTAGAAATATAATGTATTACAAAACAGTCAAGGGTTCAACTACAAAAAATATTCTTATCTACTCCCAATCTACGTATCTTCCAAAATGTCAGAAAACCGAGTTCGTCTGCTGACTTAGTCAATGACAATACATTATTGTATAATGAATAATGCAACAGGGGACTAGTCGTTTTATCATCATTTATAGACTTGTACTATCCGATATGACAGAAAATAAAAGATATCATAGTACTGAAACAGGGGACCAGTCGTTTTATCATCATTTATAGACTTGTACTATCCGATATGACAGAAAATAAAAGATATCATAGTACTGAAACTAATGGGTTCTGTGTTACAAACCATCTTACGATCATTTTTTTCGTTAGTCAAAATTTAAATTTGATTCTTCAGTAGTAAATATTTTAGTATATATGGAATTCTATCATGCATCATCTCATTGGAATCGTCTTCTAAAGACGATGCCAATGAGATATTGCAAGGCAGAATCTAACGATGAATGAAAACACTAGGTACGATTTCTGATTTTGACTTACGATGTAATTTTTCGTAATAAGTTTAGTAAAACGGGACCAGTCTGGTTCTTATTTGATCGTCATCGTGTATTGGTTCTGTTTAAAACTTTCTCAAAGTAACATCTTTAATCCCGATCGAGTGCAAGGGTCTAATAAACAATTTGTGTAAAATAAAAAAAGGTTCATTTCTAAGATAAAACATATTTTGAACCGACATATTTTGAACTTGTTGGCGTAGAAGTGACAAAAGTTTTTACATATGTATATTATATGTGAGGCTTCCACTTAGGTCCGCATACCACAAAATATCAATGATGAAGAATATGCTCCTCTATTTGTACCCAAGATTCGTCTGACAAAATTTCATTTATTTTCGCCATCTGATTTAGGAGGTGATATCACACATAGAATTCAAAGAGGAGTGATGTCCCGTCCTGCCACGCCCATATCTATGGGTGACTAACAATATTCACGAACAATATTTGAAAAGGATCACCCAAGGAACATTCTGGCAAAGTTTTTGAAATAAGGCGATGTCATTTAAACCAAGCATAGTGAAAAAATGTCTAGCCCTACATTTTCCACAAATATTTAATAGCTTTACTAGAATTTCACAGATTTTCGATGTTTGCCAAATGATTTAGGAGATGATATTCAAATAATTTAAGTTTGCAAAAATTGTCCCGCCCTGCCAAGCAACTATTTGGGGACCAATTAGAATTTTGCATACATTTTTTTGTGAAAATGTTACCCAATGAACATTATGGCAAAGTAAAATTGAAATTGGTTAAATTTGACTAAGTAGATTATGAGAAGCTTTTAAATCCTTGGCGATGGACGACACAGGAAGGACTCGAAAATCTCCCCTAGACACTTTGTGCTCAGTCGAGCTAAAAAAGGGACATAAGTCCAATCACACCACCCAATCTCAATCTAAAATCGACTCAAGAACCTGAAAGCAGTTTATCGAAAAAGATCCTTTAAGAGTCTTGATAATTCAGTATACAAACTTTTTTCACAAATTCGCCTTAATTTAACAAAACTTATAAGTCTATAAATTCTAATCTTCAGATTTAACGATTTCACATTATACTTGGCATATCATTTTTAAGATATATATATTGGACATACGTCGCACGTTATTCGTTCCCGTTATGAAAGCGTCTTTCCTATCGCTCCTTCAACGTCGATAATTCAATAAAATCATACCAGATATTTTAGCGAGTGGTATCAAACACTTTTTAACAAAAATTAAAAATATTTCTGTTCAAACTTTTGATTTAGAATTAAATATACTTTAAAATGATAATTGAACATATTTCCGTATTCTCTAAACATTTTTCGTACGTATAAATTCTTCTAGAAATAACGTTCTTTTGACGTTGAGTCGTGTTCCGCAAACATCATGAACGATTAAAGTGTGACGTATGTGAAGTCATTTCATGGTCTCATTTGGATCGTTATAACCGTAAAATAAGCAGGGAAGCTTACCATTGCTGACTCGCTAACAGCGTATATATTCTGTATGTTGATCTTGATTCTGACTTTAGTCGGAACGTCTGAAAAATACACATAGAACAATGAGGACATTATTTTGGAACGTCAATTTATTCTATTAAAGGTGTCTTTAGAGCGTTTTATTGTCTCTTTTCATAAAAATACATTCTTTTAAATTAATTGCTACAAAAGACCTTTATATATACCTTAAAAAGTTCGGCTTTTGCGGTATATCTTTGGCCATAGCGAGAAAATATTCTGTCAAATGATAGAATAAGTTCGGAATAATTTTGGAATGAATTTGAATGAGTGAAAGGATCTAGTTTTAAATATGATCAAGGGGAGGTATTCCAATATTGCTTATTTCGTCCAATTGGAGAGAATTTAGCGATATTTTTACCTCCCTTTAGTAAAGTCTACCTCTGTGTGTATTTCTTTGTCTTAACGTACCAATAAGAAACTTAAAAACCTACACCGGCAAATAATTTCTTGGAAAGATTTTGAATGCTTTTGATTTGTTATGAATGAATTTCGAGCGCTTTTAAGTTGTTTGATGGGGTGTTTTGAATGAATGGAGCGCAGAGAGAGCGATTTAAAATGGTTTTGATCATATGGTAAATGCCCAAAATGTTCATTGATATCGAAGACATTGTTTTCTACGTGTAAAGATTCATCTTTCAAATAAAATGTACCATTGGTGAGAAAAACAACTACTATCAATCTTGCTCGAGCCACTACGTCTATAAAGCGCCCATATTCATAAAGCGACAGATTTTAAAATCCCTTTCTTTAAATAAAAATATTTTAATAAGTAGGTATGATTGGTCTAAAAATTGATGTTAAACGAATTCTGTGTTCTTTAAACTCTTTAGAATCGTATCTGTGAGACGATTCTATTTAGTTTTAACAACATAGGATTATTAAGAAATCCGCAGTTACATCCATATTCAATCAAAATTATTATCGTCATTATTAGACAAATCGTGTATTGAACGACCGTTCTCTTTAACGACCGCTTTTTGGCGGTCCCTTTAGTGGTCGCTTAATGCAAGTTTTACTGTACTTCTTTTCACTAGGATAGTTTACTTGTTCTTGTAAATAAACAGTAGAAAAAACTTTCATCATAGTGCAACGAAAACTGTGTTACATACCGCCTAGCAATATAAAGAATGGCGGTTTTTGCAAAATATTTCTCTTGTTTACTCGTTTCTGTAGAGAAATTGTAGAATTCATCTTCGATTTGTCAGACAAAACGGCTCCTTATAGGACATTCGTATAACAGATGAATTTAACAGAGACAGGGCCAACCCTGCGTTTAGGATATTAAAAAAATCATTGTAAACGTTTAATAAATGCTACCCTGCTTTGCACGTGAATGAATCTTAACTTAACACAATTGAACCCATAAAAACCAAAACGGGACGATCTGCGAATTTTGTAAAACAAGTATTTTGGAAAAAAAAACAAACACAAAACAACAACAACAACAAAAAAACAACAACAACAAAAAAAAACAAAAAAAAAAAAAAAAAAAAAAAAAAAAAACAAACAAACAAACAAACAAACAAACAAACAAACAAGCAAACAAATGTATATATATATATATATATGAACCAGGGTTGGAATTCTGAAAGGAATCATTTTTGGACTTATATTCTAGATTCATACAAACTTCTTAAAGAAAAGTTTTCAACCTTTGTCAGTCTGTCTAGTACTTGTTCCCGGACCAGGTCGATAATAATATCATTTTCTTAGTGACCCCTTTATGCCTTTCGAATCAAGTGAACGTTCAAAATGGGGTAAAATGCAAACGGTTTGCAACGTTTTTTTTATCCTGAACTCAGGGCAGGATTTTCCACATGTCCCCTTTTCGCCTGTCAAGCCATATTATTTGGCAGTGAAGCTATGACAATCTCTACCAATTTAAAGTTTGCAAGTAAAAAAAATGACAAACGAACATTTATATTCGATTGAACAACAATCCCTGAGTTCGAAGATGACGAAACGTTGCATACTGCTTGCAAATCATACCCGCTTTGCAAGTTCACTTGAGTGCAAAGCGATGTGTAATTTGCGAACAGAATGCAACGTCTTGTCATCATAAACGGAGAGATGCCCTGTGTTAAGAAACATAAAGGGGTCCCGTTGATTGACAATATTACTGTTCGTGTATGGGCGATATCAAAGACGGCTAGATATGCACGTGCTGACTTACCTAGTTCAAAGTCCGGCGCTATACTTGAGTCGTAAGGATCCCGCTGTAACACGGAGTTTTTGGTGTCATTATAGGTCCCCTTGTTGAGACTCAGTAGATGGTTTAAAATTTCTTGTCTGTTGATAAAAGAATTGAATAATGGACAGAACAACATTTTGTTTTTAGCGAGTTTGGAAACTAAAAAAGCGATGGTATCATATAAAACGCGATTCATGTACTGAAATGAATACACTTTTATTTTTATATCCCTTGAAGTAGAAAAGGTATTTCCTTTCTTTAAAATACATGTAAATGCCACCAAACAAAACAGCTCTATGAGAGTTTATAAACTTGTGGCATTTTTTTTTATAACATTTTATGTTTTCATTTATCGTTATTTTTCTCAGTCATTTACAAAGCACTGATCTCAAAAGGCAATATCAGATTACTTGCAAGATATATTACTACTCTTAAATAAAGTAAAATTTTCTGAAATTTTGTTCTGTTTCCAAAATTGTAAAATATGGATTAGATATATTGTATCAAGATGACCATAAGCCAATGGCCGCTCAGCTGAGAGTAGGGTCTGTTGTCATATAATTTCGTGTTCTATGGGGTCTTTCTGATGAAAATTGTTAATAGCGTCATATGCAAATGTTTAGCGCCACATATATTCTTGCTTGAAAAATATATTTAATCTTAAAATTCCCTATCAGTTATATGTCTCTTTTTGTTTTCGATGGTATTTTTTTTATATTGGAGAATTGAAATAGCTCGAGCTTTCTTGCAACCAGTAACGCTTTTGGAGTAAATTGAATATTAGAAGATCCTCGATTTATAAATCAACAAAGACGTGCAAAGAAAATTTGAAATTTTGGACAAAGGAAAAAAATGTTAGAATGAAGTTAACGTCATCATGTACTGACCACTTCCTTTGGATAACGTAGCCATGACTTTGAAATTCTGTCAAAATGGACTGTATAATTGTGAATTTTGAAAAAGGCTCAATTCTAGTCAGCCAGTGAAATGAGCAGATGCTCGCTCTTTGCAAAGCCTCGTTTTTATCTATTTATAGATGACTCGTTTAATAAATTCGGTATTAAATGACCACTCATTCAATACCCTCTATTTCTTATACTAAACCCCTTTTTAGTATGAATTATTGAATGAACTTGATTCAGTTTCTACCATTTTCTTCCCAGGTTTGATAAAGACTCGGTTAGGAAATCTTTAAAAAATAAAAAAAAAAATAACGGACGGACGATGACGGAAGGCGAATATTTGGGTAATCACAATAGCTCACAATAAACTCAGGCGGATTAAAAACTCTAATGTTTGACAATCTATATAAGTTCTTATGATAATTCCGTGGCATTAAACTGCATATACAGAAAATGATTATTGTATATGCAGAGGTTCAAAACTTGAAAATCGGATTTCAGCGACACAAACAAATTCTTATTTTTCATGCTAAAGGATCGTGACAAATTTTGGCAATAGTCTTAAGTGAAATTGTTTTCTATGCTATCAATTTAATTCAATATATATATAATTGCAAATATTTTTTAAATTTGTTCTTATAACGATATTAATTAATGACAATAATTTGTATTTACAGAAACCATTTTTTCACCTTTTCCATTCACAATCCACAGTGTAGAATAGAAGCAGGCTACTCCATATCACGCATTGAAATATACACACAGAAACATGCACCATTGTTCGATATACAAAAAATAAACTAGTCGTTACGCAATGACAAACACAGGCAATTCTATGCAGTGCCAATTTTATATCCAATATTTCTTGGCAAATAAGATAGCCGCGCCAGGAAACACGGATCTACCGTAGGACTAACTTTATTTGCGTAAACAATATTTTTGGCTTTGAGCTAAAAGTGGATAAATGAGTAGGGTCGTGACATTGCTTACAATCTTTTGTGCAAGAACCAAGTACTTATTTAGCTCAACAACTGTGTCAATTATTTTGAAATCCAATCTTACTTTTGAGAGATATGTTCCGTATAAGACCTTTATTTTCAATTTTATCGTCTGACCTTCGGCCGGACCTTGACCTTTGTGAGTCTGAACAAACACTTTGTACGACACTTGTACTAACTTATGGTACCAACTGCGCCGAGTCAATTTAAAATCATTTCATAAGCAAAGGAGATGCGCTCCGGACAAGAACGCTCTATCTAGATTTATCGTTTTACCTCTGACAGTGACTTTGGGTGTATCCGAATAAACTATTCGCATGACACTTGAGATCATTAAGGGCAACAACTGTGCAAAATGCTTTTGTAATTCATTCATGAATAAAGTAGATATGCTCCCGACATGGATTTATCACTTGATCTTCGCTCCTGACATACTTGACCTTCTGTCGTGACCTTGACCTTGTGTGTATTCGGATGAACCTTTTGTATGACACTGGTATTCACCCGGGGGAACAATTGTGTCGAGTCATTATGAAATTCATCTGTAAATGTGTAGACGCAGTGCTTGCATATCACTACGCTGTGCTAAAATCAAAGTACTGATCGTACTGAAGGCGAGGGAACTGAATAGACGATACAACACACAAGGTCAATTTTCTGGAATATAACCTTGATTATTCACCTTGTCCTTATCATGTATACCAGATATTTTCTTACTTATCACTGCCAAAATCACTTCTGTGTTAAAGATACATAGCTTTTATTTTTGATCTTGACGGATAACCTTGCTAATAGGGAAAAGAAGAAAAACACTGTTAACTAACTTTTTCTCCTTTCTCCCTAATATTATCTACCCTTTCTACTACAAATTTTACTAATTTGCCCTTATATTGTATGTAATATGCAACTCTTTACAATTTGGAACTGTCTAAACAGTTGTTGTCTTGTCATGTATTAACCTAAATTAAATTTAAAAGCCTTGTCCCATCCTTAAACAGACGACAAAATTTTAGACTAGGCCAACTTGAAACAGGTTGCAGACAATAAATCAAAATGAGTGTTATTTGAAATATATAGGGTAGAAATTAAAAAATAATTGGGTATGAGTATAGGGTGGACCAAATTGATGGAAAGGGAGAAAATGACCCTATCAATTTCTTGTGTTCCCACAGTAAAATACAACTTCTTTATGGAATTCAATGTAAAAGAAAGACTCGACGAGCTTGTGCACCAAGAAAAAATAGCATTACTATGATTGTAAGACGGAAAGATCGAATGGATAAATTTACTGACTAGTAGCAAACCAATCAACTCAACTAAAATTATAAAAAACGCGAGTTGTGCCTGTCTGTAAAGCGGTATCGGGCGTAGCTATCTATACATTGGGAATAAGTTGTTTTTGGCGGACTCAGCGGACACCAGGGTCTTGATATGAACAAACTTAGTAGAGGTCCACTAGATGATGCTACATAACAAATATGAACGCTGTCTGCCTTCTGGTTTCACAGAAAAAGATTTTCCAATTTTCATCCGTTTTGTTAAGAGCAGAGGGAGTTAATGGTGGGTTTCATTTATTTGAACAACTTTGGAAGAGCACTACCCAAGGAACATCCCTGCTAAGATTCATTAAGATTGGCCCACCGGTTTAGGAAGAGAAGATGTTAAAAGAAATTGTGGACGACGACGGACATTGGACAATCGCTTTGTGCTCAGGTTAGCTAAAAATGTGTTTGTTTTTTTTAAAAAGAAAAAAAAAACATCACTGCGCTAAACCTGACATGACGTTTCAAACAGTTCGCCAGTTATGGCCGGCTTTGCACGCAAATACACGTGCAGAACAGGGTGTAATCGGGAAACTGTTTGCACCGTTTAATTTATTACTCTGAACGCAGGGTACGTTGAGGTTTATCACGCCAACGTTAGTCCCAACACCGACGACGAAAGCTGGAAATAGTCATGTAACAAACCAGTGATGCTGAAAATGTCGATGACCGACACTTTTTTCAATTTGTACCAAAATTGAAATGATATGATAAACGTGGGGAAACGTGTAATTATTTGGAAACAGTTTTCATATTTTTTTAGTTAAAATTTGCGCAATCTATAAACCCAAATTAAGTTTTTTAACACTTCTATACATGTATCTACTTGTTAACAGGCGTGAGCTTTGAAAACTGATAAATTGGACATTAATTGGTACTACTTTCCCCACACTATAGTAATATTGTTTATTTGAAAGGAGTTTAATACCAATTTCAACTCTTTTAGTTAAATCACGGGATTCCTAGAATTTCTCAACCAATATTACCGGAGCATCCCTTAGTATATGCTTATTCATTTTAGTCCGATTGCAGCGAAAGCTTAAGTTTATATAATCGCCTTTGAACCTTCAATCCAGTGTTTTCACGTCACTGAGGACAGAATTTTTAACCCCCAGCTACCCAATTCTATAGCTGGGTGAACCCAGGTTTGCTTTTTTTAGTGTTTTGCTCACAAAGATATCCCGGCGACGTTTAGAGTCGAACCACGGACCTCTCGGTCACGAGTCGAGCGCCTACACCACTGGGTCACCGCGGCGTTTCCGTCACATCTTTTTTAATCCCCAGAAGCTCATTCATTTCGGTCTGATAGGAGCCAAGTGTAGGAAGGATACTCATCTTGTCCAGAGGAAACCCCCGGACCCCATTTTTGTGATTGTGACAAGCTGCCTACAGGGGTTTTTACAGCAGCCTGCAGTTTTAAGATTCTTCTGACTTTAAAAACCTGATCAAAACTTTAGCGATATTCTAGTATTAGTTTTCTCTGATAACCTGGTTAAAACCGTAAGGAGATTACATGTAGGCCCTATCTAGATACAACCTGACCATGCTGCACAGTTTAAGCAATCACCGAATTACACGCGACACCTACGGTTACCATAATAGACACAGCACTTGGACCTATATATCCCTTACAGGTACCCATATGTAAACCTGGGTGGTGAGGGGCAAATTTTTGCCAAGAAGAGTTCTCGTGATTTGGCATGAATTAGATCTTTATTACTTTCTAATTCCTAAGCATACGCCCTTATTACCACAAGGCCACGGACCCCTCTTTGAAGTTTCATGGAAATATTTAGTTCGCAGGTTTAGTATTTTAGGGCTAATAGAAATACTTTCGACCTTGACAAAACAATCTGACCGACCGGCGAACAGACTAAACTAACGGGCACATGCGGGGACATAACAAGATGACACAGGATACGCCGCCAATACAGGAATAGAGTTAACAACATCGTAAAATCGACAAGGTGATTGATTTTGGGATGAAATTGAATGAGTGTGTGGAGCGAGTTTTGAGTGAAATTAAAGGGAGGAAATACAATGTCGCTAAGTTTGTTCAGGATGAACAAAATTAGCAATATTTATTACCTCCCTTTAACAAAATATGCATACAAGTTCTATTTCCTCAAGAGACAATCAGACGCTTAAAATTTCAATTATTAGTCAAATCGCATTTTTTCCAATGATTTTTTTTTTAAATTATTTGTTATAATGATTTTTTAAGTCATTGTAGAGCGTTTGTGAATGGTTTAAATGAGTGTTTGGAATGAATGAAGAGAGTTATGAGTCTGTGATTTAGAAAGACTTTGATTGAGATGAATGTCGATTTCACGATGTTTTTGACTGTACCATTTAAATAAAGGCACATTTAATTGAAGCTGAATTATATCATGGAATGGTACAAATGTGCTCCAAATGGCGTAACTACCATTACGCACATTATGCAAGTGCGAAATACAAATAAATCCTCTTTTGAAAAATGGCGTTGATAAATGATCATAACATCGAATCAACAGCTTATTCAAGCTGTAGTTACGATGTTTTCACCAACGCTCAAATCATAGAAAAGCGGACGGATGACATTCAAATTTTGTCACTGTCCACATACCGCCTTTATCCTATATATATTCTATATTGGTCGCCTTCTGGGTGCGTATAAATTTCAAAATCCTAGTTACGCCTAATTTCCTAAAAACGAGATGAAGAATATTACTCGGATTATTCATATTTCATCCTTAAATAAGATTTTTTACCTAAAGGCCACGTTTCTGTGACACTTCGGATTATCTCAAAATGAAGATGATATTCGCAAAATCATGTGGCCTGCACCATTCTGTGAAAAATCCATCCAAATCCGTGCGCAAGTTCAGCGATCCCAATTAATTTTACATGAATGTCCCTTCTTATGTTTCTGTAGAATATCCCTAAACTTGACAGTATGCGCACAGCCAGGTGACCAGGATCATTATGTGAACATTTCTTCCAGATCTGTCAATAAATGAAGATTTGAACGAGCGGACGTACGGACTAGCGTCTGGACGGACGGATATGATACTACAATTAATAGGTCGCGCAAAAAAAAATACAAATGATCTGACAAACGCATGTACAATGGTTGGAAAACTATCCCGTTGGCATTTAGGCTAGCGGAAATTGATCCTCATTGAATAAGTTGGTAGAGAGCGGACGATCTCTGTACGCGGAGACTGTCATTTCCAACATTTGTCTCCAGCAAATGGTTGATTATCGTAAACCCATTTGAGATGAGCAGCTGGATGATAGCGACAAAATCCCCGGGTTCATTTTATGGTTAAGTCAGTCTTTAACGATTATTTGATTGAATGATTGAATTGAAGGGAAGGGGGGGGGGGTACTAGTTTGTTTTTTTAGTGTTCGAATGAACATCGATTGAATGCGTTTTAACGCATCATTTCACAGTATTTTAGTCAAATCGTTACAGCTTTAGAACTTAACCATTATTTCTGATAATTCTCACAACAGTACAAAACACAACATCCTTTATGAGCATCGAGTTGATAACCTCACAAGTATTTATAATAATCTGCAAATAAGAGTGACAATCGTCCGAAAATATCTTCCTCACGGAGGAGGATCATACCCGGGACCTCCCTATTTACAGTATGAAGAACTGTCACCAGCGCTCTGGCCTTTATTGATTTAGAGTCGGGCAATTTCTTAATCAAATAATATCAATCAATTCAAATGGGATTGACTTGATTTACGAGGGATTGTTTTTGAATGTGTACATCAAGTTTCAAAGGAAAAACGAGGGATTGTTTTTGAATGTGTACATCAAGTTTCAAAGGAAAAACGAATAAGATAATGGTTAATAGTGTTCCACACAAAGAAAAAAGGATATTGCATTAATTCTTTATCAAAAATAATTCATTAACATGTAACATAATAAATAATCAGAATACATTAAATGAAAGACGACGGAAATACAATATAATCAACGCATTGCTACAAACGTCCCCTTATCCTCTTCTATGTCAGTCAATCTCGAATATAAAAACGTCTTTTGTCTAAAGAACATACTAGAAAGGTCGAGGGTATTAAATAAAATGCATATTATTTCTTTATAGCCTTTGTTTATAGTTTAAAATACAAACTGAAATATCTCCGCACTTTGCACAAATGTACAATCTTAATCTTAGAAATAAGTTTTTAGAGAAAAAAATAACATTTACCATCCATCATGAAATTGAAACTAGAAAGCCATGAATGGCTTGTGTCGCTCCACAGGCTTGAATTTCTTGTAATAGCAAATCTAATTTTGACTAGATTTTTAGATATTTTGGCTTATACTGATGTTGAAAAGATTTTCAAATTTTCCACTATTATAACATATATAGAGAAATGACCTCCGCTCATAAAAGACATATTTTTCTTCAAATCACAATAATTTTTGGCTGAATGATAATGGATCACCCGAGGATCATACTAATGAAGTTTGATTGATATCCATCATTTAGATTCTGAGAAAATGATTTTCAAAGTTTGCACTATATAACATATAGAGAATTGACCTCCGCCCATAAAATACATATTTTTCATCCGATCACAATAATTTTTGGTAGACTGATGAAGGGTCACCCAAGGATCATTCATGTAAAATTTGGTTGATATCTATCATTTAGATTCTGAGAAAATGGTTTTCAAAGTTTCCACTATATAACATATAGAGAAATGACCTCCGCCTTTAAAATACATATTTTTCATCCGATCACAATAATTTTTGATAGACTGATAAAGGGTCACCCAAGGATCATGCATGTAAAATTTGGTTGATATCCATCAGTTGGATTCTGAGAAAATGATTTTCAAAGTTTCCACTATATAACATATAGAGAAATGACCTCCGCCCATAAAATACATATTTTTCATCCAATAACAATAATTTTTGGTAGACTGATAAAGGGTCACCAAAGGATCATTCATGTAAAATTTGGTTGATATCCATCTGTTAGAACCTGAGAAAAGTCACTTTTTACCATATTTGGAAATTAGCCACGCCCATTAAATCCATGTTTTTCATTGGATCAAAATTTCTTGAACAACTTTGAAAGAGGGTCACCCAAGGATCATTTCTGTGAAGTTTGGTTGAAATCCATCCAGTAGTTTCTGAGGAGAAGATTTTTAAAGAAAAAGTTTACGACCGGACGCACGGACGCACGGACGGACGGACGCACGACGGACACAACGCCATGACAATAGCCCCAGTGGCTTTCAGCCAGTGGAGCTAAAAATGGATGATTTTCTAATGAATTAGGAATGAAATTGAATGGGTGTATGGAGCAAGTTTTTAAAGGAATTTAAGGGAAGTAAAACGATATCAATTATTACATGCAAATTGGACAAAACTATTGATATCTTACCCCCTTTACAAAATACTATGTATTCCAAAATTAAAACAGGACGAAGAAAACTTTGAAGAGTGGGTTCAATTTAGGAAGAGACCATCTTGTGGTAAAAAGTGTTATGGGAATTTGAGAAATTGTTAGCTATCAATTCATATTCAACAATATTTTTGCTAGTATAAAATCTTAAGTATAATACCATTTTGTAAATCTAGGAACTTAACATGACAGTATTAATATTCTAAGTAAAAGAGTCACAACATGCCAGTTTAAATTGCCAATGGTGAAACTTATGGCTTTACATGGTCAATTCTTCCAAGAAAATGTCTTGCCAAATGCTAGTGTATATCAATAAATGAATGGAAATAATACTCTTCTGTCCTTTGGATAATCTTTAAACGTCTCTAGGTACCACTTATGGTTATAATAAGCCGTACTGAACTGATTTGAAAACACAAATAATGAAACACAGTTGATCATGGAATTCTGGAAACCAAAAATAGTTGCCATGGAAATGTATATTAGTATCTCTGCACTATAATGAGGACTGGTGACATACTCGAACATACCACCTCTTGGAATGTGATGCTTGTCGTTGGTAACTCTACCTGAAACAAGATAAGTCTGTTATTTACCCATGTCATGCTGAACCCATAATATTCCTGTTTTGGTAGCAGGTATAGATAAAGATCAGCCTGCCCATTTGTGCAGTCTGATCTTACTCTGTACTACCTAGTTTTCCTGATAAAGCCAGAATATTGAAATTTATATTTGAGCCTGTGCGTCAGATTTCCAACAATTTCACATACGTGCAAAACAAGGACTCTGACCAGCATGTGCATCCGCACAGTCTGACAAGAGTCTTCACTATGTGTTAAGTAGATAGATAACATCTCAAAGTATCTGTAGACTATCAGGTAACTTTATATTTACAGTATGTGGCTTGTCAATGCTTCTCAATGTTTGCACCTCACGAACATTTCCAATAATAAAGAAACAATTATATTGACAAGTCTTAAGTATTGTCCAAATATGATCCAGAACAGTGCCAATCTTTAGGGTCTTAAAGGAGATTGCTGAAGTGTGAAAAATTGGGTAAATTACAATAAGTATGATATAGAGGATAATTGTTTGTTTCAGTGTAAAAATATAGTTATTGTTTTTCATCATATGACAGATTCATCAATCTTAAGTGATCTTGTTTCAATGATACATGGATTTATCTTCCATTGAGTGAAAATGAAGCTTTAGTTGTTCATGAAATGAAAGGTTTATCAATCTTGCACAAAAACAAACAAATTCTATTTCTTTAATGCCAAAATGAATAGAAATGTGAACATTTTGTAACAACTTCACTCAATTTTCCTGAGATAACTAGGCAAAGTCATCATGACATCATAAAGATTTTTGCACTTGTTTTCTCTTAGATAACATTAAATAGAATGAAATGAATGAAAGCAGGATAAAATGTTTGATTATCCACTGGTTTGGCAGTGAGATTATCAAGTGATAATCTACTATTATTTATCAATAAACCACTGAAAAGTATCAAGGATTATCGAACTATCCACACAGTAAAAACAAAAATACTGATTAGATATGAAATTACTGCTGAGCTGTTTTGCATCTATGTTTTACATAGCCTTGTTCAATCTTCAATCTGAAATAGATCCGCAATGTTTCAGAACTCATGATCTTTCACAATGTCAACCAAAGTTTCCAAATGAAATCATTAGGAAACCTTGGTTAATACTGTTACAGATCATTACTTCTGAAAGGTTGCAGAGCTATTACAGGTCCACTACCTGAAGGTAATGATTTACTATTTGATCCATACAACACTTGCCTAAATACATTTAAACACAGGTGGCTGTTTAATCTGGGCTCAGGCCCAAATTACCACCAAGTAGAGAAATAAACCATCTTACATACACAAATCTGGGTACAATCAGCAGTGACAGAATTAAAATGTGAACTGTCATGGAAAAAGGGTCCATCTGGGAATTGCGTAAAGTGTCCACCCTACTCAGACTGTGCAGACTAAACTTTTTACACTGTGCTATTTTCTTTATCTAGAATGATCAATCTACCTTCCTGTGAAAGATGTTTTGAAATGCAACCTGTGGTTGACCTGTACTAGAACATGTCTCTTTTCAAATAGTCATTTTACAGATTTCCTTCATGGTCCCTTCTTGTGTGATAGGTCACAAATTAATTCTTCAAAGTCACAACCGTGTCATCATGTAGCTCATATAGATCAGTGGAATTCTTAGGTGATTAAAAGTGCTGATGGCAGATTACTCCCACATCTAACAATTTTCAATTCAAACCAAATCAATCCTACGTCTTAACAAATATACCCTTTTTCTCCTAATAAAGTCCCAGTGAATTATACATAACATGGTGAAGGAGCTTTTATTTAGTATGCATTATCTGATTAAAAAATCATAAGAATTGATGTCTTTTAGGCTCTTTTCCCTTTAATTTCAGGTGAATTTCCTCTAAACAATCATTTATATGATTGTTTAGAGGAAATTCACCTCAAATTAGAGAAGAAGTCTGAAACAGTTCCTACAAATTTAGGTATTTGAAGTGGGTATTCTTAGTAAAAAAAATGTAGGGGTGCCACTATTAGGAAGGGTGCTATTATTAGAGGAAATACGGTTTTGCTGAATTTAGATTTCGTTTAAAATCAATAGTAAATTTTTAATATCTTAATCAGTGTAGCTCAGGTTTTTCTCATATCATAAAAGCAAATGGTATAGGATAAGATCAGGCTACATGTCTATGCAGGCTGATCTAAGTCTGTATTGTTTGCTAAAGCTTTCTTCATAATTTGAACAGCATGGGGAGGATAAATTGAACCAAGAAACAAAACTTCAAATATAGTGTAAATATGATGGTACCTGATTTATCACAGCGAAGATTTTTAAATATTCTGACAGTTTGATGTTGGATTAGAGAAGCACAGATGAATACAAAAATACCCAGTATTTGAAATGTACCAATGTGTCTGTATATATCTGAAAGAAACAAGATGTGTTCATGAAACAAATACCTCCAAAATAGATTTTTTTTGTTTGAATGGGGTTAAACTCCACATTAACAATCTTCAATTTATATTGCTGCAGCTGGAGCACCTAACAATGGATTCCTGGTATTTCTCACACCAGTATCACCATCACATCCTTTCCTAGCCTCCAGCTGCTATTCCACATTGGTCTACGATTATCGACCCATTGGTGGAAGACAAATAGTCACAAAGATTGAATCCCAGGACCTCTAGATTGACAGTCTTATGCGCTATCAACTGCACTATGACAGCGTCTAACCTCCAAAATAGACTACAAGTCGGTTGTACTTAAAGTCTAGACAAATTTTCTAGAAAGAACATTTAGTACTATAACGCAACTCCATTTTAACGAAATCCATTTGTACAATTGTCAACCAGCTATCAATCATATTTGAGCATGTGCGCAACATTTCCAACAATTTAAATTATGGGCAAATTCAAGCCTCTGGCCAGCCTGTGCAGCTGCACAGACTGACCATAGTCTTCACTATGGCCTTTGTAGATAGATGTCTTAAAACTTCTTCAAATGGTCAGCTGATATTATGAACCACATTGTGATGTTGTATAGACACTATATTGTATGTGCATTACATGAATGTGAAATTGTTGGGAATATCACAGGCTCATTTTTTAATCTCATCTAGATCAAATTGATAATCAGTGGAAAAAAATGAAAAACTCAACATCTAATAGATAAGATGCTTTACAAAATCCATATTTTTCGGGGCATATGTTTGACTTTGAACCCTTTTACTAAATGAACAATTTTATATCCCAATTGAAATAGTTTTGAGGCATAATTTATAGTTTTCTCTCTTCCCCCCCCCCCCCCCCCCCAAAAAAAAAAACAAAAACAAGAGCTGTCACTGTAAGATGACAATGCCCCCGACACCGCTTTGATTTAGAAGTTATGGCCAATGTTAAAGTTTTTGGACGGAATGACGGACGGACGGACAGACAGACAAGTCAAATTTATGATGCCTCCCTATCGGGTGCATAAAAAAACAACACAATGTTCTGCAATATCCAGGCTAAAATGTCGAAGGAATGATATCAAACTTAATCTATTGACTCTAATCCAAACCTTATGTTGTGGATATTCATTCGAATTGTCTTGGTTAGATAATTTCATTGAATAGCCATATAAAAGGATTTGGTGCATGAACATTGAGAAAGAATAAGAAATTTTACATCAATGAATCAAAATTACTCCTGCTTATAGCTCTACTTAAAATGACTCCAGATACTTACCACTGGAATTCCTATATTGAGACAGATCTGACCCTACTACACAGCTTAATGGAAGTCCAGTATAGAACCCTACACCAACCATATAGATAGCGACACTCATTTTACCATCCTGCGAGTACACACTGAGTGTAGTACACTCCAGATATCGTCTAGTAACTTGTACGGCTATACATGTCATCACAATATAACAGTGTAATAGGTCAGCTGAACCTAAGAAGAAAACGTTTCAATTGAAATTTGCTTCAAATTTCATATAATTTGAATAAGACAAGGATATCATGAACAAAATAAACAAGCATGCAACTATTTCAAATGCTTGCATACTAAGAAGTGTCATAAAGCCAAGGATTAGGATAACTTGTCTTTGTATTGTCATTGTTGTAATAGTCAAAATTATTAAAGGCCCTCATGTTGACGTTGCACTATGCTCTGAAAATCGTCTCAAAAGTAGTAAAATATAAGCCTTTCTTTAATGTTTTCTGTGGATTAATGAGATATAATTGTAGATTATCATTTGATAAATTAACTGCATAACCAGTGAAATTATCAAAAACTTCAGTTATACCCTATTTTCGTTAATTTCACCCTTATTGACTTTATCTAAGCAGAGCACTATGCCACAATACAAGGGGTCGATGCAACACTATTGTAAGTGCCTATAGATAGATAGGCACTTACAATAGTGTTGCACTGACCCTACAAATAAGTGAAGTCATCATGAACATTACACAGCAATCACAAGGAAATTGACACACCTAAAGAAATTTTGTCCTAAACAATTTTCACATTTTGTCTCAATTTGGCATTAAAGAAATAGAATAATAATTGTTTTTTTTTTTGGTAAGATCAATATATATTTGATTGAGTGAACAACAAACTCCGGTCTACAATCTTTATTTCGTATCAAAACCCTATGTTGTGGGTGCTTATTTGAATTGTCTCCACTGGACATTCCAATAAGTATTCATAATATAAGATTTGAAGAAGTATTGTTGAATGAAATCCAAATTACCCCTTCCATCTGTAGCACTCTTTAATTAGGCTGCAGAAAAGATTTTTTAACCTCTTGAATCTTCTACAGATCTGCCACTTCTTACTTTAGCTGACTAAAATTTGCATAGAAGACTTTTATTCATTTTCTTTTAAATCTACCAAAAATGAAAGCATAATAGAGTTACCTTGTATAAATGGGTAGCGTATTATCTGTAGAATCAAATCTGCTATATAGGGAATCTCTTCTTTCTTGAACAATAAAACTGTCACCCAGAACACTGTGTTCAGTATACCAACAGCATAGAAATGATGAAACCATCTGGAAGAAAGAACAAAGAAAGAAAGAAATGAAAATATCACTTAAACTCAATACTTCAAATAAGGCTCAAATATTTCAAATTGACAAAGAAATTTCAGAGAACATCTTAAGGTCAATTACAATGAAAAAGTAAAGGGCACATGGCTTTGATTTGTTTGAAAACTATAAATTAATATTTGTTTCATTTAAAACATAGGCAGTGTTTCTGCCATGCTAAAAGAATTAGACTGGTGACCTTTAGTGAACAGAAGAAAAGATCAATGCATAGTGTTCTTGTACAGAATATCAAATTATCTAATGGCCATCATGGCTGACTCATTACGCATTGAAAGAAAACAATTAAACCAAAGGAACACCAATACAAAATCAATGAAAATTATACAGTGTAATACATACATCTACAATAATTCATTTACACTGAAAACCATATGTGACTGGAACTCTTTACCAAATAATATTGTAAAAGCCAAAAACCTAGAATAATTTAAATATGAACTCAAACTACTACTTAACAGTACTTAACACCACAAAAGGGCACACACACTGTGACTCCTGATTATTTATACTTGCTCAGGCCTCCTAGCAGACCTAAACAAAAATAAAGGTTTTTATAAAGGCTCCAATGTATGAAAATAAAGGCTTTTTAGTGTAAAATATTAAGACAATAAAGAGTAAATAAAGGCTATTTTTGTCAAGGTTCTTATTTCTTTATTGAACCCATAGTCATACCAAAGTCATTTTTTTATGTTATATACTGCATTCTGAAAAGCTCAAGATGGAAGAAACAAAAGCAGCATTTTTTAACTACACATAAAAGAATGGAAAATGCAGAACAAAAGCCATTACTTACTTTCAGCTAGCACAGCAACCATTCAGAGCAAATATAAAGGTTTTGAGTGAGAATTACAGGCTATTTTGGCGTTTTAAAGGTTTTCTGGGGAAATGTAAAGGTTTTAAAGGTTTGCTATGAAATTAAAGGTTTTAAAGGTTTCACTAGGAGGCCTGCTTGCTTCAATTCATAGGATAACGTTTCAATTCATAGGATTCACCTGATGAAGGCGGCTGTGCCGCTGAAAGCTAGTGTATTTATATATTATTATTAAATGTATATATCTCAAGAAGAGAACTTTTTATTCGTTGCTTCTCAGTAAGTGAGTCCTTTTGGGGTGGCTGTAACCATACAGATACAGATAGATCAGGGAAATATTGTTTTATTTGTTCAGGGAGTCAACATGACCTCATTACTGTGTCTGAGAAATAAGATATGGATAGCCATATTCTACTCAGAAAAATATTGAACTCAAACTAGTTCAGCCCTCCACCATCTGAGCTAACAAGCCACCTTTTCAGATTTGTTTTACTCAAGGATAAGTTGATTACACTGTCACAATAAATGGTGTATAGACTCTCCAATATTTCCATCATAATCCTAACTCATTCCAGATCTTGTTATTCACCTTGAGAGGAGGGCAATGGATTATAAACAATGCTACCCACTTGTACAGCGGGTGGACTATGCAGGGAGACAGTCTAGAAGGGGCTTGGTTGTCCATGGCCCCTAGATTTTGGGCTGGGCCAATAAACTTTCCAAGAAAATGCATATACATGTACCTCTTATGTTAACCCTTGTCATGCTGAACCCGGAATACTCCTGCTTTGGCAGGAGGTTTAGACAAAAATCAGACTGCACATATGTGCAGTCTGGTCTTTGTTCATACAACCTGAATTTCATTTTTAATCTAGAAAGGTGTAAAACAATCATTTCCGAAATTAATACTTACTCACATTTGTTAACTTCCTTTGGGAATTGTTTTTTATTCGATTTGTTAAGACATAGCTGGTTTCACAAATATTTAATATTTGGTTTTGGATTTTTGGTGACAGTCCAGGGATCAACTCCTCAACCACCTAATACAGCAGGGCTCGTGTTAGTGTTTAATATTGTGGAGTCATTGACTCATCACCTAAGAAATCCTGAATTCAAAGGGGTCAAAATCAAGGACTTCCGGTTTCCGGTTGAGCAGCGGAGGGAACTTTTTCAGTTGAAATTAAAATCAACTAAAATCTTGTGTAAAGTGAATGCATCATGTAAAGATAACTTGCCTGATAGTGAATTATGTGTTCCTTATTTGGATGGATGTATTAGTTTTGTATTTTTTCGTTGGAAAAAGTGAATTATTGGAATCATGAGTAACAGCCCAAAGGCAGCTTCCATGTGCTGCACTGAGTGCAAATTGGAATTAGTAGGACGCAGTAGTAAATCAATCAAGTGTGATTTTTGTGACTCATGGTACTGTTGTAAATGCTCAAAACTGAAACAGTCCATTTTCAATGACATTGGTAAAGATGATAGCATCCTTTGGACTTGTGTTCATTGTAGGGTTGCCTTCCCAGGACTTAAGAAATTAATAGCCAGGCTAAATCATTTGGAAGGAAAGTTGGAAGAACTATGCTCAAAAGTAGGTAATGACAGTAACCAGCAGACTGCCAGTACAAATTCAGATGTAACAGAAGACAAGGTAAGGGAAATACTTCGGGAAGAAAAGGAGGAGGAGCATGAAAGAGAGATGCATAAACTGAATATCGTGATAAATGGTTTGACAGAGAGTAAAAAGACCAACTCAACTGAAAGTAAAAGGATGATTTTGAAAGAGTTGAAAACATTATAGTTAATGTTCTGAATTTGGATATAACGATTGACAATGTTTTTCGGCTTGGCAAACCACTTGGCAATCGCACTAAACCCAGACCGATAAGATTCTCTGTTGATAGTTTTGAAAGTAAAAGACTCGCATTGAATTCTGTTAGATCTCTCAGAAATCATGCTGACTTTTCTAGTGTTTATTTCACACCAGACCTAACTACTAGGCAAAGGGAGGCAGCATTTAAGTTACGGGAAGAAAGACGCAGACGGCTGTTAAACGGAGAACAGAACTTGCAATTTAGGGAGGGGATCGTTGCCTCTCGACCAGCTCCTAGTAACAAGGATCATGATTACTTGAATAAGGCAAGCACATCCCCTAGCTCGGCATCTGAAAGAATGAGGCCTGATAAAAGAAATGTTAATAACAGCAAGGAATCCTCGGAGTCTCCCCCACGTGAGGGGCGGGATCGGTCTCTCTGTCGATAATTTGTCTGACATATCGGACAGCTCTACTTGTAAATATGTTGATGGTTCTTTCATTAGTTCAAACAGTTTGGAGTTGGACAGTTCTTTTTCAAATTCATCTTTTGATTCCGACATATCAGATTTACATCCTAATTCAAATGACAGTTCAAAACTTAAAGTTTATTATATCAATGCAGACTCTTTATTGAATAAAATTGAGGAACTTGAAGAAGGGTCTGAAACTTTAAAGCCTGATATAGTTGCTGTGACTGAATTATATCCAAAAAACATTAAACCTTCAGATATCGACATGAACCAGTATAAGTTGAAAGGATATACCCCATTTGTGAGCGGCAATAAAGATAATCACAGAGTTGTGATAATTTATGTAAAAGATAGTGTCCCTCCTGATTACTGTACTACTTTATACAGCAGTGATTTCAAGGAATCAGTTTGGATTGTACTGAGACTTGTGTCTGGTGAAGACCTACTTTTTGGTGCCGTTTATAAATCTCCCAACAGTAAATTGGATAATGAACAAAAACTATGTGATTTAATTTCTAGTGCTGTACAACTGAAGTATGAAAATATGATAATCATTGGTGACTTTAATTATCCGGATATAGACTGGAACACCTGGACTACAAGTAAATCAGAAAATCATATATCCTTCAAATTCCTTGAAACGGTGTGTGATTGTTACTTATATCAGCATATTTCTAATAATACTCGTTTTAGAGATGGGCAGAACCCTAGTTCTTTAGATTTAATCTTCTCAGACAAGGAACACTTAATTGAAAATGTGAGATATTGCGATAAACTTGGTAACAGTGACCATATTGGGTTAATATTTGATATTTTATGTGATGTATACAAGGAAAATACAAGTACATCTAGACCAAACTTCTACAAAGGCAACTATGAGGAAATAAAGAAGTATTTTAATAACGTTGAGTGGGAAAAGTCCTTAAACGAGCTGGATGTTGAGTGTGCATGGAACTGTATTCATTCACATATCACTTATTGTATTGAAAAATTTATACCTGTACAATCTACAAGTAATAAGGATAATAAGGATAAAGCTGAGATTTTAAATAATTTTTTCTCATCTGTTTTTACCAAGGAAGGGAACTCTGAAGTACCAAATGTAGACAAGAAAGTGAGTGTTGAGAATTCTATTATTTCGTGTATTGTAAATCCAGAAAAAGTTTTCCACTTATTGAAATCCTTGGACTGTTCCAAAGCGTGCGGGCCGGATAACTGTCATCCCTTTTTCCTCAAAGAATGCGCATTGCAACTCTACGTTCCTGTAAGTATTTTATTCCAAAAATCTGTTGATACTGATATAGTGCCAAGTGACTGGAAAAAAGCTAACATTACTTGTATTTTTAAGAAAGGATCAAAGTCAGACCCAGGAAACTACCGCCCAGTATCTCTTACGTCTGTCATATGCAAATTGTTGGAGAAAATTGTTCGTGAATGTTTGATGAGTCACTTATCAACCCATAATCTACTGTCAGACTGTCAATTTGGTTTTAGGAAAAATCGTAGTACTATTTTACAACTGTTAACAGTATTAGAAGATTGGACATGTGCAATTGACGACGATCATCAAATTGATACAATATATTTAGACTTCAGTAAAGCTTTTGACAGTGTTCCACATAAAAGATTGCTTCACAAATTGGAGTCTTTTGGTGTTTCTGGTGTATTACATAAGTGGTTCTCAAGTTTCCTGAGTGACAGAAAGCAGCGTGTTTTAGTGGACGGTAGCCCTTCTGATTGGAGTGACGTAATCTCTGGGATTCCTCAGGGATCTATTCTCGGACCTGTGTTATTCATAATATTTGTAAATGACTTACCTGAAGTAGTTGGAAGTATTTGTCGTCTTTTTGCAGACGATTGTAAGATATATAAAAATATTTCATCTGTGACAGACCAAGAAGACCTCCAGAGGGATCTATCAAATCTATGTAAATGGAGTAGGGAATGGTTGCTCAACTTCAACACGAAAAAATGTAAATTTGTTACATATGGAATGAAAAGGGTCTATTCTAACTATGTAATTCAAGATAAAAATTGTACATATCATGATTTACAGAGTGATACATCAGAAAAGGACTTGGGAGTAACCTTTACAGAAAATTTGTCGTTTGAGCAACACATAAGTAATGTTGCCAACAAAGCTAACAGAATAATTGGTCTCATTAGAAGGAAATTCAAGTATATTGATAAACAACTTTTTTTAACACTGTACAAAGCGTTAATTAGATCTCATCTAGACTATGGCAAACTCATTGCATATCCCACTACGAAGAAATGTAAGCAAATTCTTGAAAATGTACAACGCAGAGCTACACGCCTCGTTCCAGAAATTAAACAACTATCGTACCCTGACCGACTTAAAGAATTAAATCTACCATCTCTTGAATACAGATGCCAACGCTTTGATCTGATCCAAGTCTTCAAGATAATCACCAATACAGATGATATTGAGCTCTCCAAATTTTTCTCATTTGCTGAATCAGACCATTTAAGGGGGCACAGTTTAAAGTTAACCAAACCTCGAGCAAGGAAATCATTGCGATTGAACTCTTTTGCTGTGCGCACCATTAACATATGGAACAACCTACCAGAGGAAATTATATTATGCAAAAAAGTGGACCATTTCAAAATAAAGCTTGATAAATTGTGGTCGTACAAACGGTTTGACATTTCTAACATACATTAGCTCAACCGGTACTGGAGAACATAAAATCAAAACAAGAAGGGGATGACAACCCGATAGGGGTTATGAAGTTCCCCAGAAACCAAAAGGTAAATAACAGCAGAAAAAGCATATCATAAGTAGAATTTTGCATATTTAAGTCACTTTATCCGTTTTTTTGTATGATATAAGTAAATAATTTGTAAAAATTAAGATAGTAATTTGTGAAAATCTTAGGTATAAACCATGTTTTGACCCTTGGAAATTTCTCTCAAGGGATCATTTTGACTCCTTGGGAGAAATTCTTAGGGGTCAAATTGAGATAATTTCAGACTGGGGAGGGGGTCAAAACCTTGTTATAAGGGTCAAACACGAGCCCTGTACAGCAGGCTTTTGATGCAACTGTATCTGGGGGGGGGGGGCGCTGTTTATGTGGCATAAAAATAGCAGGGGACCATGAACAGTATCTTGCAGGGCGCTAGAGATTTTAAAAAATAAACCCCTTGTCAGGAACACTTCATTACTTTATTTAACTTTTTGGAGTACCAGTGATCAAAACCTGCAACCCCAATCTTTGTCGAGACAAGTTTGGTAACTGTCGTTTACCTTTTTGGAAGCAAAAATAATTTGTCCTGTTTGAATTTCCATGATTTTCTCTGTCTACTTTTACCGAAAATGAAAAATTCATAAAATAGAGTTAGTGTTATTGATGGGTAAACAACAAGTAGTCCACCGATTGATGAGACAAACAAGCATGATAACCATATTGTTGTACCGACTGACATCTGAAACATGTTAAAAAGTGGGTGGGGTATGCCGGTTTGTTGATTAGACGTGTTCGCTTTTACGGAATGTACAGTGGAAAAATAATGTTCTCAAAGGTTTAACCGAATAAAGGGTCTTACTATTTACCCCGGGAACCCCGGGAAACCCCGGGAACTCGGAATTACCCCGGGAAACCTAATATTAGTATACAGCGGGTATGTTTGTACTATAAATTGTACTTTGAACGATGGATTTATGAATATATCTCTATTGGTTGAAGATAGGTTTCAATATACTCATGTATTGCCACTTATGTACTTAGAACGCATGACGTTTTCTCCTGTTTTTTCAACCTTTTTAAGTTGGACCCGGGGTAATTCTATCAATATTGAAATCGTATTTAATTTTAACACTGGAAGAATTTCTACGCCTGTAACAATAAATTTTTGTTGTCAAAGTTTATATTAACAGAATTTAAATCTCGATGAACAATACCCCGAGATCATTTCATTGATGGAAACACCTAAATTAGGGAATCGTTGCATTAATGAAATCACTATGAACTTACCCCGGGAAGATTTTCGTTGATGGGAACGCCAACTGTATTGGGCCTTGGATAAGTGTATCATCAGTGAAACCGCTGGTAACTTACCCCGGGAATATCACCTCAATGTTTGAAATACTAAATTGAGGACGGGGATCTATTGTATTTCTAGCCAAACTGTTAAAAACGATTTACACTTACCCCGGGAATATTTTACATGATTGAAACACCTAAGCGACAGGACCCGGGGTAATATAACACAATTGAAATCGCAATGAAATTACCCCGGGGATCTCCTTCATGTTAAGAAATAAACTAATTTGGGTCGACCTATAGATTCACAACATTGAAATCGAATTTAACATTTACCCCGGGAATCTTGCAATGCTAGCAATATTAACTTTATATAACCTGGAGTGTTTCTACCAACGCTTTTGTATTCAGGCTGTTTTGGTGTTTGCATATACTCTCACCTTTTACCTTTTATATACTTAAGATATTAAATTATTTCTTCATTTAAAAAATTTCGAAAATCAGAGTATTGTGCGCTTCTAAGACAATTACCCCGGGAAGCTAAATGTCCGACGAATCGTTACCCCGGGAAAGATTATCAATATGACATAGATTAATCCTAAATTGGATCGTAAGTAATTTTGAATGTAGTTACGACTTTTTGGGAATAAGCATCGAATTAAGTACAATAAACTTTTTGTTAAACAAGGTCCAATTCTTTATTACAAACTAACTTAAATATGAATAAGAATAAATACACGCGTTATCGGTATCGCATTTCTCTCGCCTGTCTATGCGATTCCCGGGGTAACTAGTCATTTTTTATTCACACAGGTGACATGACTCCCGGGGTAATAAGTCAAATTTCGATGAGAAATGTATTTGGTCTTTACAAATGTATAGCCCAAATACGATACTTATCTTCTCAGAGGTGGTACTTATCTGTCCGTGGAAGTCGAAGCTGTAAAGGAAGGATCGCAGTCGGAGGAAGGATCGTAGTCTGGGATCGCTGAGGATGTCGTAGTTGTGAATCGTCGTTGAGTGTTCGTAGTCGTCGATCGTTGATCAAGGAGTGTAGTAGTAGATAGTCGGAGAAGGCTCGAAGTAGGCCATTAAAAGAATTGTTGCCGTAGAATTCGAGGAAGACTAATGTCGGTGAACGTTTGTGACGGGTGTCGGTCCCAGTGGGCAGGCGCAAAACCTATCCCGACAATTATGGATAAAGGTAGTTGTATTCGGGCCATGAAGGCAGGATTTCAAATCCTATCCCGAATATGAATTAATAGGAAGAGAATTAATAGGAATCAAAGTACTGATCATGCTGATATTTCTGAAAGATTATGGGGGTATGAAAAATAAGTATTATTAGTATCAATTATGGGAAGACGCTGAAAGTTTTGAAATAATAGTCGGTCCCAGTGGGCAGGCTATAACACCTATCCCGACTTTAAAACAATATCATATATTAGTACAGTTAGTAATAATTTGGGTTGGGGATGGATATTGGGAAAGACGCTGAAAGATAATAAGATTATAAAGTGTTGTGTGGAAAGACGCTTGAAGGCACATGATTAAAGTCGGTCCCAGTGGGCAGGCTGTAAAAACCTATCCCGACTTTAAAACAATATGAGATATTTCTATTGTTAGTTATTATTCGGATTGGGGATGATAATTGGGAAAGACGCTGAAAGATAATAAGATTTTAAAGTGTAGTGTGGATAGACGCTTGAAGGCACATGATTAAAGTCGGTCCCAGTGGGCAGGCTGTAAAACCTATGCCGACTAAAAATAATAAGAGTTGTTAGTAAAGTAAGGATGTTATTTTGTTGTAAAAATTAAACTGAGGAAAGACGCTGGAAGAAAATTATAAAAAGTCGGTCCCAGTGGGCAGGCTTTAAAAGCCTATCCCGACTATAAAACAATATGAGATATTTCTATTGTTAGTAACATTCGGATTGGGGATGAATATTGGGAAAGACGCTGAAAAATAATAAGATTTTTAAGTGGAGTAAAGGAAAGACTATTGAAGACAAATATTAAAAGTCGGTCCCAGTGGGCAGGCTGTAAAACCTATGCCGACTAAAAATAATAAGATTTGTTAGTATAGTACGGATGTTACTTTGTTGTGAAAATTAAACTGAGGAAAGACGTTGGAAGACAATATTAAAAAGTCGGTCCCAGTGGGCAGGCTGTAAAACCTATCCCGACTTTAAAACAATTAACAATTACCGCTTGTTAGCTCTTTCGTTTCGTGGCCGTTTTCTTTGACCGGTTTTTTTCGCAACACCTTTTGCCTGGTTTACGACTTTAAAGCGGCCATCCCTTGACGTTGTATATTGAGTCTTGATAGGATTTTTCTTGTCGTGTAAAAAGTTCATAAATGCCCTTTTCTTTTCAATTTCAGATTTACAGCGCCACATCGCATCTGGAATCAAGTACTTTTTTTCATTTGGAGCTAACAGGTAGTTTCCCACGCCATGGATTGATGCCCTATAGTCATGATAATGGAGATCGACGACGCTGTACAGTTTCAGGATCAGATCTTTACTTTTTTGTGGTTTCCAGTCAGTTGTTAGTTTCAAGACGTTGTTGATCGATTCGCAGGAGTTGTTTGTCCATTTTTTGGCAGCATTTTTTTCAAGGGCAGGCTTGATTACATACTTTTCCATTCTAGGTTTAAGTAAGTTAGTGAAATATTTCTCTAGTGCTGGGTATTTTTGCTCTAATTCCTGTTGCATTTTGTTAGTTTTTGTCTCAAAATCTATTGTTGTATCTGAATCTATGATTCCACCCACTCCGAAAATGTTGTTAATGATATCTGGGCGACATTTTCTATCTACACCTACTTTATTCTGAACAAAGAAATTCACGTTGTCTTTTAAGTGTTTGGTACAGAGTAGACGTGTTGAATTTGGAAATACGTGATCTATAGCTTTCGTCAAGGCTTTTTCGTCGTCAGTTCCAAAATCCATGTTCTCGGATATGCGTATTTGAAGAGTTTCGATTTCGTTATCTAGGGCAGTGGCTACATTTTCAAGAAACGATTTGTAGGTTGGGTACGTTGCGTCTTTGTGGAGTAAAATTGGACCAATAAACACTGGGTGAGTGTTTGTGCCTTTCCGGAGAAGTCTGTAATTCTTGTATACCAGTGTTGTGACGTAGAATGATCCAAGGTTGAAAGTACGGTCAATACCAATTGGTTCTGTTTTTCTGTTAACTAGAAAGTATCTCATATCTAAAATTTGTTCTTCTGTGTAACATATTATTGTCGGAACTTTGTCTTTGTTATGGATGATGGTTTGTACGAATGGATGAGTGTGGATCATATCAAGAACTTCAAGTATTTCATCAGCGATGTTACTGGCTTTTGTGGTACCTTCGGTGTTCTTTAGTTTTTGTTTCAAATTTCTGATGACTTTAAAATCTCTGGGCGCTAACAAGGAATTTTCTTTTCGGAGGTCATGGAATATCTGCCTTGTTGGTTGAGTTTGGATTTTCTCTTCAATTTTCTTCATAGCTTCTGGATAGGTACGAACAAATTCTGAGCCTTTTCTTGCGTTGCCGTGTGCCTGGGATTCTATTGGTTGTATACCCTCGTATTCATACAGTGCTACTTTAGCTAGAGTGGGATCAGTACTGCTGATGAAGAATGTTACACGTTTCTTGAAATCTTGTTTGCGTTTTAATACTGTATAAAATCGGCTCATAATGATTATTTCTTCGTCTTTCGGCTGTGGTTGTATGGGTTCCCATGTGGATGCGCCTTTGTTCTTTTTCTTTGTACAATATAAGTCATTTTTCTTGACAACTTCCCGTAATTTGTTGTTGGGTTGTTTGACGAATATTGTTTTTCTTGTATTGCCTTTGGAGGAATCCCATACGCCGCAGTCGTCAAAATACTGACATCTTCTGTTAGATTGTACATTTTTCAAATTATCTGTGTTGTCAACCAGCATTTAACAGTTTGACTTATCGCCCGGTGGAACAATCGACAGAACATTCTCTTTAGTTTGGATAAGTTCTAAGGTTTCTTGGTATGAATGGGGTTTCTCTAGCTTGGTGACCGATTCAGGAACTGGAATTGACTGTGCAGATTGGTCTATAGAATATGTGCTTTGCGAGTTTCTACAAGAACCACATGGCCACATAGCGGCCTTTTTTGAAGGTTTGATTTGGCGTTTAGCATTCATATTTCGACAATTGGAGGTAAGTATACTTCAAATTGAGAAACTAGGAAGCGGGCAACAGGCATTTGCCCTATATATACACGTTTCCTCATAATTAAATTCGCGGTTGTACGTGTTTTCTTGCAAAGTGATAATTGCTTTAAGGATTAAATACTTAAATTGCAAACACGGGAACTATCATTAAAGACTTAGTTTAATTGGACCTTAAAATGTGCTTAATACCACCTATTATAACAGATAATTGCCCTTTTACTTTGTTAATATTTGTACTTCAGTATAAAAGCCGTAATTATTTCATTAATAAACAATAAACAATGTCAAACTTTCCTCTGTTAGGTTATTCTTACAAAAGCAACTTTGATGAGGCCGACCGTTCGTTCATTAATTCATTCATGAACTCATTAATTAATTAATCAATTCATACATTCATTCGTTCGTTCGTTGGTTCTTTCGATCGTTCATTCATTCATTCATTCATTCATTCATTCATTCATTCATTCATTCATTCATTCATTCATTCATTCATTCATTCATTCATTCATTCATTCATTCATTCATCATACATTCGTTCGTTCATTAATAAATTCATTTATTCATTCTTTCATTCGTTCATTCATTCACTCCTTTATTCCGTTGCAATATTATATCTCCGTATTTCAGACATATATCGCATGATTATGAATTATAATTAACTTATGATTTCAATCCACCGGGTTAGTTAAGCAATCACTCTAATTAATCCTTAAATTATGTAGTTTCGTCTAAAATTGTTAAAGCTTGCCAATCAGGTTATCTCGGCTTTCCAATCACGTTGGAATCAATAGAATAATTGATTGGTGTCATGTTAAAATAGCTCACATAATGGTATATATGTGTTACCAGATTGTTTTTCGTTCACATATCTTGCTTAACACTGCAACAATATGAAATTTGCTGTTATAGGTGATAGCTACGTCAGTAGACTCGAAAGATACGTCAACAGCGAAAGACACCAAGCAATGAAATACAATTATTTTGGAATCCCGGGAATGACAACATCTTCAAAATTTGACCGGGCGCTCGAAGACTTGAAAGAATTTAATCCAAGGTAACATTTCTTTTCATATATATACGGATTGGTCATTCATTTCAACGATATAAAAACAACAGGTATAAACCATTCAGATGATTATATTCATTAATGTTCAAAGTTTTGTTAACTTTTATGCAAAGAAAAACTTTATGAATGGATAACTGGTCCCTTTTTTTATTTATTCATGCAATTATGAACATAATTAATATTTTTGTATATTTTTCAGATACGTTTTGCTGCACGTGGGTGGAAACGACCTGAAGTGGGACAGCGACATCTACGGTGTTTTTACAGACATAGTATTGTGTACTGCTAGGATTTTAGAGTGTGAGAGTGTTAAAGGTATTTGGGTGTGTGGTGTTTGTGAGCGGGGAAAATTTCCAAGTCATACAGGGTTAAACAGAACAAAATTCAACAGACAAAGAAGACAACTGAACAATCTATTAAGACAACATTTCGATAAACAGTTCGTAGATATACAAAAGAGTGTAAAATATCCCAGACACTATGAAACTGATCTAGTGCATCCAAAATATGGTGTGGGTTTAAAGTTGTTCGCTGACAATGTGGTTCGCTGCTTTAAACCTTATGACAAATGACAAATAACAAATGTATGTATTGTATGATGTGTTATCAAGTTGTTCATGTTGAGTAAATATTATATATAAAGCCACATCTTCTTCGTTGCGTACAATTTCATCTCCTTTATTACCTTCATATCATCAACCTGTAACACTAAAAAAACAAACGTTTAACTATAAAAACATACACTATACAATTGAGCTGTATAAAAAATACAATTTCATTCCTTCATTATAACAAATACTTGTTTCGTAAATGAAATATGTTTCCCGGGGTAATTTCATATGGTACAGTGCATTACCTATGTCTAATGTGTTCAATTAAGAAAGGTTGTTTTTTTTTTTCAAATGCGTGAAAATTAAAACTTCGAACAAGGAAGAATTTAGGTCTCTGCGGTTTTTCATACAATAATTCACACTTAAATCATTACCCCGGGGATCTTCTCTGTGTGCATTTAGATAGTCGATATGTAGAGTATAATGAATACCGATAGTACAATCTACGGGAAGCTCCAATTGCGAGACCCGGGGTAATTCTATTAAACAGCATACCCCGGGAATACTACGGAACGTTAACTTCAGGGGACCCGTGGTAAATTAACTTCAAATAGTTGATACAATGTCCCGGTAAACTTCATCACAAAACAATTTGTTCAGGAAAAGAACAATACCCCGGGAATTTACCCTGCTATTGAATCTTATACACAGTGATACCCGGGGTAATTGATTCGATATACCTACCCCGGGAAACATTTCTACGCTTGTCTGTCAACATAATGGGACCCGGGGTAATATAGGAAATACCACGGGAACATGATATATATGTTATCTTCGGGAACCATCGGTATTTCAGCACAGACTTATTCAACAAGGATTTCTACATCAGAAGATATGTTTCTTGAATAACTTGTTAACTAGGTAAATTCCTGTTGCTAACATTGGGATGAAAACTGATGGGGATTCCCGGGGTACGAGAGATATGTTAACATAACCTTTTTCGTATGACTTTCAATTTTTCAATTATTTATCATGAATTATACAAGAAAAATATGTTTTTAAAATAACGATCGAATTTATTTCATACAAGATACATATTTATGTATATATATAGGTTTCCCGGGGTAATTCCGAGTTCCCGGGGTTTCCCGGGGTTCCCGGGGTAAATAGTAAGACCGCCGAATAAAATTAACCAAAAGAGAAAATCTTGTTAAGTTAATCTTAGATAGCTCTTTTTTTTGTAAAAAAACAAAAAAAAAAAAAAAAAAAAAAAAAAAAAAAAAAACAATCAAAGACAATGAAGCACATCAATTTTTGAATAGAAGACATCACTAGGAAATTCTGCTTTCAAATACGTAACAAGAGGTTAAGGCTAATAAGGAACGCTATTACAAAAAAAAAAAACGAAACAAAATAAAACAAAAACAAAAACAAAAAAACATCAACAAAAAACAATTGAATACAAGCGATCAATCCTTTTTTTCTTTTTAAGCAATCTCTATGCATATCATTTAATGAAAATTTTCATGGACCACAATGCAATAAACAAGATCTGTGGATGTGTCTTAACAAAACCGGATATGATTCGGAATGAAAACACTGTGAAAATTACAAAAAGTTTTTACATTCCAGCAAAAGTATTTAAAATCAATCTATAAAATTTTATAGGCTCATTTTATAAGACGTTAAAAACCATTGAACCAAATTTATGAAATCATGTATGCATTATTGCATGCCAAACAAAGAGTTAAAGCTTTTCACATCCGGGTTGCTTTTAGGCTCTATGGTCATCACTTGAAACTTTAACACATAGTATATATTTAAACCATCTCTTAATACATACATTGCCAATTGCATTTTAACAATATAAGTTGTTGTAAATTGATTATCTTAATGCCTTATAACTGTTTATTTTAACAGATGCCAACATAATTTTTAGAACCGTGAGAACCAACCATCTTCGGAAGAAGAGTACCCAGTCCTAGTGAGAGCTCGACTGTTTTCGGTGTACCCCACCGCCAACGCATATATTCTGTGTCGTCGTTGATATCGTTGTGACGAAATCTTGGACAAACTGTTTATTTTGTAGTATGGCATAGGAAGCATGATAAATCTGTTCATTTTTCAGGGAGTATGATGCTTTAATTAACTTATTTCACGAATTGTTAAACGACATTAACAAGGGAAAAAGTATTTCCAGGCATTTTTCTTCAGTTGATCGTCTATAGAAAACACATTCGAGACGGGGTCATTGCATTTACAATTGAGCATCATTATTCATATAGTCGCGTGACATTCTATAAAAAATACTTAACATTTTGACGAAATGGACCAAATTTTACATGCAAACCTATTGTACTATGCTAAAAAAATACTTTGAAGTACAAATGTGCTTTGAATTTGTATTCCTTGAATGACTTTTAAGTGTGAGCGGGTCAAGTTGGAGCGTTTCTTGAAAGATAACCAAATATTCGTGTATGAAATAAGCGGCTGTCTCAGTTTTGAATTTTCATACATTACAAACTTTAGCACTGAACAGTCTCCATGCGACATTATTGATTACACATGCCGGAATTTGAAAACTTGTGGCTTGGTCATACAACACTTTTTGTTATTTCAAATTTTTTATCTAACAAATCTTAAGTATAAATCAATAACCAAATGACGTTTCAGATATCACCAGATTCCACTAAATCGCATCGGATTTTTAAAATTTTCGCCCCCCCCTCTCGTGGTCTCCGCCTGTTCGTGCCTTTGGCACTCGTGCCTCGCAAACTTATTGGACATCAACATTTAAGGTATCCTGGCTACGTCCCTGGGTTTTTAACATCTTTTTTAAAATCGTTTTTGCATCATGAATTCAGGACTGTTCACAGGGCTATGGGGCGGAAAATTTAGGTGGATAATGGCCCTTATTATTATTCGGGATATGATATGGATGACTCGATGACGGTAAAGGCCGGATTGGACTAAAACAGCGGTATGTGCAGAAGAGCATGGGTAAAGTTAACCCGTTTGGACCCTGAATATGCGAATAAACGTTGATCATCGGGTTCGTATTTCGGTCGTCACTGCCGATGACGGACAACGGCGCCCGACGGTAGGGGTTTGAGCAACAATTTCAGAGCCTCAGCGGATTTACATAAATGCCTTCGGGGACACGTTAGACTGAGCGAAATTCAACCATACAAACTAAGAAATGTCATAGAAATGTAACATTGCAGCACCGTCCTCTTACCCAAAATTTCACATTATTTATGTTTCGCCTGATACTGAATGACAAAAATGTATGCGAGCCGGGATCTAGGACTGTACGTAGTTTCGAACATACAAATATCGGTTGTACACAATTTTCATTGAATTTCTGTATAGCAAAGATGAAAAAACTCTTCATCTGTTGTTCACGACATATTCCTGTTGTGAGCAAAGTTTTGACAGACAGTATAGGCTAATATAATATCAGTCTGCACAGCTGTGCAGTTTGATCCTAGCATAAACTGCCGATTTCTACTTGATTTTTGTGGTGGAAATTCTGAACCAGTACTGGTGATATGTCAAAATAAAAGGAAAGTTGTTAGAAATATTTAAATCGTGACAGCAGGTTATTGTTTTGTAAGACTAGGGAAACGAGCCCCCTTTTTAGTATGTTCGAACCCCCTTTACAGAAATCCTTGATCCGCTACTGTAGCCTTGTTCGATTTGTTGCGAACGGATGAAAATGCCTGTTACAGAAATTCTGTGGCTATAGGCATAGAAAAGATCACTCTTAGATTATTAAGGTGTGGATTTCAAGCTTGAATATATACATGTTTAAGGTAGTACACGTAATAGTTCTGCAATATTTCGGAACTCATGAACATTCACAATATTAACCTAGGTTTCATAATGAAATCACTAGGAAACCTCGGTTAACACGTTTCAAGTCCATGACTTCCGAAAAGTTGTGGAAATATTGCGGTCCAACTACCTTATATACTAAATATGAAACATTTTGTCTTTATCATTCAAACATTTTACCAAATGAAATCTGATAGGGTATGCATTTTTGTGTATCTGATGTCCCATCAGTTTTAAATTGAACATTTTAACCATAGGCTAGATGCAACACTTGCAACAAGGAAGTTGAAAAAATAAATACCGTGACTCGAGTCACGTGTGTATTGACCATTGGTCCACAATATGTCATCTTGACAGTAATTACTTGAAAAGTGAATTTTCACAATACGGTAAATTTAATGTGACAGTTTTCATTTATTGGGATATTGATAAAATATTAATCAAAGATATTTGAAAAATATTGAGGAGTTTTACGCGGTATATCTATGGTAAGATAGACATTGTTCTATGGTTATTGATAATTTAACCCTTACCCTGCTAAATTTGATTTTTTTTCAACCAGTCTAAAATTATTCCAAAAATAATGAAGTAGAAATCAGCCCTGCGCTCAGGATGAAAACGTTAGCGAAGCGTTTCCGAAATGATACCTCGCTTTGCACGTATGTGCACGTGCAAAGCGGGGTATCATCTCAAAGCGCTCGCGAAACGTTTTTACATCCTGAACACAGGGCTGGTAGTGAAGGTTTAGACCAGACTGCATGCTTAAGCAGGCTGATCTTAACCGTATGATACTGTCTGCTAAAGTTTTGAAAACATTAAGAATGAGATGGGTTTTATTTTCTTTCTTCTATCAAAAGCGAGTTTTCCGTAAATGATTAAAAATTTAATCAACACTTCAATGAAAATACATTTTGAGTGGATAGTTGTTTTTTTTTCGCGCGGGATAAATTAGCTTTATTAAATTATATCAAAATAGAAACCTAATTCGTCTACTTTCGGCATATATCACCATAAAGTATCAAATGAAGAGCTTCGTTGTTGGAATGATGCTTTACGACGGCTTCAACGTTCCTTCAGTTATTTCTCGGCGGCTAGAGCACGCAACAATGGATTTCTTTAATTTAGCACACCAGGGGCCAGTTTCATCAAAACATTTAGGACACATTTTTGTCTTACCGATGACTTACCACATATTTAGGATAAATTTCAGGTATCACCAATCTATCAATCCCTATGTGAAGTTATTATTGATGTTACGGTTTTGAAAGTCATCAGTAAGACAAAAATACGTCTTAAATGTTTTGATGAAACTGGCCCCAGTAATACAATTACATCCTTTCCTATCCTTCAGAGCCGCCGTCATAGCGCAGTTGGTAGCGCGTCGGACTGTCAAACTAGAGGTCACGGGTTCGATCCCCGACGGCGGCACTCATTCTTTCCGACTATTTGTCTCTCGCCAATGGGTCGATAATCGTAGATCTATGTGAGATAGTAGCTGGAGGCTAGGAAAGGATGCAATGGTAGTACTGGCGTGAGAAATACCAGGAATCCATTGTTAGGTGCTCCAGCCGCCGCGATATAACTGAAATAATGTTGAAAGCGGCGTAAAACCCCATTCAATCAATCAATTTCCTATCCTCCAGCTGCTATCGTAGATAGCCACATAGGTCTACGATTACCGACTCATTGGTGGGAGACAAATAGTCGGTAAATATGAGTGTCGCCGTCGGTATTCGAAACTTGAACTTTTTGAATGATTGTCCCGCACGCGGTACCAGTCTTCACTATGACGCTAAATTGAAGAGAATATTGTTTTTGTTTTCATTAAAGTATTAAACGGAAAATAGATAAATGACCAAGTTCGAGTACGTGAAGCAGATTCATGCAAGGTTTTGATTTGATTTTCGTTTTCATACCTTGTCTTCAACGTTTTATTTCATCCTTTAAGTGAATTTTTCATAGCTACCCGTTTTAAGTAGAGTTTAACCCAGGCCCTACTACACCTAAGTTTCCTTCTTTCAATACTGTTAACAACATCGTGGAATTGACAACTTGAATGATTCCGGAATGAATTGGGAATGAATTTGAATATGTACGTGGAGCGAGTTTGAATGAGATACAAGGGAAGAAATACAAAATCTATAATTTTGTCGACATTGTAGGAAACTATCGATATTTATTACCTCCCTTTAAAAAGTTCTACGCACTTTTCTATTGATTTTTGTCTTTACGATCCAATCAGACGCTTAAAAATCCACACCAGCCAATAAAATCGAAGAATGATACATTCGATTTAAAAAAGTGGTCGTTTTGAACGATTTTGAAGTGTCTTTGAACGCTTTCGGAGAGTCTTTGAATAGTGGGAGAGAGCGTTTGGAATGAATGAATGAAACACTGAGCGGATGATTTGGAATGATTTTGATAAAAATATTTTTATTTCACAATGTAACTAACTGTAGATATAATTATGATGGCAGCATTTCTTTATTCGTATTTTGACAGATAAGTGTCCCGTTACGCGGCTATGGGCCATTTGTTAATTCATAGAATTTATAGGTGGCAAGGGTTTGGCACTGTAAGGTAGTGGATCCGTAATAGATTTGCAACGTCTCTGAAGTAATGAATTTTAACAGTGTTAACCGAGGTTTCCTAATAATTTTCATTAGGAAACCTCGGTTAACATTGTAACAGAATATGTGGTCCGAAATGTTGCGGAACTATAACGGGTCCACTACCTTTAAGTTTTTTTTTGTCCACAAACCTGCAGGGCATGCTTGTTCTAAATTTTGAAGGCCCCAGCTAGTAGCAACAGGTTCTATGATAAGGCATTATATCAAAATTAAATAGCATTAATAAGTCTTAAAGAAAAGCAAATCATTGGAAGGAAAACAACGTGGAAAAAGAAAAAAAGCTTGACATGAGCAATTTCTTCTTTTTACTACAATGTTTTCCTTCTTGTAATGAAAATCTGAAAATGGAAATAAGCAATTTTATATAATCAAATCTTCCAGGATTAGAAATAAAGAAGAATAACTACATGCACGGATGACCTATAACTTTGCAGCTTCTGTCAGTCCTTCGTAATATTCACAGGCCTCGGGCCCGAGAACTGGTGTAAGTGACAAGCCCTGAGACTCGTCACGCGAAAAAGAGAAAAGCGAACAGTACTGGCCCTAGACACACTGCATGTATATGGCTACAAATATGTACTTCGTTGACTGTTTCATGCGGAGTCATCAATTAGCGAGCTTCGTAGTCTGGCCAATGTCGAAACTTTATATATTATTATCTTCAGGCTGCGCTGACACGGAGATATACATACCTAGTGCTGATATTGGCGGCATACACCATCCTTATTTTAGTGACAAAATGGGCGTTCTTCTCACAGGTAAACTATTACACCATCCTGATTTTAGTGACGAAATGGGCGTTCTTCTCACAGGTAAACTGTTACACCATCCTGATTTTAGTGACGAAATGGGCGTTCTTCTCACAGGTAAACTATTACACCATCCTGATTTTAGTGACGAAATGGGCGTTCTTCTCACAGGTAAACTGTTACACCATCCTTATTCTAGTGACGAAATGGGCGTGCAGATCACAGGTAAATTATTACACCATCCTGCTTTTAGTGACGAAATGGGCGTTCTTCTCACAGGTAAACTGTTACACCATCCTTATTCTAGTGACGAAATGGGCGTGCAGATCACAGGTAAATTATTACACCATCCTGCTTTTAGTGAGAAAATGAGCGTTTTTCTCACAGGTAGACTATCACACCATCCTGGTTTGAGGGACAAAATGGGCGTTCTTCTCACAGGTAAATTATTACATCATCCTGGTTTTAGTGACAAAATTGGCGTTTTTCTCACAGGTAATCTATCATATGTCATTAAACTCTTAATTATATGCAGATCGATCGCTGTAAACGCCCTCTTGCATCCGACGTGGCAGATCGTCCAGGATATATAGCGTTGCAAACGCGAATAATATACGATAAAGAATATAAAAGAAAAGTAAATCATTTGTGGTTTCCATGTATACATGTCGCAACTATAGCACGAAAGACCTAGATTTAAGAAAATCAGTCACCCGTCCGAGAATATTTTGATACTTGTTAAAATTGGTAAGAGTCAAAGGTAAACCTTGTAAGATACATTATATTTAGTGTGCATGAGAACTGCAATTGGACGCAATAGTGCCAGAAGTCAATAATTGCCAGTACAATGTAAAAAAAAGATGACCAGTCAAGCGAAAAGGGACCATCTGGGTTGTGCGTAAACCACAGACTACGCAGACTGCGCATGCGGACAGGGTTCGATATTTTCGCAATTAGGTGATTTTCGGATTATAAAATGACCATTAATACTTCCTGTAAAGGATTTTAAAATACGACCGCTGTTTTAAAAGCCTTGATGGATCGGATCTCTTTTTAAAATGTTTTTTTGACGTAATTCCATGATGGTCCCTTTTTGTATGACGGATCATAAATATTCTTCTGCCGACCTACATCAAAAACGCAAAATTCTGCCTTTTTCGTTACAGCAAGATTATGTAACGCTTAATGTATTAAAAAAAAAACAAAACAAAAAAACAAGCACATGACCACAAATCCATTCGTAGAAAATACGGATATTTTCTGTATAAGAGAACCATTTTCAGACTTTCTGTATGTAAAACAATTAGACGCCGCAGGTCATATATACTCACGAGCAATGAAACGCACCACCTGAATTTTTCTCGTACATTTATTTAATGTACAGAAACTTAAGATATGCATATTACCAATCTAAATACATTTGTAATGGACAATTTACTACACAATAATGTTAGAGCAAGCTCGGAAACGGTTGACGGTTTTTGAACCACTGACTCAAGAAAAAAGTTAAAAATCGTAAATCTTAAATCTGCAAAGCAGGTTTGCAAATTCTTTTTATTGTTCGAATTTTTTGTAACATAACCTCTAACCCGGCACAAAATGCTGGCTATTGCTTTGTGGAACGATTGCCGTAGTCTAGACAGTTGATTCATGCATAGGCTAACACTCATTAATTTCTATGTCTATACTGTACCTTCGGCGTCGCTGATGGATCTAAACATGTCGTTTGGGGTTCAAATCACTCTAAAACACGAGAACCAAAAGGTTATTTAAGATTATTTGATTTTAATGAAAAATTACCTCCTGTTCTTAGTTAATCCCGAACCATACATGTAAGTTGAGATCGCTTTACTGCTGTTTGCTTAGAACAAATGTGAAATCTTACGTCGTATATTCACTCTCTAAGAAACAGTACTTTAAATTATGCAATTTAAAACTTGTTTCAAAAATACAATTAAATGAACAAGCCAAAAGGGCCTTTTGAATGACTACCAAACAAACAGCGACGTCTTAAGGTTGATGTTAAGACATACAATGTCTACATGTTCCTTTATATGTTAAAAGACGAAAAAAAAAAGGAGTCGATTGAAAATTTTACAATTTAGGATAGTTTGTGCAAGTTTCTGGGTGGTGCGTTTTCATTGCGCTTGAGTATATATAAGTCATTATCATATTAAGGCAGCTACAACTTTATAGCATTTGGTCGAAAAAAAAAAAGCAATTTTACTTAAAATTTCAGTTGTATCTTTCCATGGACCAAGGATTAACAGACCGAAATGGAGCCGTAGATATCAAACAGAAACAAAGTCAGGAGACAGGAAATGACATCACGGGATCGGTTTCCGGTAGACACCAAAGACAAGCTGAAACATTGACCGAAGTCACAAGTACAGCAGAGAACCAAAAAGGGCTTAAAAAATTAATTCCGGGGGTAAGAACGTCGACAAAACTTAACGATAGACTGAGAAGTCAACAGTTTTTATCAGCAGTGTTTTCTTCCTTCCTTCATCCCTGAACTTAAAGAGGGCTGTTTCGATTTTGGAGCTTGGATTATTGCACCTTCACCTCAATTCAATTCATAGAATTACAAGGGTGACAATGTGCAGGAGATTAACCTGAACAATTATGGCGAAAAAGGCTACGTGGACTGGATGGTGAGCGAAATGTAGAGAGGGATTCTAGAGTTGTTGTATCAATCTTTTTGAATGGAACTTTGCTAGTTTCATAAAAGCTTTTCTGACTAAAACACGGCAAATGTGACAAAAATTTAAGTCAGATTCAATCATCTAGTTCACGTGGTTATGAGGCATAATACGTCCAAACGAAATGATCGCTGTCTAATCGCCGGACAATTCTATAACATCTCCGACCAAACACTTCTAATTCGACGAATTACTGCCGAAGAATAGAATGCTTATTGTCTATCGATCATTGATCGGCAATAATATCTGTAGAGTAGACCATCATTTGTTTGCGTAATGCAATCTCGTTAGTTGCAGAACAACTGTCGACAAAGGCTTTAGTAAATCAAATGCATCAAAGTTGCAAGTTAATTGTAAAATAACTTTTAAAAAGAGAATATCGATGGCTCAGCGCGAAACAGTTGTAACTCCCTATATGTTTATAGGGAGTTACAACCGTTTCGAGCTGAGCCATCGATATAGCGTGGCACTGAAGAAGTAGAGGAAATATAAGTCAATTATAATCTGCAATATTGAATTGCAGAAATGGATTTTTGATTGGTAAACTAACTTTGTACGCTAGTTTTAAGTATCACTGTATTGCTTGCAAAACAACGTTTTTTTGTTTTTGTTTTGCTTTATTCCACAAGTTAACAGAATCAAATATAGCTTAGAAATGTCAAAATTGTAAAAATTTTAAAAAGATTTTTTTACTTATATAGTGAATAAATCGACATGTTGAATTTACAAATTTTCCTTGCTTTATTTGTTGCGTTTTAAAACATAAATCATCAGTTATATGTACGCTGATGGGGATCCACATTAATTTCTCCCCAAAGTGTATTTTATTTTTGTTGAGTGAAAAACCTTTCAATATCAATTACGGGCATCTAGAGTCATCGTTTTCAAAAATTTTAATATGTATCGATATTACCTTTTTTAAGAAACTTAACAACGGCGAAAATAATCGACCAGCCCCGATTTGTAGAAAAGATAATTGGATAAATATAGATCGGAAGTTATTTTCAACCATACTAGCTTGTTTTACCAATTGAAACAGTATCCTGATTGGCTGAAATGAACTTCCGTCTGAAACACTCTCTCAGCTCATAAACAATCCAAACAGACGCAATCAGAGATTTATCATCTTCACGAGTCAAGGGGTATCGAATCGATAGCTTCTTCTCGAATAGTAAGATAAGTAAAACGTTCGTAACCCTTGGTTCGACAAGATGGAAATTTATTACCTCCCCTATAGTCTCATTTTAACTCGCGTCTAACACCCATTCTTATTCCGCGGTAATTCCAAAACCATTCATATTGTCATATAAAGGATATTATTTGCTGTATCAACACAAATACAGCCCTGTGTTCAGGATGTAAACACGTTTCGCAAGCGCTTTGACATGATACCCTGCTTTGCACGTGCACATAGTGCAAAGCGATGTATCATTTCGAAAGCGCTTCGCTAACGCTTTCATCCTGAACGCAGGGCAGATGTCAGCATGGCATGAACATTTATATATTTTTTGTGGTTTTCGAGGTGGCGGTATCTGGGTGATTTGTCAGTGCGGTTTGTGTATGTATGGTGTGTGCAACCATTCCCACACCACACTACGTCATTTTTGGTGGTTTAAGCGGGGGCAGTTTTCTAGGTGATTTGTCGGGAGAGTTTGTATAAGTCTGTGAGAATTGTTTGTCATTTTCTCTCTCCGATATCATTTCTTCCTCGTGTTCCTTAATCAGCTGTCTTTTAAGTCTCCTCTCTCCATTAATAAACTCTCTGAAAAATAATAGAGAAATCATAATGTACAGTTTTTTAGGATTTGGCTTTTATCATTCATTTCATTCTCAGCAAAATCTTTGATATATGAGTTTGAAATAAATATAAAATTCTTCAAAGAAATCATTATTATTACCCTTTAAATTTGTCGGGTGTGCACCCATATGCAAAACGTTAAAATTAAGAGTCAATACAAGATTAAAAAAAAAAACAAAAACAAAAAAACAAAACCAAAACAAAACGCTCAAAATGCACCCGCGTAGTTTCTGATCTGTATTAGGGTTCTATTGCAATTGCATTTAAAAGGTTAAATATATCAACCCTTATTTTCTTAACTAAAATGTAGTATTGACAAAAATAGTAAGATGGTCAAAAGACTTTCAGCCTAAATGCTAATGTAAAAGTTTGTATTTTGAGAATCCAAAAATTGCAAGCGAACTAAAAGTGTAATCTACACAAATAAGTGAATTTAATGAATCACAGTGTATAACCATACAATGGCAAGCATATATATAAAGAACAGAAGCAGGCAGTTAAAGCTTATTAGTATTTCATTTTATCTTATATCTAAACAAATATCCGTGTGATGTATGTAACATCCCATATGAATTTTCTTTTTTATAATATCACACGGGTATTTGTAGAAAAATGACAAAAATGCGGTTATTTTTAGAAACTTGTTTTTCTGATAGAAACATTGACGAAAGCAAGGCAAATAGAGGTTATAGGATAAATATAAAACGTACTTAGTGTATTGTATGAACAAATATCTAACTTGGCTGTTGGAATTGATAATCAGCTCGACTGAGCCTCGATAATTGTCAATTCCCCCAACCTCGCTAGATATTATTTCCGGCGATACTGAAGTTCAGCAGAAAATCACTAAAATTTCAACACTAACGACATCAAAGTACGAGAGATTAGTTTTAAAAGCACGTTGTTAGTTCGGTATGAGCAGAAGAGATGCTATCTACGGATACATCGAGAAAACACCATAGTCGCAGAATATGAATAAGCCATTGCAGTTTTAAATGCATTAACCTGAATCTTTTTGATGTCATACAGCCCGTCACAAACTCGATTTCACCAGACAATTTGGTTCTTAAAAGCCTGTAAATAACGAAGTATTTTAGAAATGTATGTAATGTTAAAAATAATTCTATTTTCGTGTCGTGAATGCAATTCTAATATACTCTAGATCCTACAAAATGGGATGAGTTGAGAATTTCAGAATACTTAAACAGTATGTTGTCTTGTAAACGGATAATTCCATCTGATAGTGTGCGTTATCATATACTGGGTGTTTGTTTAAAACAAAATAACATTATAAGTAGAATAGGCTTTTTTGGTTCGATTGTATACAAAAGTACTGTTATCACAAGTCAAAATAGCGTTTTCGAGTTATGGTTCCGCAAAAAGGAATGAGGTTTGAGGAACAGTTATCTCCCATCATTTTCAATGAAAAATTGATCTTTTATCACTCACTTGAAATTGCTGGTCTATATTTAACTGGAACACGGTATTGTGATTACAGTATGTTTATATACCGTCGACGAGTCAAAACAGTTTATTTTACATCAACGGCTACATTTGTTTGCAAGAACTCAGATGTTTCAAGAATAATTCAAAGGCTAGTTGACACCTTCCAATATAACTGAATGTTCTACTTACAATAAATCCACTTCTCCATCTTTATTTGTATCTAAATAACCCATTACACTATCTAGTGCTGAATCGCTGATGGCGAATCCTTCCATCTAAACGTACAGAGTAAAGAACATTATTATTTGTGTTCAAATACATTTTTTCTTTTCTTTCTTTCTTTTTTTATATTTGCTTGATTAGATTGTCTTAAAGCCTAAATGAAAATAAAGATTTAAATCATGGTTTACATTTGCCACGACCCCCTTACCGCAATGTCGTAGCCTGCATTGTTATTTTTTTTTAAACTTTTTGTAATCAAACGATGTTTTTGTACGTTATTAAACGTGCACAAAATTGCCTGAAGCGCGGAGAATGCAAGACAATCGTAAGATAATTTCGCGGTCCCCACACGGAGACCGCAATATGAGTCAATAAGTTTTGTCGGAGACTATACGACCGTCGCACGGTCTCCGAGAGTTGATTCCGCAGGGACTTAGGATGATACGACGTTTTACAGGCAGAACATCGCATAGTGACCGTCAGATGTATTCAGGCGTCGCATGGGCTCCGTAGGCCAAATATTTACTGGATCTACGTTTTAAAACCCTAACTGCATTCGTTACGGTGTTATTTGCATTGGATTTTGAAGTTTCTTTAAATTTAAATAAGTAATGAGTAGCGAAGTAGTGACTGTTACAGATATCTACCATTCATATTTGTACGTAATGAGATCAAGTACACCGTAACAAGAAGTTATGTCTAATTTCTTACCTCGAAGGCGTATTTCATTTCATCACGTGACAGGAAGTTGTTACTATCTTTATCCACTTTCAAGAAGAGGTCAATGGTTCGTAAATGTTCTTTCATAAAATATAAAATTCGGACTGGGTCGATGTTGAAGATATTTTTGGGATCAATTTGTGTCACTACGCCCTTGCTCAGAGGCAATGCTGTATCGTATCGTACTATAAATATACGGTTTTCCTGTATCTGTTTTAATATCTCGTTAAAGTCTCTATCCACGACTATACCCTACAAATAAAAAATGATAACAAATAAATAAATAAAATCATATATCGAGAATAAAATGTAAGAATGTTGTCATACTATATTTGAATTGAAATTCCGATACAGTTGATACATCATTTATGAAAAGGCGATAACTTTGAAATACAAATGATTTACTTTGATATGGCCCCGCGGAATGTGCTGGCTGATCAGTATTTAAATTTCTTTTTCGTTTTAAAAGGTTTCTTCTATGATAATTGCAATCTAATAAAATAAAGAATTTTGATTGGTTTAAATCGCATCACGTGGGGAAATCCATTGCACTTTATTTCTGTATAAAATGCAATAGGTCTATCGGGAAACCCCCGACCTTCGATCTGCATGTCCTGTGTTGTAGGAACTCGAAAACACCTCATTCCCCATCCATATCGTAATATTGCTATTTAATATAATAGAATGTTTTCGAAAGAATTTATGATTAAAAGCATGCAGTTCAGATTCTGAGTCGATGTTTACAGCGAGTCGACGAAGACCACCAAGCAACCCTCTCAGCTACGCCCGATCACGATAGTTTCAGTTTAAAATGCAGAATAACTTTTCAAAATTATGATAAGATCATAAGTACCTCTACGAATGTTAATTTGTCGTTTATTTGTGTACCATTTGTTTAACTTTATGCCGTTTAACTTCGATGACGAGAAAAAATACACGATCTAAAAATAGATTGTGTAATACACGCAGTAAGTAGACTCGAAACTTTAATGTTTAGCCGAGTATTTTTATAGTTTCTAAGACCAAGAGGATTGCAATTATAAGGGCAGAGTGTCTTTTTCACAGCGTTTATTGGGGTATAAAGTGCAATTGCCTTAGCACATGGCTTAAACATAACGCCCTACGGGCGTTATTTGCCATGTGCTAAGGCAATTGCACTTTATACCCCAATAAACGCAGTGAAAAAGACACTCATCCCTATAATGCCTTCTTATATGAATAACGCATTTAATTTCAATCACAGAAATTGAATCAGTTTTGAGTATTATTATATACCTCTAGGTCTAGTTCCTTTAGATTACTTTCTTTCCATTGTAATACTTTTGACAACAATACACTTGTCATGTTGGCTGTAATAGGGTTTCCACCAAGCTGTAATATTGAAAAAAAAAAAAAAAAAAAGATTTTAGGGTTTCTTCTCAACATGTACTTATCATTTTTAGTATTGGCCTGCAATTATATTACAGATAGAAACATCGTGAAATTGACAAGTTAAATGACTTTGGAATAATATTGAATGAATGTGTTGGGCGAGCCTTGAATGAAATTTAAGGGAGGCAATTCAATATCGGTAATTTCGTCCTACTTGGACGAAATTAGCAATATGTACGGCCTCCCTTTAAAAATGTCTACATACTTTACAATTTGTGTGTCTCCATGAACCGTTCGACTTTTAAATCCACATTAGACAAAAATAATCGTACATAATTTGATAAATTTCAAAGATTTTTTTAATCTTTTTGATCGATTTTATAATTATTTTAAATTATTTCGGAGCTATTCGAGTAAATGTATGGAGCACCGGGCGATTGATTTGGAATGGTTTTGATCGAGATGAATGTCAATTTCACGATGTGATGTACTGTATTACGAAAAAATCCCCATCGGTTACCAATCGAAAAACGGATGGTTCAAACCAGCCGTTTTGTGTTGGATTTTTCTTTAAATAATCTCTTAGAAACATATATTATGTTGATGATGAAAAAACTACCAATATTTCGTCATTTCTGAGATATAAGCCTATGTTTGCAATAACACAGAACATATGATGAAGGATCCAAGAAACAAACATCATTTATAAAGACTAAGACAGATGCACGGAATAGATTAAAGAACATCACTAACCTTCAATGTTGTAAGTGTTTTATTTTTATCCATTCCTTTGATGAGTTCAAAAACAGCTTGAGGATATATTCGGTTATGTGAGAGGTCTAAATTCTGTAAGGTTGTATTTTCCTTAAGGGCAACCCCCATCGCCGAACTCCCTTCATATGAAAACCCGTTCCAACCCAAGTTTATACTCTCTAGCGATCTGTTTTTCTGCAAGGGAATAAGATAAGTAAACTATTCCTGCCAATGCCTGTATCAAATTAGTAACATCGGAAAATTATAAGGCGAATCATTTTGGAATAATTATGGAATAAATTTAAATGAGTGGGGGGTCGAGATTTGAATAAAATTAAGGGGATGCAATATGAAAACGCTCATTTCGCCCCCTTTTAATAAGATCCACTTACTTTTCACTTCATTTATAATCCGCACAAGGCAATAAAATCGTGGAACGATTCGATCGGTATTAATGAATCGTTGATTGTTTTGAATGACTTCGAAACGTTTTTTTTAACGATTTCGGAGCTATTTTTAGTGGTTTTGTACAGTTAGTTACATCGTAAAATTGACATTCATCTCGATCAAAATCATTCTGAATCGCTCACTCAGCGCTTCACTCATTCCAAACACTCACTTAACCATTCAAAAACGCTCAAAATGACTAAAAAATAATATGAAATAAGGCAAAGCCTTAAAAGCGAGCGCAGCAATTTGTGTAGTGGTTGACAAATTATTTGTTACGAGAGAGAGAGAGAGAGAAGGAGAGAGAGAGACAGAGAGAGAGAGAGAGAGAGAGAGAGAGAGAGAGAGAGAGAGAGAGAGAGAGAGAGAGAGAGAGAGAGAGAGAGAGAGAGAGGGAGGAGAGAGAGAGAGAGAGAGAGAGAGAGAGAGAGAGAGAGAGAGAGAGAGAGAGAGAGAGAGAGAGAGAGAGAGAGAGAGAGAGAGAGAGCATTATGTATTTTATAGTTTAGTGCGTAATTCCAGGATCTAAAAGTTGCGAGATCAATTTTCAATTATTGCACGTTTCATTCTGTTATGTCTAACTGAAAACAAATTAAGTGACGTAAGATTTTCGCAAATCAACTTGCACCTTACCTTTTATTCAATTTTATTCTCTGGTAAAAAACAAACCAAACTTTTGTAATTTCTCTCCTTGAAAAAGCTGAAGTCATCACAGATACTAGACTGAAAGTGACTTAGTCATAGAGTAAATTTATGTGAACAACAGACAAAAGAAATCATTATTTCTGGACTGGATGAGATTTCCCAAATTGTTAAAAAAAAAAAAAAAAAAAAAAAGGAAAAATTAATGAGCCTGTATTTCTGTAGCAAGATTCAAATATCAATGTTTAAATTCTGATTGTATATGGCTTACTTAACATTTCTAATTTGAAATCGTAGGTTTAGCAGACCTAAATTTCGTTCATTTAAATGAAGCTGATAAACTTACAGCTTTTGAATACAATAACGCGATAAGAACTCGCCTTGATTAAAACATTTCTAAGGAACTGCTTGAAATTCCCCATAGAGTCTGCATTTTCTACATGGATCTACATAGGGTAATAAATTTCACTAAATTATAAAATAGGCTACTACCTTGTCTATTTTATTTAAGTACCATTACATAACACCAATAATGTATTGAGTAGATGTATGTTTGTGATGTACAATCTATTCCTCCAATACTTAATGATCCGTTCATCAGTCAAGAGATTAAGTTTCATAGCTCTATGAAATAGAGACATAACTTCTTCATAAACTAAGATTTAATCACATTTAGCAAAAGCGTAAAGATTTATCACTAAAAGCAAACATTGTTAATGGGGCCACTTTCAGCGGAAGTTATTAAAAAAAAACTGTGTACTCAAACATGTTTTCATTTTGGCAAATAAGAATGCATAATTCTTTTTGAACATTACTGGAATTACACTATTATATTATCTTCAGGTTTAAAAAATGCTCTTGAAAACGGGTCCTTGTACATGCGGCAAAAACAACAAAAGACAAACATATTAACATAAACTTTTCAAACTAGCATTTCCTTCTTTCCCACAGTGTTTTCTCATGACCTAAAAAAATAATAAATTGTTACATTCTTCTTTTTGTTATTACAAGGCAACTACAGTCACTCTTTTCTTAATTAACACATTGAAAATCGTAAGAACTATCTTGCATGCATAACAAGGCCTCAAGTCTTTGATTGAAATGTTTTAATTTCCGGACTAAATATTCGTGACGTCATTGGCCATTATTGATGACGTCAAGAATGTTTGTGTTGACATTTTAATTTAAACATGCATGCATCATGTAAATCTGGGGGTTTAACATATTTCTAGGTCGTATACGTGTTTGGACTAAAGGTAAGGGTGTTAAAATTAGCCTTGTCATTCTGTACAACTAACACTAAAGAACATTTTGTGGGAATGACCGCGTGAATCGCTTCGGTCGGCCTCGCTTTTGGCTTTGTTTTGGGCTTCCGGTAGAAAATATAACTTTTATAGAAACCTCGTTTTAACGGGATAGCTTAAATTAATTTTCAATTTTTAAATCTTTCTTTTACGAACGATACGTCGAGATATTTTTTCAATAGAATTTTTGACTTTTTTTCTATCCTGCAAGTGAATTCACCCCGGATGAGAAATGACACGATCTTTTCGTTTGACAGTAAATAGAATAGAATAGAATAACACACGTTACCATAAACGCTCGCTTCGCGCTCACGGCCTTCGGCCGTTCGCGAGCTGCGCTCGCTATAAGATATACAACTACCTTCAAAATTAATAAAACAAGAACAAAATCGCGATTTCACTGATATAATAGAAATTTAAAACGTCTGTTTGGTTCTTGATGAAAAGGGAAGCTATTTAAAGATCATCTTTGCATATTTTTTATTAAAGGGAGGTAATACATATCGCAAATTTTGTTCATCATGAACAAAATTTTCGATAATGGATCACCTCCCATTAAACTCACTCAAAACTAGCTTCACACACTCATTCAATTTCATTCCTAAATCATTCCAAAATCATTCATCTTGTCAATTTCACGATGTTGTTAACTGTATGTATTGATTGGAGAGTTAGGTCAGGTGTTAGAATTGTTTTGATCGAGATGAATGTCAATTTCACGATGTAACTAACTGCAATTATAAACAAAAATTGTGAATGAAATCGGCAGTATAGGGCGTGGTTGCTGAAATTGTTTTGTTCTTATTCTATCGCACGGTTGCTTTGACTTTCGCGATATTCAGATCATAACTAGACATTTTGTGAATAACATACGCTGTACATGACTTTTCTTTTTTTTTTGAAATAGAAATTCTAGCTAGTTCTGAATAGAACTTGTGATTTCATTTTTTGGTAGGCAACTCTATTGTTGAACCTAAAATTACAAAGCCTGTTTTATTTTTGTATGATATTTGAATATTGATTGGGTTTTACACCGCTTTCAATAATCTTTCAGTTATATCTGGGCGACCGGAGCACCTAACAATGGATTCATGTATTACTCACACCAGTAAAGAGTACTACCATTGCTATCAAACATAGGTCTACGATTATCAAACCGTTGGTGGGAGAAAAACAATCGAAGACGACGAGTGCCGTCGTCGGGGATCGAACCCGGCACCGTAATGATAGTACAACACCAAGAGCATGACACAATCGGAAATTCATGGAGCTACACATTTTGCCAAATAATATAGACATAGTCTTCTTATTAACGTAATTTTAACTTTACAAAGTTTTGTCCTTACATATATTTCAGCAAAACAGCAAGGCCACAAGCACAAACAATGACAATTGAAATACATACATAGAATTTCAACTCATATGTGAATATTCTATAGTGGTAGATCTTTTTAGCTAATGATTAAAGTGAGTTTAAAGCAAAAAGAATTATCTTTTTTTTAGAATAACTTCCTCTGGGTCCAGGATGACACACCGTTTTGTCGCCCTTTACATAGGGCTGTACCACTACAACATACCTTTGATGTATGTAATGCTGACGGGTCTGTAACAAAATCGTGCATTATGTTAGGCAGAAACAGTGTTAGAAAAATTAGCACTGTAGATTTATATCTTTTACAGTAAATAACGGCTGAAAAATCTTATTTTTTGAGAAAGACGAATCATTCTCCAAAATTAAGATTTTTTCAGCCATTATTTAAGAATCTAAAGATATTTATATTAGGATACTTAAACGAGTAGCGTTTGCGACGACGAATGTTTTCACTCTCAGTTTCGAGGGCTGACGCCATTTTAACTGAGTTTTTCAATGGTTTTCCCGTACTTTTAAAAATAGTCCGTCTATGTACATCCGAGGTTGATCGTGAGATTGGCCGAGTGGTGTTCCGAATGAAGGCTGTACGCTTTTGAACAAGAAACTACCGTCTTTGTCCTTTTTTTCATTAGTGTGACAGTTTTAAAAATGGAAAAAAAGTCGTTTCAAAATCTTATTTCTCTTCATTTGATTGAGGCCTTTATGTAAACAAATATAGGAGCATGATGATTACTTACTGCGATACCTTTACAGATACCAATTGCACCATTACCTCGGAGATGATTCCAACTTAAATCTAAATGTTTGAGAGCGATATTATTGGCTGAAACGATAGAAAAGATATTTGCCGTCAGAATCCATATATAAAGCTATTCTTACTAAATGATTTATCACCTTTGTACCCATCACTATCTCTCATTTAGCTCGTCTCTTTTCGAAGAAAACCCGATGCATTGCTATGTATATGTATGCGCAGTTGGGCTTATACATGTAATACATTAAACCTTGTAAAAGCTATAGCATTGGTGTCGTTGTCGTCGTCGTGTTGTTTTCGTCGTCTTCGTACGTAAACTTTGACATTTTGTGATATCTCTGTTTCTACTGAAGGCATTCACTTGATACTTGGCACACATGTTCACCATCAAAAGAGAAATATAAACTATCAAGGGGGATAACTCTAGATGCATTTTGTGGAAATTATGCCCCTTTTTTGACTTAGATTTATTCACCATTCAGCACCCAACAGTCGAGCATAGGCACCCGTAGGCGATACTCTTGTTTAAAACTGGAGTGCCCTCTTTGTCGTAACAGGCACTATGAAATAGATGTTCAGCCCATCATTCTTGTAGAATTCTCAAAATTGAACAACTACTCGTGAGGAAATTAATATATTTAACTGTATAACAACAATTGTGCTAAAATGTATTAAATGAGCCCGAGTGTAACTTTTCCTACAATTTCTTCTCTGTGCAAAGTAAAGCCACAGGCCAGTCTGTGCAGCGGCACAGTCTGACTAAAGTCTTCACTGTGCACTCTTTTGGCAGATACGGTATAAAACACTCTTCCGACGGTCAGATAATTCATTTAATGCCTTGTGTGATTGTCTAGGCTGCAAAGTGTGTGTCCATCGCGTACTCATGAAATTGCTAAAAATGTCACGCACAGGCTCATTAATAAAAGATTGCAGTTTAGGACTACACTTCAGTGTATGTTTAATTAAGAATAATCATGGATGTACCTACCTAATGCTTGTCCAATAAGTATCCCGCTTTCTCGTAGTTCATTTTTACTGACCAATAACTCAGTTATATAGTCTGATGTCTGAAACAAACATAAATCATGCTAAATGAAGAGATATGGGAAGATAAAAAATATTGAAAATATTGAAAAATGGAGATAGTCTACAGTGAAGCAAATAATCGTGTAAAAATCATTATTGGTCTATCAGAATATGTTTTATGAGTACTAACGATTTCAACGATTACCATTAAACTAGGGCTCGTTGTTGATAACGATACAGCATGCAATCGCAGTTCCTATCCCCATCCTTACTCCTACAGTTAGTAACTTCGTGAAATTGACTGTCATTGCGATCAAAGCCATTCTACATCGATCACTTACTGCTCTTTTCATGCAATCCAAACACCTACTTAAACCATTCAAAAACGCTTTAAAATCATTTAATAAATAAGACCAGTAACTACAAATAGCTGGTTTCAATGACATATTTGAAATTCTAAGCGTCTAGTAGATCTATGAAGAAATAAGAAGCTGTTTATAGAACTTGTATGCATATTCTATTCAAGGGAGGTTATAAATATCGCTAATATTATTAACGGGGGGGGGGGGTAATCAATATCGCTAATTTTGTTGTTTTGAACAAAATTAGTGGTACTTGACTAACCTCCCTTTAAAATCACCCAAAACTCACTCATCGCACTAATTCAATTTCTTTCCAAAATCGTTCCAAAATCATTCATCTGATTATTTTCACGATATTGTTAACCGTACCATCAGCACCATCATAGATAGTTTTCTTATAAAATGGTACCTGCTATAATGGTCGCAGTAAAAAAAGTGGTCGTTTAATGACGATGGTCTCTCGAAAAAGATCGACTTTTAATCAATGACAATGATTCTACTCACCTCAATGATCTCTGCTATATACTGTCCATCATTGTCCGTAAATTTGTTACCTGTAAAGATGATATTAATAATGGTGATAATGATATCAACAATAATCATGATGTTTTTTTTGTACAAAGTTAGCTATTTCGGAGCATCGATGCAGAAAACAAACGCATCTGGGCTTGAGATTAAGGCCAAAATTCTGTTTTCATACTCATTTTAATGTATAAACATAAAAGATAATATTAATAAACAACTTATTCATATTATATTCAATTTTCATAGATTTATTTAAATTTGAAATATGAGAAAATTCTTAGTTGAGTCTGAGAAAAGTTTAAATACCTCTGGCCCTAAAAATGCAATTGCAATTGCAATTTAATTACAAAGCCGAATTCAGTTATCTTATGCAAACCGATTATCTAAAACTGCATCAGGATTCAGAAGTATACACCAGGACATTTTTGTAAATATCGCGATATCATAAACGCTTACCACTTAAATCCAACATTTTGAGAGTTTTATTTGTTCTCAGGAATACTGTTAAGTTCTGTAAACCTCGGGAACACAGCCGACAATTATTTAACAACTGGAAAAATAAAAATACAATATAAAATCCAAATTCAAATTCCTTCATTGGTTTAAAAAACCCAGTTATAGGATTGTCACCAAGAACATACATACAACAAATATTCAAGATAGAGCTTATCAAAAGGTACATATCAGATGGGTATATAATCTATGAACCGATATATATAAAATACCAGCATACATATTAAGAGCCAAAGTCAAATCCTGAAAGTATAATTCAAAATCATTGCAACCAGAGCTTGAAGAAAGCTGTTATTGCAGCGCTTCATAATCACAATGACAATACTTGCCCCAAGTTAATCATTTTTATATAATTAATTTTATGATACCTATGACCAATTATAAAGGTAACGATGACCCTAAAAGAATGCATGTCTTAAAATATGTGAAAACTTGACTATCTTAACCCTCATCGAACCTAGTAGTTAGTAGAATCATGAAATTGACAAGATGGATGATTTTGGAATGATTTCGGAATGAAATTAAGTGGGGTCTAATTACGAAATTTTCAATATTATATTACTTTCATTTAACAGAAGCTACAATTTAAAACATCGTGAAATTGACACTCATTCCGATCAAAATTATTCTGAAGCATTCACTAAGTAAAGCGCTCCATTCATTCATTTCAATAACACACACTCAAATCGACCAAAAACGCTCCAAAATCATTGGAAAACATTTTAAAATCGACAAGATTATCAACATATATTCAAGTCGATCAAACTATTCTACGCTTTTATTGGCAGATGCGGACGCACAAATAGAAAGGAACGTATATTTTATGAAAGGGAGGTAATAAATATCGCTAATTTTGTTCATCCTGAACAAAATTAGCGATATGGAATTAGATACTTTTAATTTCACAAAAAACTCGCTCCTCACATTCATTCAATTTCACCCCATTTCTGTTAATGTGTCTTCACAAAACAACCCGACGCTTTAATATCTAAACCAATCAATAAATTCGTAGAATGATTAGATCTGATTGAATGAAATGTTAATCGTTTTGAACGATTTCGAGACGTTTGTTTATGATTTTGGAACGGTTTTGAGTGAGTTATTTGAATGCATTGAATGGAGCGCTAAGCGAGCGGGTTAGAATGGTTTTTATCGAATTGAACGTAATTTCACGAGGTTACTAGCTGAAACATACAGACATAAACAAATATTTCTTTTTAAACAAATATTGTCCGTCTGGATGACATGTTTTTGAACGAAGCAGTAAGAGCATGAAGAATGAGCCTCGATATTTACTGAGCAAATCGAGAGTTTAGCGCAATAATTTTGTTAGTGCCTATAGATATGGGCACTTACTATAGTATTGCACTGACCAATCAAAATGCAATTGGTCGACCGAAATTTCGAATCCATTAATTCATCTAAGCTGTAGTTAGGAAGTTTTTGTCAGCAGAATATAAACAAGTTAAGAATAAATAACATAATTAGATACATACTACGTGGACTAGTGGTGAATATGCGTTGGCAAAATCTGTGATATATTCAACTTCTTTCACACCAACGTTATTCCCACCAAGTTCTAAATACTGGAGGTCCCGGCTCTTTCCTTCCTGGGAAATCAATCAAAATGGATATATTCTTTAATGCTTTTCGGTGAATTATCGAGAACAATGTAAATTATCCTTTGAAAAACTCAACGCCCAACTAGTGAATTTATGAAAATTTTATACCCACTTTTCTTTCATTTCATCCTATTTGAGCACATTTTGTCCTCTTTGTTTGTCTGTATGTCTTTTACTCTGTTTGTCTACCAAGAACTTTAACACTGGCAATTACTTTTTGACTGGTATGCGATAGGGGATTCATATTTTATATGATAAATACTTTAGACAGGACAGTCCTCCTGATGCCAATTTCAAGCTCATCAGACAAGGTCAATGTCGTTTTGGAGGTCAAACATGTGGAAATTGAAACTATAACATTCATTCAAAGCTGACACTACATCTAGGTTAATATATTCTTTTTCTAAATGAGTGTTAAAATTGATTCGACACTAAGAGAACGACAATAAGAGATTTGTATACGTACAATTATTTCTTCATCGTCGTTCACGTAGGCTTCCTGAAATGGATGTAAATATTAGGGTAATGGACCCGTAATAGATCCACGACGTTGTGGAAGTCATGGACTTTAACAGTGTAAACCGAGGTTTCCTAATGACTTCATTAGGAAACATTGGTTAACATTGTGAAATATTATTATAACCGAAATGTTATAAAACTATTAGTGGTCCACTAACCTTGTTATATTTGATAACGAGAATAAATCAGGTTCAAAACTGCCTTATTTAAATATAACTACAGAAAAAGGATTGTTTATTAAGATTTTTATGTTTAGCTTTGTGTAACAAATTACAAGGGTTCGAAGTGGTATAAAAATTTAATTCATACCTCAATATAGAATTGGATATGAATAAATAAAGAATAATTTCTTATTCATTCAGGTATGAATCTTAAACAAACGATTCTGTATAAATCTGCTCCTCGTTTTCGCCTAGAGTGTGACTAGACTTTTAGATTTATAATTCAACAACAGCAACAAAATCTTACAACAACAACACCCAACAACAACAACAACCTCTACCAACAACAACAAAGTGTGTCATTCTCCACACAGATGCATCTACTTACAATAAGCGCCACAAAGAAAGCTCTCATCTCCCGTCGACTCAGGTTATATCCGGCTAGTGATATGGCATTTCTACCGATCTGCTTGAGCACATTTTGTATTGGAACCTTTCCATATTTCTGACACAACTTTTGGTATATAGCTCGACCTCTAATCACGGATCTAGTCACTGCCTCTTCCTCTTTTGGGGTACCCTTCTTTACATCGTCTTCCTCTAAAATGAGATGTTATAGAAACACGATGGCTCAGAGCGATGCAACTGTGACCGTCTATAAACATATAGGCAGTTACAACTCTTTCGTGCTGAACCATCGAATTCTGACGTATGATTGCTTTCTGTTATGCGTACACTAGTGTGTACTTTCGGTAGTTTTTACAGATTATTGTCCATTGGAAAATATTGATCTGATTAAAAAGGTTGATAAATATAATATTATATAACTGCAATGATGACTATTAAAAGTTCCATATCTTAAAAATGATGAAATTACACGTAACCTAAAATAGAACAGAATTGAAGTCTTTGGTTGAAGGGGAGAGAAAGCCGACAGACATCATTTTTCTTGGCTCCTCTGACAATGATTTAATGTTCTTTTTTAAAAAAAATGAAAAAAAAAATATATATATGATACTAGTCACGTTTTCCAAATATTTCATCTTGTCATTTTTTTTTTAATGATAGAAAAGGCCGACTTTATCAATTGTTTAACTTTCGGGATGACAACTCCTTAAATTGTCATAAATAATATTGGATGTATTATCGGCTGGTGGCCTTTATTTACACATTAAAAGAGATACTGTACATTTCAACTGTAAATGTTGTATGACATCGCAAGCATGTCACAAAATGACCATTATCGAACGAGATCGACGACGATGACGAGGATACCATATGAATACCTCGACCTCAGTTTCTCAAAACACGAACAAGCTAATAATTGAACTTTTTCTAGCCAATTTCATCTCACCTTTTCGCCAAAAATATATTGACGGGGGTATATAGCTGACTTATGTACCTATTAATTAGATTTTGTGTAACACAATTTAGCTATCGTGGGGGATGTTTGATTTCGGAACTTCAAAGGTAATGCATATAACAATTCTTTTTTTCAAAAAATATTTATCTTTTTTCAAAACCAGACATAATTGAATATAGACACATCTTAAGATGAATTCTATTAATCTGTTCTAGGTTTAAGATAACAAAGCGCCTCAAACGCATTCACATTGATGCATAAGATATGTATGCTTCATTGGGTAAAACGCGTTCCCATTCCAACGTCCCCGTGCTATTAAAAAATCTTAACAGTACATAGGTACTTACGATGTTTTGATAATGGGAATGCCATGGAAGGGAATGCAAAACTGGAGTATCTTAGTGTACGGTAAAGAATAACTATCCCAAAAGTCTTTTGAATCATCATCATCATCAACAACATTAAGAAGACACACCACCAGCGGCAGCAGCAACAACAGTCGTTTTTACATTTTCCATGTTGAGACTTCGATTTATATTTCGTGTTAATTTCAAAGCTAACCATACGATAAAAACAAGGACGATAATGACGCTACAAACCATCTGTACTATCAAAGTCGTAATCCGCTTCCGGGTCAAAGGTCCTTGGTCTCTGCGCACGTGACGTGAAAGGTTTGGCGAGGTTAAGGCGCGAGGCTCGGTCTCGTCCATTTTTGGAGAGTCGTTTAGATGGTGACTCCACCTCAATACGAGTGGCCCCTCGGGATATAACCCTGCTTCTTGTCATATTCATCTAGAGCTGAAACGATATAGAAGAAGATTTAAGATGATTTTCACCTCAAATGAATGAGTAATTGTCGGATCTCTGACCACGCCCAAATGATCTTCGGCATGGAACAACGACTAAGATTTTTTTAAAACGACACTTTTCCCTTCAAGGTCGTTCAGTTTCAGTAAATCCACACAATTTGAAGTAAAAACAAAACATTCACAAACAACAACAACAAAACCAACAACAAAAAATATAATGAATATAAATACACCCCCCCCCCCCAAAAAAAAAAAAAAAATGCCAACAACAAATAAGACACAAGAAAAATTCACGTCACAGATAAACCATTCCCTGTCATTTAAAAAATAACGTAGAATAACTACTATACTCCCATTTTAAATGCAATGATCCTTTATTTACATTCAAAAGGTGCCAGTACAATGCCGATGGCGGCACTCATCCTTGCCGACTATTTGTCACCCACCAATGGATTGATAATCGTAGACCTATGTGGGATATCAGATGGATGCTAGGAAAGGATGTTTTTGTAGTACTGGTATGAGAAATACCAGAAATGCATTGTCAGGTCCTCGAGTTACCGATAGATAACTGAAAGATTGTTGAAAGCGACGAAAAATCCATTCAAACAAACTTATGCTTGCTCCTGACACGCCACAAAACATACATTATATCTATTTACAAATATCTCGATATGCATTTATCTGCACTTAATTTTGATTTCATAAAGAATTAATCGCACTCCAATATGTTTGAATGGGTAATTAGAAGAGGTTTAAAGAGAGTAAAACTTAATTCATAATACTTCACGAGTCATCAGAAAATGAAATTTTAAAAAAATAATACAAATACTTTGTGTGCTTTCTGAATATTTTAAAAATAAAAAGATGTTCAAGATTTATTATAATTTTTACACATCGTGCGATGCAGTAGAAAAATTGTAACAACCGGGGGATTTTGAGGAAAATTAGTCAATACTTTTTTAACCCTTTGCTGTTTAATCCCTGCTTTTTACGTGCCTGTGATTTTATGATTTAGAAAACATTGGGAAAAAAGAAGAAATTGCTTCTGACAAGCAATTTCTTCTTTTTTTTCCACACTATTTTCTAGCCTACTGAATGGTTATTTTTCAAATTAAATCAACTTTAAATTTTCGTCTGCAAAACCTTTGAATTTGGACAGGTCCAAAATTTTGTAAAACAGGAAAGTGTTAACCAATAGTTCGATTGCGTCGAAAGCTTAAGCTTATGGAGCCGCTCTGAACTACCAATCCTGATGTTTTTACGTGTTTGTGTTTGTGAGAGGTAGTGGCTAAAACCCACTGGTTGTCATTGTATCATATGGTGTAATTGACTTGTACATGTATGACAAATAAACTATGTTTAAACGAAACCCACTTGTAGCAAATTTTTGACTTTTTGTTTAAAATACGCACATCCAGAAAAGTGTGATTGGGGATAAGACTTTTTTATTGTTTATGTTTTTTTAAAGAAAATGAATTATGTTCTCTTTCATTCCATCCCTATTGGTTTTAAGTCAAAAACCTTCGAATCCTTGCTAGATGAGCTGTAACTATCTTTAAAATGAATTCCAATGGTTGAACAACCGTCTGTACGACCTACACAGACAGATGTGTCTATGCCGGGTGCAGAATTCACAGCCAAACCAGGAATAATTTAGATTCAGATTCAGGTAACGTATCAGTCCGTCCATTTCGAGGGGGAATCACAAAACTGTTGCGAATGGCTATTACAAGTTATACGATTTCTTCACGGGGGTATATGACGATTTTTTCCTGCCAGGACAAAAATGATGTCACACGAGCCGTTGGAATTACATCAAGAATTTGACAATATGAATAATTGTGGATCGATTTTGGAATGAACTTAAACGAGTGTGTGGAGCTAGTTTTGAGGAATTTAAAGGAAGGTTAATCAATATCGCCAATTTTGTTCAGGATGAACAAAATTAGCGACATTTATTACCTCCCTTTAATAAAGTATCCAATATATACTATAAATAGCTCCCTATTTCTTCAAATAGAAATTGCTAACAATTTAAATTATGTATGCGAAATCGCATTTTTTTAGCTTCATTTATATTGAATGACGTTGTTTATTCTATATTTATCAGTAAGTTTCGAGCGTTTCTGAATGGTTGTGTGAGTGTTTGGAATGAATGAATGGATCGCTGAGCGAGTGATTACGAATGGTTTTGATCGCGATGTACAAAAACATCCTTTCCTAGCATCCATCTGAAATCCCATTTCACGATGTTGTTCACTGAATCTAGGAAAGATATTTATTTAGTGTGAGGAGTGAGTTTTGAAATGAATTTAAGGGTGGTAATAGAATATCGTAAATTTCGGAATTATGTACATTTCATTACCGCAATTCAGACTCTTAAAAATCCAACCAATAAAAATGAAGAATGATTTGATTTCAGAGCATTTTTTGTTGATTTCAGTGAGTGTTTGGAACAAATGAATGGAGCCCTGGGTGAATGATTCAGAATGATTTTGATTGGAATTATTTTCAATTTCACGATGTTCATAGCTGTAAGATCTAACAATCGATTTGTCCGTCCATTTATGGATAGTCAATTATCTGTATATAAAGATTTTCTGTAAGTAATGGCTTCAACTTTTATTGACCGAACTTTTTAATACGACATAAAGGCTATCAAACTGTTTCCGAAAGCGATTAATTATTTTTGACACTCAATCAAAACGTTTTCCAAACTTTTAATTATTTTCAAATATTTGATTAAAAAGTGTTCTTTTGAGAATGGTATAATCCGGTACAATCCGATATACGGATGCCGACTGATCCTCTGTTTACACAATGGGTACTTGATACCAGGGGTTTTAACAATTGATTTTTTATTATTGAAAAACCCAGTATTTTTTTACAAGTATGTCTTTAATTTGCTTGAAATGTTTGAAACTGTTTTAACAGTATTTCATCCCAATTCGATTTAAGATTATCAAATAATTCCCTGGAAATGAATGACGGATAGACCATTACAGTTAAGAACATCGTGGAATTGACTTGACTTTCTTTCCGATCAATACCATTCTAAATCACTCACTACGAACTCCATTCATTCAATCCGACCTCTCACTCAAACCATTCAAAACGCTAGAAAATCACCGAAAGCGATAAGATCAACAATAACGTTCCAAACAAAAATGGCTCGAAAAATCTGCGATTTCCATGACTAAATTAAATTCAGTTTACATCTGATTGGTTATTGAAAAAAATAGGAAGCTATTTGTATAACTTGTATGCATATTTCATTAAGGGGGGTTAATAAATATCGCTAATTTTGTTCACCTTGAACAAAATTAGCGATTATCGATTACATTCCTTTGATTTCATTCAAAACTTTAGTAAACTCCTCTCGTTCATTCAATTTCATTCCAAATCATTCCAATATCACTCATCTTATCAATTTCACCATGTTATTAACTGTATCGAGACTAGGGATTGAAACTAGACCTTTGCTATATTTAAGAAACACACCTAGTACAGAATCAATCTTTTTGTAAGTATATAAATCGGCAAGATTCGTTTCATATCTTTGAACAATTTCAAGAACAGAGGAGGAAGCCCATGAAAATCTTAGCATTTGGAATAACATTGAAACTTAGACTTGAGGCAGCCCGGAAATCCACTAAGTATATAAATAATGTTTGTAAAATGCCAAAGGAAACATTTAATTATTTGTGCAGTAAAAATTCGCGACCCAACATAAAGCATTGAATTCGAAAATATTCATTGTCTCAAAAAGATTGTTGATCGGTGACGAAAACGTCATTCAGTCAATATGTAGTGGTCTATCGACGAAATTATTTAATAGTATAACTGCTCATGTTGCTAAGTCCGGATTATTTTTTAGGAAAACCCGCTTAAATACTTACCTGTGAGAGTCAACAAAGTACAGCAAAAACGTTTGTGAAAATTTGTTAATTGAACGTAACTTTGCATGCAAAGCTGCTTAACATTTATTTAACTTTTCTCGAACGTTGTTATCTCAAACATAGGGTATGTAGCCACTTTTCTAGTTAGGAGCGTAATAAGTTTGCTTTAAATAGAGTTGCGTAAAACCATTCTTCACGAAACCACATTGGATGGACATGTAAAATCTCGAATAACATAATAGAACTTAGTTGTATATATATTGAACGACTTTAAAAACGCAACACCTAAAAAGTCACTTAAATGGAAATATTACTACACAAACTCAGACTAATATAGTTTGTCTGTATAGACGATATATTCATTTGAAATGAAACAAAAGCCAAGCAAATTTTTAGTTAATTTTAATGAATACAGAGGTCAAACAAAACATCAATATTGCGTTTAAGTACGCTTGGTCCAAAGACGGCATCATAACGTTGTCTCATTGACCAGAAATGGCGTAACTTGCATACTTTTCCATTCATTTTGTAAAAACACCAACGTTGTCCATGTGAATACGGGTTCGACACACAAAGACTGTTCATGCTTTCTAATCCTTTGCAAACATGTCGTTTGGGACTGATGTGACATTTCGAGCATTTCGCTAACGTCATTTAGAAACACAAAGCCTTCTGAAATTCTGAATGGGGCATGCCCTGCCTTTCATATGTTAAAATCCTGACGGCATAAATCAATCATTTGTAAGACTAATCGAGGTTAACGGTGCCCCAATTCTAAGGATCAATTGTCCTTGTGACATTATAACCGATTCAGAGCTCGTTCGTTTCAAATCTAGCGAGTAGATTTTTTCTCTTTCAACAGTTTCTGAAATGTCTATCGTCAAGTATTCTTCACAGTTTTGATTTAATAAAATCTATCAACCGCGAAAATGCAATGATAAAAGAGGATCGAACAGTATATGCCGGAGGTAACCTAACCGAACAGAACAAAATATATCTTTATTTACATCCAGGTACAGAGTAGTGTACAACATGGACAAAAATCAAATAAACATGAAATATAGATATTTTTCGGTTCCGATTCAATAGATGTATATAGCATAATGTTTCTATAATAAATAAATTCTTTCGGGCGATTATTTTCCATAGGGATAGATCTAGATTCTCTGCAAGAAAAGGTCCAAGATTGATAAAAATAAAATGTGGTCGTCTCGAAATTGGGTATCTTTTAAAAAAGCAAATAAGCAGAATATAAATATATATTTGTCCCTTTTGTTCCCGAGCGTCCCAATTTATAAAGATGGCCTACAACTACCGATTTATGCCAAACTTCGAAGGGGCATTATGGGAAAGTCGGAGAAATTATGCAATCTTGCAACTGCAGAGGTTACAAGGTTTCACAACCACATCCGCCCCTGTTTAAATTTAACCCTAGATCTGCGCATTCTCTCAGAAGTGAATGTGCATTATTATTTATAGAAAGGCAAATTAGGGTAAAATGAGTTGGAAAACACTTATGCAATCTGCAATTGAGAATCTAGCACTGATTTGGATGCAATTTACATCTCTGATCCATCATAATCTATTATAAAACTAATTTAAAGCGCTAGATTGAACAAAGATTCAGTCGACCCGACAGAAAATCTTCTTTGGTATGCTATTATCCAAATAGAATGAAACTAATTGATTTTTTCGTGCTTTAAATTAAAATTTATTTTGTCGTGTTTTCAAAGCCGCTTAGTATATCAAATAAATCATTAAATGAAAATGTGAGTCCATTCCAACAATTCCTATTGTAGTATCGTCTATAAAGAAGCACGTATTGTGATTGGTCGAAAAACATCCAAACCTCCACCAATAAAGATTTGAGCTCCTATTTATTGTTTTATGGTTGAACACAAAATGTTTGGCGGTACGAGAAACGCGCTTCTTGAGAGGAAACTCAGGCGTATTTCAACATCCCTTAAACCTATTCAAAGGGGTCTCAAAACTAGGGAAAAAATACCCCTCAATATAATACTAAATCATAAAACTTTAAACAACCTTTTTTTCTATACATGGAGGTATGTAACGAAAAACCTTTCCTCACTGAATAAATCCGCCTTGCGCAATCATACAATGTGACTAGCTTTTTCGTTGCGTTACTCCGTAATTAAATATATAAATAATAAAAAAAAGAAACATAAGAGAATCTCTTCATCAACAAAGTAATTTTATCATTTACCTTAGATTCCGATTTATATCCTTTTAATTATATTATTTTTTTATTCCATTAATGCATCATTTGTTAAGTTATGGATGAAAGCAAAATGAATTCCATAATAACTACTCTGTGCCCTATCACTTTTTTGCCTACTTAATAAAGCCGCCAATCAATTGTTGATCTATAATAACTTTACCCTTTTATAAATTCGATTTTAAATATGTCACAGAGATTTTCCCTTTTTTCACCAAAAGAATGTTCCTCTACGTTATTTGAGTGTTGTCGAGCCTGTACCTATGTACTTTCATGCCGACGACTCGGTGTGTAACAGTTGTAACTGCCTATATGCTTATAGGCAGTTACAACTGTTTCACCCTGAGCCATCGATATGTTGGTCATAAACAGACCTAGAATTCAGAATCGAGAGGAATTAATCTAAGTTGTAAGAACTTGATTCTCAAGCGATGTAACATAAATAGGTTTAAACCAAATAATTGCTCGTACAGCAACACAACGCATGTAAAATATTCTCTGATTGTGAACAGAAACTATGCTTCAGTGCCTATTTATCGGGTGTGTATTGTAGATTCTGATCAAACCGCGCGGATGCAAAGGTCGATCTGAGTCTTAACATTTAAGTAATATTTGGAATTGTTTGAAATGTTTTAATCTTAAAACTAACTTAACTGTAAGGAAATCGGATTCCCAATTTTGAAGTGATGTCGGACTTGATCTCCAATCGAGGAAAATATGTGACCCGTCACGCGAAAAGGGACCGACCATCTGTGAACTCTGTTAAATAAAAATTTAAAAATGTGATTGGGTCCAGCATAGATCAACCAGATGTCGAATTTTAAAAATAATTTCACAGAAAGGTAAATGAGCATTCCAGATTCAGAAAATAAGCAAAGTGTGAAAAGTTTCGACCCTAGTCAGTCTGCGCAAAGACTGCGCAGTCTAACTAGGATCGACACTTTACGCACTGACCAGATAGTCCCTTTTCGCGTGGCGGGTCACATATATCCTTCTTTTTTTATCTCCTGCCAAAAGATGAGTAAGTGTAAACTTTTGGGATCAGCAGCCGTAGTCCCAGAATGGATACAGTGGTATATCTAGTGTGGGTGTAATTCGTACCAGAAGTCCATGGTTAGTTTCTCCAGCAGCCGCGATATGACTCAACTGCTTTTAAAAGAGGAGTTGTATCCCGTTCAATCAAACAAAGTAACTGCAAATTGACCAAACGTTTAGTAGTATATCAAAGGAAGGGCGTTAAATCGATCTATCGACCGTTAGTGAATGTTGGTTTTATATATGTTTAAAAAACAAAAGCTTCCAAAAAAGCCATGATACAGCGAAACATGTCGATTAAGGGAGGCTATTTTTGATAATTACGTGTCTCAATAAAAAAACCCCAAACAAATAACTGATTTGAGAATGAATACGTTCGCAACACTTTTGGTAAATGTATCCCTACTTTGTATGTATAGGAAGGTTAAAAGCGGGGTACAATTCAAAACGCTCGCAAACAAGTTTGCATCCCGAACAAAGTGCAGATAATTGACCTTGTCAGGGACTTTCTAAGTATCTCTGAGTTTGCCGTTCTCGGCTATCAATCATAAACCCTAACATTGACTTTCAGAGGATAATCTTTTGTTTCAATGTAATACAACGTATTGGTTTGTTTAAAATGCTTTTTAGTGGAGTATCCAGAAATAATGGTAGATTAGTTTTTGATAAATTCACCGCCTTATCAGCAAAAATTTATATATATATATATAAACCTTATACCCCGCATTTGTTTATTTCACCCTTATTTATTTCATCTAACGTTATTTAAGCGGAGTGGCGTCATTACATGGGCGTAGACACGGGTGCGGCAGGTGCGGCATTCGCCGCACCAATAATTGCCGTAGATGCGGCATGCCGCTACAATAAAACTGGATTATGTTGACCGCTAAATGACTGAAAATGTATGTGAGCATATAACGGATGAATAAAACGTTTATAAAACATGATGTCTTATAGTTCTTTTAATCCACCATACACAACGAAATGCCAGCATCCTGGGATGACTCATCAATAATCTAAACTTCCAAGCGTCTGTGGATCCGCTCCGGTCTTGAATTACTTCCGAGGTCGTTGTACCCTAAAATAGTCCGGTTAGAAAAAATGGTGTGCTCCTTTTGCCACATCGTTTTAATGTTTAAATAACAGAAAAGTGCTTGAAATAAGGTTCAGCCAAGTGCCAGACCTCTGCTACATTTCATGCATAGTTTTAAATGAATCTAAGTGGGAACTATTTTTTCTGAGAGCCTGACCTTTGATGGTGGTTCCCAAGTAAGGACACTAGTTTGTACCATGAGAATTTTTAGGGTGGTTGTGCGCCGTTAAAAATTGTGGGAAAATGAACCGCTCATGAATGCATTTTCTGGACATAGATTTCAAGAACAAAGAATTTTCTTTCAGACTTGCAAACTTTTATAGCCCAAACGACTTTTTTTGAGGAGCTACGTACTGTCAAAATGTGCCAATTTACTATATAATTTAACACGGCCAAATCAGACAGGAGTGTAACCTATATCAGGAAGGGGGGGTCACACAAAAATATTGATTGTTATGTTGTTTTCATAAATTTTTGGCTCAAATGTCACAGTCAACTAGTAAATATGATCAAGAATTCAATTTCAATAAAAATCTTTCAATATAATTGAAATTTAAATTTGATTTTTTAAAAAAATATTAAAATGTTGATTTCACCCCTTTAAGTACTTTGATTCCTTCCGGAATGCTTTGGTTTTTTCCCATAATGTCATAACAAGCTGTCTGCACAATTTGATCACTTGAAAAAGAAGTTTTAGCTGTAAAGAACTTAAATTTTCATCTGAAAAAGGTATGCATAATGCCAAAACCCTAGAATATGAGCCGCTTAAAATCCTCGTTGGTATGAATGAGGGTCGATAGGACCTTATATATTTTTTATCTGATAAGTAACAACAGATCAACTCAACAAGACCAAAAACACAAAATATTGTTGGAAAATCAAACTTTGCTTGAATGAGCTTCCTTACAGTAGCTGTGTGTCTACCGCCGCCATCTCTATCTGTCTCTTTGTCATTGTCTGTCTGACTCTCTGCCTGTCTCTCCCCTCTCTCTCTCTCTCTCTCTCTCTCTCTCTCTCTCTCTCTCTCTCTCTCTCTCTCTCTCTCTCTCTCTCTCTCTCTCTGGAAATAGTTGCAATATAATATACCCCCCCCCCTATTTCATTGCATTTTGAGTGTACACTGAAGTTTACTTATATGCAGTTACAACAAATTTGTGCTTATCCATAGTTTTGAGCTCAAGTGAGAGGTGACTCTGTTTCAGCTTGTTGATTTCACTGGTAGTTGACAGTTTATGCATAATAATGTATGTCATCGCTTCAACATATTCCTCTATTTTACTTTTATTTTGTTTATTCTTAACCTCACGGTATTGTAATTCCATGACGGCTCTACTTCTTAAGCGATTGATTCTAAAAGTGGTTGTTTTTGTCATTGTCATAGGTTATTGATATGATCATTGGATATAGTGTCATCTGTAGTAGAAATAGTACTTGTTTTTCTCTCTTTCTTTCTTTCTTTTTTTTCATCAGCTTCACTGCAAGGGCCTGGTTGGTTACTTATCAATAAATGAAACATATTCCCTTTTTGAAAATAGTTTACTCTTCTGCATCTGCTGCCTTAAATCATGCTGAATGAGAATCTGTTTTTAGATGTCAAGAAAATGAAAGAATAGCTGGTTTGGGTATTGGAAGGAATCTTCATTTTCTTTTATACTTACCCCGCAATGTCAGTGTCATATGACCAAAACGGCACTAATTTGATTGGCTGGCAGTCTAAGTGACCACTTAAAATGAAGATGATAAGCTTCCAAACCCTAAGCCCTGTATGGATATTTCCTGTTAGGGATTTCCTTTACATTGTTTCGTAAATATTTTTGTATCGAATACAGCTCAGCTTTATCAATCAAAAGGGTAAAAGCAAAAAACAGTACTTTTAAAAGATTTTAATATCTTATACTAAGGATTAATACTGCTACTATTTTGCTCTACAGGCTCAAATCCTAATTCTTATTTTGAACTATACCCTTTTTAACACTGTCCAATTAACTGTATTTTTCCTTTTCTTGGGTGTTTTTCACCTTTGACTTAGTTTTTAGATATCAAACTAACAAATGAGCCATTCATGAGCTTTTTTTCTTGATTGTTTTTATATTTTTAAAGAATAATTAAACTTAAATTGATTTTAAATTCAATCTTTTTTTAATATAATGATATTTTTTGCAACCCTTTTTTAAGCATAGACAACTGAAAAGGGGCACAAAGTAAAGAAGAGCCATTTTTTTACAAAACACTTTTTATTTTATGAAAATTGATCACTTATTTCAAAACTTATGTCAATTTCAAATCATCATGTGAAGGACATTGAATCTGTTCCCTTTTGGTCCTAATTTCAGAAATATAGGTCTTGTACTAATTCACCTCCCATTTCACTTCTAAGTCATATTTTTGAAAAATTTAAAAACAAGGCATGTTGTAATACACAAATGCATAAGTTGAAAGAGGTTTTGTCAAAATTTTTAAAAAAAAGTTTGATATTTAGGATCCGCTCCGGTCTTGAATTACTTCCGAGGTCGTTGTACCCTAAAATAGTCCGGTTAGAAAAAATGGTGTGCTCCTTTTGCCACATCGTTTTAATGTTTAAATAACAGAAAAGTGCTTGAAATAAGGTTCAGCCAAGTGCCAGACCTCTGCTACATTTCATGCATAGTTTTAAATGAATCTAAGTGGGAACTATTTTTTCTGAGAGCCTGACCTTTGATGGTGGTTCCCAAGTAAGGACACTAGTTTGTACCATGAGAATTTTTAGGGTGGTTGTGCGCCGTTAAAAATTGTGGGAAAATGAACCGCTCATGAATGCATTTTCTGGACATAGATTTCAAGAACAAAGAATTTTCTTTCAGACTTGCAAACTTTTATAGCCCAAACGACTTTTTTTGAGGAGCTACGTACTGTCAAAATGTGCCAATTTACTATATAATTTAACACGGCCAAATCAGACAGGAGTGTAACCTATATCAGGAAGGGGGGGGTCACACAAAAATATTGATTGTTATGTTGTTTTCATAAATTTTTGGCTCAAATGTCACAGTCAACTAGTAAATATGATCAAGAATTCAATTTCAATAAAAATCTTTCAATATAATTGAAATTTAAATTTGATTTTTTAAAAAAATATTAAAATGTTGATTTCACCCCTTTAAGTACTTTGATTCCTTCCGGAATGCTTTGGTTTTTTCCCATAATGTCATAACAAGCTGTCTGCACAATTTGATCACTTGAAAAAGAAGTTTTAGCTGTAAAGAACTTAAATTTTCATCTGAAAAAGGTATGCATAATGCCAAAACCCTAGAATATGAGCCGCTTAAAATCCTCGTTGGTATGAATGAGGGTCGATAGGACCTTATATATTTTTTATCTGATAAGTAACAACAGATCAACTCAACAAGACCAAAAACACAAAATATTGTTGGAAAATCAAACTTTGCTTGAATGAGCTTCCTTACAGTAGCTGTGTGTCTACCGCCGCCATCTCTATCTGTCTCTTTGTCATTGTCTGTCTGACTCTCTGCCTGTCTCTCCCCTCTCTCTCTCTCTCTCTCTCTCTCTCTCTCTCTCTCTCTCTCTCTCTCTCTCTCTCTCTCTCTCTCTCTCTCTCTCTCTCTGGAAATAGTTGCAATATAATATACCCCCCCCCCCCTATTTCATTGCATTTTGAGTGTACACTGAAGTTTACTTATATGCAGTTACAACAAATTTGTGCTTATCCATAGTTTTGAGCTCAAGTGAGAGGTGACTCTGTTTCAGCTTGTTGATTTCACTGGTAGTTGACAGTTTATGCATAATAATGTATGTCATCGCTTCAACATATTCCTCTATTTTACTTTTATTTTGTTTATTCTTAACCTCACGGTATTGTAATTCCATGACGGCTCTACTTCTTAAGCGATTGATTCTAAAAGTGGTTGTTTTTGTCATTGTCATAGGTTATTGATATGATCATTGGATATAGTGTCATCTGTAGTAGAAATAGTACTTGTTTTTCTCTCTTTCTTTCTTTCTTTTTTTTCATCAGCTTCACTGCAAGGGCCTGGTTGGTTACTTATCAATAAATGAAACATATTCCCTTTTTGAAAATAGTTTACTCTTCTGCATCTGCTGCCTTAAATCATGCTGAATGAGAATCTGTTTTTAGATGTCAAGAAAATGAAAGAATAGCTGGTTTGGGTATTGGAAGGAATCTTCATTTTCTTTTATACTTACCCCGCAATGTCAGTGTCATATGACCAAAACGGCACTAATTTGATTGGCTGGCAGTCTAAGTGACCACTTAAAATGAAGATGATAAGCTTCCAAACCCTAAGCCCTGTATGGATATTTCCTGTTAGGGATTTCCTTTACATTGTTTCGTAAATATTTTTGTATCGAATACAGCTCAGCTTTATCAATCAAAAGGGTAAAAGCAAAAAACAGTACTTTTAAAAGATTTTAATATCTTATACTAAGGATTAATACTGCTACTATTTTGCTCTACAGGCTCAAATCCTAATTCTTATTTTGAACTATACCCTTTTTAACACTGTCCAATTAACTGTATTTTTCCTTTTCTTGGGTGTTTTTCACCTTTGACTTAGTTTTTAGATATCAAACTAACAAATGAGCCATTCATGAGCTTTTTTTCTTGATTGTTTTTATATTTTTAAAGAATAATTAAACTTAAATTGATTTTAAATTCAATCTTTTTTTAATATAATGATATTTTTTGCAACCCTTTTTTAAGCATAGACAACTGAAAAGGGGCACAAAGTAAAGAAGAGCCATTTTTTTACAAAACACTTTTTATTTTATGAAAATTGATCACTTATTTCAAAACTTATGTCAATTTCAAATCATCATGTGAAGGACATTGAATCTGTTCCCTTTTGGTCCTAATTTCAGAAATATAGGTCTTGTACTAATTCACCTCCCATTTCACTTCTAAGTCATATTTTTGAAAAATTTAAAAACAAGGCATGTTGTAATACACAAATGCATAAGTTGAAAGAGGTTTTGTCAAAATTTTTAAAAAAAAGTTTGATATTTAGGATCCGCTCCGGTCTTGAATTACTTCCGAGGTCGTTGTACCCTAAAATAGTCCGGTTAGAAAAAATGGTGTGCTCCTTTTGCCACATCGTTTTAATGTTTAAATAACAGAAAAGTGCTTGAAATAAGGTTCAGCCAAGTGCCAGACCTCTGCTACATTTCATGCATAGTTTTAAATGAATCTAAGTGGGAACTATTTTTTCTGAGAGCCTGACCTTTGATGGTGGTTCCCAAGTAAGGAAACTAGTTTGTACCATGAGAATTTTTAGGGTGGTTGTGCGCCGTTAAAAATTGTGGGAAAATGAACCGCTCATGAATGCATTTTCTGGACATAGATTTCAAGAACAAAGAATTTTCTTTCAGACTTGCAAACTTTTATAGCCCAAACGACTTTTTTTGAGGAGCTACGTACTGTCAAAATGTGCCAATTTACTATATAATTTAACACGGCCAAATCAGACAGGAGTGTAACCTATATCAGGAAGGGGGGGTCACACAAAAATATTGATTGTTATGTTGTTTTCATAAATTTTTGGCTCAAATGTCACAGTCAACTAGTAAATATGATCAAGAATTCAATTTCAATAAAAATCTTTCAATATAATTGAAATTTAAATTTGATTTTTTAAAAAAATATTAAAATGTTGATTTCACCCCTTTAAGTACTTTGATTCCTTCCGGAATGCTTTGGTTTTTTCCCATAATGTCATAACAAGCTGTCTGCACAATTTGATCACTTGAAAAAGAAGTTTTAGCTGTAAAGAACTTAAATTTTCATCTGAAAAAGGTATGCATAATGCCAAAACCCTAGAATATGAGCCGCTTAAAATCCTCGTTGGTATGAATGAGGGTCGATAGGACCTTATATATTTTTTATCTGATAAGTAACAACAGATCAACTCAACAAGACCAAAAACACAAAATATTGTTGGAAAATCAAACTTTGCTTGAATGAGCTTCCTTACAGTAGCTGTGTGTCTACCGCCGCCATCTCTATCTGTCTCTTTGTCATTGTCTGTCTGACTCTCTGCCTGTCTCTCCCCTCTCTCTCTCTCTCTCTCTCTCTCTCTCTCTCTCTCTCTCTCTCTCTCTCTCTCTCTCTCTCTCTCTCTCTCTCTCTCTCTCTGGAAATAGTTGCAATATAATATACCCCCCCCCCCTATTTCATTGCATTTTGAGTGTACACTGAAGTTTACTTATATGCAGTTACAACAAATTTGTGCTTATCCATAGTTTTGAGCTCAAGTGAGAGGTGACTCTGTTTCAGCTTGTTGATTTCACTGGTAGTTGACAGTTTATGCATAATAATGTATGTCATCGCTTCAACATATTCCTCTATTTTACTTTTATTTTGTTTATTCTTAACCTCACGGTATTGTAATTCCATGACGGCTCTACTTCTTAAGCGATTGATTCTAAAAGTGGTTGTTTTTGTCATTGTCATAGGTTATTGATATGATCATTGGATATAGTGTCATCTGTAGTAGAAATAGTACTTGTTTTTCTCTCTTTCTTTCTTTCTTTTTTTTCATCAGCTTCACTGCAAGGGCCTGGTTGGTTACTTATCAATAAATGAAACATATTCCCTTTTTGAAAATAGTTTACTCTTCTGCATCTGCTGCCTTAAATCATGCTGAATGAGAATCTGTTTTTAGATGTCAAGAAAATGAAAGAATAGCTGGTTTGGGTATTGGAAGGAATCTTCATTTTCTTTTATACTTACCCCGCAATGTCAGTGTCATATGACCAAAACGGCACTAATTTGATTGGCTGGCAGTCTAAGTGACCACTTAAAATGAAGATGATAAGCTTCCAAACCCTAAGCCCTGTATGGATATTTCCTGTTAGGGATTTCCTTTACATTGTTTCGTAAATATTTTTGTATCGAATACAGCTCAGCTTTATCAATCAAAAGGGTAAAAGCAAAAAACAGTACTTTTAAAAGATTTTAATATCTTATACTAAGGATTAATACTGCTACTATTTTGCTCTACAGGCTCAAATCCTAATTCTTATTTTGAACTATACCCTTTTTAACACTGTCCAATTAACTGTATTTTTCCTTTTCTTGGGTGTTTTTCACCTTTGACTTAGTTTTTAGATATCAAACTAACAAATGAGCCATTCATGAGCTTTTTTTCTTGATTGTTTTTATATTTTTAAAGAATAATTAAACTTAAATTGATTTTAAATTCAATCTTTTTTTAATATAATTATATTTTTTGCAACCCTTTTTTAAGCATAGACAACTGAAAAGGGGCACAAAGTAAAGAAGAGCCATTTTTTTACAAAACACTTTTTATTTTATGAAAATTGATCACTTATTTCAAAACTTATGTCAATTTCAAATCATCATGTGAAGGACATTGAATCTGTTCCCTTTTGGTCCTAATTTCAGAAATATAGGTCTTGTACTAATTCACCTCCCATTTCACTTCTAAGTCATATTTTTGAAAAATTTAAAAACAAGGCATGTTGTAATACACAAATGCATAAGTTGAAAGAGGTTTTGTCAAAATTTTTAAAAAAAAGTTTGATATTTAGGATCCGCTCCGGTCTTGAATTACTTCCGAGGTCGTTGTACCCTAAAATAGTCCGGTTAGAAAAAATGGTGTGCTCCTTTTGCCACATCGTTTTAATGTTTAAATAACAGAAAAGTGCTTGAAATAAGGTTCAGCCAAGTGCCAGACCTCTGCTACATTTCATGCATAGTTTTAAATGAATCTAAGTGGGAACTATTTTTTCTGAGAGCCTGACCTTTGATGGTGGTTCCCAAGTAAGGAAACTAGTTTGTACCATGAGAATTTTTAGGGTGGTTGTGCGCCGTTAAAAATTGTGGGAAAATGAACCGCTCATGAATGCATTTTCTGGACATAGATTTCAAGAACAAAGAATTTTCTTTCAGACTTGCAAACTTTTATAGCCCAAACGACTTTTTTTGAGGAGCTACGTACTGTCAAAATGTGCCAATTTACTATATAATTTAACACGGCCAAATCAGACAGGAGTGTAACCTATATCAGGAAGGGGGGGTCACACAAAAATATTGATTGTTATGTTGTTTTCATAAATTTTTGGCTCAAATGTCACAGTCAACTAGTAAATATGATCAAGAATTCAATTTCAATAAAAATCTTTCAATATAATTGAAATTTAAATTTGATTTTTTAAAAAAATATTAAAATGTTGATTTCACCCCTTTAAGTACTTTGATTCCTTCCGGAATGCTTTGGTTTTTTCCCATAATGTCATAACAAGCTGTCTGCACAATTTGATCACTTGAAAAAGAAGTTTTAGCTGTAAAGAACTTAAATTTTCATCTGAAAAAGGTATGCATAATGCCAAAACCCTAGAATATGAGCCGCTTAAAATCCTCGTTGGTATGAATGAGGGTCGATAGGACCTTATATATTTTTTATCTGATAAGTAACAACAGATCAACTCAACAAGACCAAAAACACAAAATATTGTTGGAAAATCAAACTTTGCTTGAATGAGCTTCCTTACAGTAGCTGTGTGTCTACCGCCGCCATCTCTATCTGTCTCTTTGTCATTGTCTGTCTGACTCTCTGCCTGTCTCTCCCCTCTCTCTCTCTCTCTCTCTCTCTCTCTCTCTCTCTCTCTCTCTCTCTCTCTCTCTCTCTCTCTCTCTCTCTCTCTCTCTGGAAATAGTTGCAATATAATATACCCCCCCCCCTATTTCATTGCATTTTGAGTGTACACTGAAGTTTACTTATATGCAGTTACAACAAATTTGTGCTTATCCATAGTTTTGAGCTCAAGTGAGAGGTGACTCTGTTTCAGCTTGTTGATTTCACTGGTAGTTGACAGTTTATGCATAATAATGTATGTCATCGCTTCAACATATTCCTCTATTTTACTTTTATTTTGTTTATTCTTAACCTCACGGTATTGTAATTCCATGACGGCTCTACTTCTTAAGCGATTGATTCTAAAAGTGGTTGTTTTTGTCATTGTCATAGGTTATTGATATGATCATTGGATATAGTGTCATCTGTAGTAGAAATAGTACTTGTTTTTCTCTCTTTCTTTCTTTCTTTTTTTTCATCAGCTTCACTGCAAGGGCCTGGTTGGTTACTTATCAATAAATGAAACATATTCCCTTTTTGAAAATAGTTTACTCTTCTGCATCTGCTGCCTTAAATCATGCTGAATGAGAATCTGTTTTTAGATGTCAAGAAAATGAAAGAATAGCTGGTTTGGGTATTGGAAGGAATCTTCATTTTCTTTTATACTTACCCCGCAATGTCAGTGTCATATGACCAAAACGGCACTAATTTGATTGGCTGGCAGTCTAAGTGACCACTTAAAATGAAGATGATAAGCTTCCAAACCCTAAGCCCTGTATGGATATTTCCTGTTAGGGATTTCCTTTACATTGTTTCGTAAATATTTTTGTATCGAATACAGCTCAGCTTTATCAATCAAAAGGGTAAAAGCAAAAAACAGTACTTTTAAAAGATTTTAATATCTTATACTAAGGATTAATACTGCTACTATTTTGCTCTACAGGCTCAAATCCTAATTCTTATTTTGAACTATACCCTTTTTAACACTGTCCAATTAACTGTATTTTTCCTTTTCTTGGGTGTTTTTCACCTTTGACTTAGTTTTTAGATATCAAACTAACAAATGAGCCATTCATGAGCTTTTTTTCTTGATTGTTTTTATATTTTTAAAGAATAATTAAACTTAAATTGATTTTAAATTCAATTTTTTTTTAATATAATGATATTTTTTGCAACCCTTTTTTAAGCATAGACAACTGAAAAGGGGCACAAAGTAAAGAAGAGCCATTTTTTTACAAAACACTTTTTATTTTATGAAAATTGATCACTTATTTCAAAACTTATGTCAATTTCAAATCATCATGTGAAGGACATTGAATCTGTTCCCTTTTGGTCCTAATTTCAGAAATATAGGTCTTGTACTAATTCACCTCCCATTTCACTTCTAAGTCATATTTTTGAAAAATTTAAAAACAAGGCATGTTGTAATACACAAATGCATAAGTTGAAAGAGGTTTTGTCAAAATTTTTAAAAAAAAGTTTGATATTTAGGATCCGCTCCGGTCTTGAATTACTTCCGAGGTCGTTGTACCCTAAAATAGTCCGGTTAGAAAAAATGGTGTGCTCCTTTTGCCACATCGTTTTAATGTTTAAATAACAGAAAAGTGCTTGAAATAAGGTTCAGCCAAGTGCCAGACCTCTGCTACATTTCATGCATAGTTTTAAATGAATCTAAGTGGGAACTATTTTTTCTGAGAGCCTGACCTTTGATGGTGGTTCCCAAGTAAGGAAACTAGTTTGTACCATGAGAATTTTAGGGTGGTTGTGCGCCGTTAAAAATTGTGGGAAAATGAACCGCTCATGAATGCATTTTCTGGACATAGATTTCAAGAACAAAGAATTTTCTTTCAGACTTGCAAACTTTTATAGCCCAAACGACTTTTTTTGAGGAGCTACGTACTGTCAAAATGTGCCAATTTACTATATAATTTAACACGGCCAAATCAGACAGGAGTGTAACCTATATCAGGAAGGGGGGGTCACACAAAAAATATTGATTGTTATGTTGTTTTCATAAATTTTTGGCTCAAATGTCACAGTCAACTAGTAAATATGATCAAGAATTCAATTTCAATAAAAATCTTTCAATATAATTGAAATTTAAATTTGATTTTTTAAAAAAAATATTAAAATGTTGATTTCACCCCTTTAAGTACTTTGATTCCTTCCGGAATGCTTTGGTTTTTTCCCATAATGTCATAACAAGCTGTCTGCACAATTTGATCACTTGAAAAAGAAGTTTTAGCTGTAAAGAACTTAAATTTTCATCTGAAAAAGGTATGCATAATGCCAAAACCCTAGAATATGAGCCGCTTAAAATCCTCGTTGGTATGAATGAGGGTCGATAGGACCTTATATATTTTTTATCTGATAAGTAACAACAGATCAACTCAACAAGACCAAAAACACAAAATATTGTTGGAAAATCAAACTTTGCTTGAATGAGCTTCCTTACAGTAGCTGTGTGACTACCGCCGCCATCTCTATCTGTCTCTTTGTCATTGTCTGTCTGACTCTCTGCCTGTCTCTCCCCTCTCTCTCTCTCTCTCTCTCTCTCTCTCTCTCTCTCTCTCTCTCTCTCTCTCTCTCTCTCTCTCTCTCTCTGGAAATAGTTGCAATATAATATACCCCCCCCCCCTATTTCATTGCATTTTGAGTGTACACTGAAGTTTACTTATATGCAGTTACAACAAATTTGTGCTTATCCATAGTTTTGAGCTCAAGTGAGAGGTGACTCTGTTTCAGCTTGTTGATTTCACTGGTAGTTGACAGTTTATGCATAATAATGTATGTCATCGCTTCAACATATTCCTCTATTTTACTTTTATTTTGTTTATTCTTAACCTCACGGTATTGTAATTCCATGACGGCTCTACTTCTTAAGCGATTGATTCTAAAAGTGGTTGTTTTTGTCATTGTCATAGGTTATTGATATGATCATTGGATATAGTGTCATCTGTAGTAGAAATAGTACTTGTTTTTCTCTCTTTCTTTCTTTCTTTTTTTTCATCAGCTTCACTGCAAGGGCCTGGTTGGTTACTTATCAATAAATGAAACATATTCCCTTTTTGAAAATAGTTTACTCTTCTGCATCTGCTGCCTTAAATCATGCTGAATGAGAATCTGTTTTTAGATGTCAAGAAAATGAAAGAATAGCTGGTTTGGGTATTGGAAGGAATCTTCATTTTCTTTTATACTTACCCCGCAATGTCAGTGTCATATGACCAAAACGGCACTAATTTGATTGGCTGGCAGTCTAAGTGACCACTTAAAATGAAGATGATAAGCTTCCAAACCCTAAGCCCTGTATGGATATTTCCTGTTAGGGATTTCCTTTACATTGTTTCGTAAATATTTTTGTATCGAATACAGCTCAGCTTTATCAATCAAAAGGGTAAAAGCAAAAAACAGTACTTTTAAAAGATTTTAATATCTTATACTAAGGATTAATACTGCTACTATTTTGCTCTACAGGCTCAAATCCTAATTCTTATTTTGAACTATACCCTTTTTAACACTGTCCAATTAACTGTATTTTTCCTTTTCTTGGGTGTTTTTCACCTTTGACTTAGTTTTTAGATATCAAACTAACAAATGAGCCATTCATGAGCTTTTTTTCTTGATTGTTTTTATATTTTTAAAGAATAATTAAACTTAAATTGATTTTAAATTCAATCTTTTTTTAATATAATGATATTTTTTGCAACCCTTTTTTAAGCATAGACAACTGAAAAGGGGCACAAAGTAAAGAAGAGCCATTTTTTTACAAAACACTTTTTATTTTATGAAAATTGATCACTTATTTCAAAACTTATGTCAATTTCAAATCATCATGTGAAGGACATTGAATCTGTTCCCTTTTGGTCCTAATTTCAGAAATATAGGTCTTGTACTAATTCACCTCCCATTTCACTTCTAAGTCATATTTTTGAAAAATTTAAAAACAAGGCATGTTGTAATACACAAATGCATAAGTTGAAAGAGGTTTTGTCAAAATTTTAAAAAAAGTTTGATATTTAGGATCCGCTCCGGTCTTGAATTACTTCCGAGGTCGTTGTACCCTAAAATAGTCCGGTTAGAAAAAATGGTGTGCTCCTTTTGCCACATCGTTTTAATGTTTAAATAACAGAAAAGTGCTTGAAATAAGGTTCAGCCAAGTGCCAGACCTCTGCTACATTTCATGCATAGTTTTAAATGAATCTAAGTGGGAACTATTTTTTCTGAGAGCCTGACCTTTGATGGTGGTTCCCAAGTAAGGAAACTAGTTTGTACCATGAGAATTTTTAGGGTGGTTGTGCGCCGTTAAAAATTGTGGGAAAATGAACCGCTCATGAATGCATTTTCTGGACATAGATTTCAAGAACAAAGAATTTTCTTTCAGACTTGCAAACTTTTATAGCCCAAACGACTTTTTTTGAGGAGCTACGTACTGTCAAAATGTGCCAATTTACTATATAATTTAACACGGCCAAATCAGACAGGAGTGTAACCTATATCAGGAAGGGGGGGTCACACAAAAATATTGATTGTTATGTTGTTTTCATAAATTTTTGGCTCAAATGTCACAGTCAACTAGTAAATATGATCAAGAATTCAATTTCAATAAAAATCTTTCAATATAATTGAAATTTAAATTTGATTTTTTAAAAAAATATTAAAATGTTGATTTCACCCCTTTAAGTACTTTGATTCCTTCCGGAATGCTTTGGTTTTTTCCCATAATGTCATAACAAGCTGTCTGCACAATTTGATCACTTGAAAAAGAAGTTTTAGCTGTAAAGAACTTAAATTTCATCTGAAAAAGGTATGCATAATGCCAAAACCCTAGAATATGAGCCGCTTAAAATCCTCGTTGGTATGAATGAGGGTCGATAGGACCTTATATATTTTTTATCTGATAAGTAACAACAGATCAACTCAACAAGACCAAAAACACAAAATATTGTTGGAAAATCAAACTTTGCTTGAATGAGCTTCCTTACAGTAGCTGTGTGTCTACCGCCGCCATCTCTATCTGTCTCTTTGTCATTGTCTGTCTGACTCTCTGCCTGTCTCTCCCTCTCTCTCTCTCTCTCTCTGCTCTCTCTCTCTCTCTCTCTCTCTCTCTCTCTCTCTCTCTCTCTCTCTCTG